>JANEYF010005800.1:970000-1391262 GCA_029963845.1 Rhamnusium bicolor
AAAAATTAACGGAAACACGCCTGTATCTATTATAATTTCAAATTATTTTGATATAATTACGAAACTCCCTCCTGATCTAACGCTTACTAGAAGGCCATAAAAACTGGCCATAAAAGTGTCAAAACCGGCGTAATTACATGCGTTAGTTATTTGATACCATGATAAATTTAAAAAAATTACTCTGTTTTGCTTGTGTCAAGATAGGAATAATATTTTATATATTGGTGGAGAATTGATGAATTTTGTTAGTCTAAATTAAAATTATATCCAATATTCTCTTGTTGCTCAGTTTAGCCAATAATAATTTAATATATCGAATTATTACTGCTGCCCAGCGAGGAGGTACGAGCAATTCCTTACCAAAAAAATGTGGGTCAGAGTTAAGTTTATCGATATTATTAAAATAGGTAAAAGAAATAAAGCAAATCTTTAAATTTTTTAAATAAATAAAATATTATATTTATATCAATAATCCTAACTTGATCTAATTGATCCAGATTAAATAAATAAATTAAATTCTAGAAAACAAACAAATAATTATCAAATAAATAAATTCAATTCTGGAAAACAAATAAATAATTATCAAATAAAATATGTATACATATACATATATAATATAATAAATAAAAATAATGTTATATTGCACTTGCGCGTATGTAAAACACTGATAAAACGATAAATTCACAATGTACACTAAATCACATAATATTTTATTCAAAACACTAATCACTATACTCACTTAACACTTCGCAACCACTTTCTAAATCGGTATTTGAATCAAAATATCTTATTAAACGGTCTTGATTAGGGCTGATGCTTTTTCCTAACTTAATGTATTCATTTTCAATTTTAATGACATGCTGAATACAATTTTGCCAATAACTTGGTGTTATTTCTCTCACTTCAGCTTTAATAAGGTCGATTACTTTAACAAAATTTTTGAAAGGTGTTATTTTTTTCGAATGCTTCTTTTCAGCTGACTCCATATTAGTTCGATCGGGTTGAAAATACAAAAATATGGGGGCAACCGTAAAACTGTATGTCCTTGAGCTTCAGCCATTTTATCAATTGCATATTGTTTTGAGAAATTTTACTTCTTAACAATATCCTTCTTTTTAAAATTTGTTTGAAATTGCAAATTATGTTTTCGGAGAAATTCTTGAATATATTTTTTTCTTTGTTCCAGTATTCGGTATTTTTTCGATTTGTCGCGAATGATACGAAGCATTGTCTAAAACAATTACGCTGTTTTTTTTTTCTATATTTTGTAGCAATGATGTCCGAAATTTTCTGTGTAATTTGTGAGCCATTACCATTCCCCATATCTTCGTGAAATTCTCTGCTAGCGCTAGGTTGAGGATCTTCCCAAGGCCTATTTTACCACAGCCACTTGTAAATGGAAAACACTAGATAAATTCACCACCCGCCGGAATATTTATAAAAAGACATAAAATACGCTTAACCACAAAGGAAAATTTCACTTATCTGTTAAAGTATTATACATTCTAGGCTCTCACAATCCAAATAAAATTTAAACACTGAAGCACACACTGTATTTATAAAGCACATAACCTATATAAATTGTAAAAGACACGAATCGTTCGATGTTTCGCGGAAGAATGATCGTCCGGCCCTGCATGCTTTCTCGTTATTAGGCTTTTACAGCTGGATCGGTAGTAACCTTTAAATCGTGAAATATTTTAGGAGGAAGTTGCGTAATTATATCAAAATAATTTGAAATTATAATTGATACAGGCGTGTTTCCGTTAATTTCTTATTTTATTCATGCTAGAACATACTTTACATGAGAATAATGATGTTTTATGTATTAAGTAATACATTATATTTATTATTTAATATGCTGTAGAAAAATAAAGCATGCCCCGCTCTATCCCAAAGAGCATCGCGGCAAAGCTTTGAGATTTTTTATGTGTTTCTTAAAGTTGTGGTCTACTATACATACATTTAAATTTTTTTAAATTTCTTATCAATGAACTAATTAAATCATATAAAAGCGGAATGTGAAAAGTATATAGTGTTTCCTCCCCTTTTTCTTTACTTAAAATAGTAATTGCAATGACAATGAAATGGAACCGACTCCAGTTGTTGATTGGTTGATTAGTTATCGTCGTCTTCTGGTCCTGTAATGTTTTTTATTATTTGTGAATCCTTTTTCATCTTTGCTTTTAGCCTTGTTTTCCCAACTTAATTCCGCAGTTGTAGTATTTTTTTAGTAATTAATGTTTTGTTGTTCTCTCATTTACGATGTTTGTGGATTCAAAATTTCAAAAAAAAAAAAGTGTAATCCACGTGACAGAAACAAGCTATAATTTATGGTCGCGACATCAGCGTCCGATATATATCACAATAATAATAATCCTTGGTTGGGCTCGAGTCCACATGTATTTTAACCAGTTGATATATTTGAAATAATTGAACTTCATGTAATTATGCTATTTAAATACTTGGCTTCGTTTATTGTAGTTGTAGTAAGTATCTTTTGAAATAATGGAAATTTTAGACGTTTTTATTTTTAAATGAAAAGAGTTCTGCATGTCAAGATAACTAAATTAATTGGAATCATCCGACGTCACTTTGATATCAAATGCTTGAATGCTCCGATAACAATCCGGCCATTATACTTAAGGCTTCCATGTTACTGGTGAGCCAACTCTCAACATCTATGCTAACATTAAAAAATAACTACTCCATTAGTGTCTTTAGTTTTTTAGTCTGCCTCATATTTTCAAGTTATTCAAAGCAACACTGAGTAACCTACAAGGTACATCCAACTTTGTCTCTTTATATTTAGACAAAAATTTGATTATTTTTTAATATTGGTGATATATAAAAACTCATTATTTTTGCTTAACTACCAAATGCTACCATTTCATGTTTTACTGAGTGCTATTTAGACACCCATACAATTTGTACATAAATATTTAATAAATTCATGAGATTGTTGAGTCTACCCAGGTACTACTTTAAATTACTCGAATATTACCCAATACACTAAAACTCGAAAACCCGGGTGGGTGCTCGTATTCTCTCTAGTCCAAATATGAGCTACTCCCCGAACTAAATATCGAACAGCATCTTGTCGTCTGCAATGTCGTCTAAACTATTAACGACCAGATTTAATTCGACATTTGGCTAAACACATATCAGTAAGGAAGACAAGTATGGATCCATGAGGATATGGATTGATTCGACAAGATGGGTACCCACCCATGTTTTCCCTAATACAGATGTAAGCAGATCCCCGAGCCAAATATCGATCTGAGTCTTGTTAATATTTTAGAAGACCTTGGTAACTCTTTTGCAACTTAACTGCGTATATAAGTGTTTGGATCATATCATTGCGATTCACGTATGATCGGTTTATTGGCGAAATATCGAGTTGTGTTAAATAATAAAACCAAGTCTACTGCTGATTTAGAATCACCGTATTGTTTTCTTTACAGATATAATTGTTTGTTACATGACTTATTACATTAGGACATCATTTTTAAGATAGATGCGGCCTATATGTTTACTTTGTAAAAATTTTTTCTTCATTTCTGTTACTATGACCATGAAGACCGATGTGTTTTGTCGCGATCCTCGTGACATTTTTTTGAATCGGAGCAGTGAAATTTTAAATAAAATTTTTATCTCCTAACAATGCATTTTTCGCGCCTCCGCCAATTTCGGGCATTTGTAAAATTTGGATCCGTAAACCGATTTCAACTTTCTTTGCATATTTTGAAATCTCATTTTATTGGCGTTCGACATATGGAATCAATTTTTTTTTAATTGATTTTCAGAAAAAAATTACATGATGATATATGAGACTGCAAATTCGATGGAAAATTATTGAACCCCCGTTTACAGAAAGTTGTCTTGTCTTGTATTTGTTCTACTCATTCATCCACCATGGCGATAAAAATATTATTTCCATCATTTTTTAAACCAGGTTACTGTTTTCTAGATGAAACTCAGTTTCTAACGCACATTTCAATCCTTTTCCAAAATAAGATTTAGCAGATCAAATCAGTTTAGAAAGCAACTGATAATGGGTATAGCGACCGATACGTTCTATCATATTCTTTCGATTGCGTTGAATTTTAGGTTCCTTCAACATTTTGTGAAAAGTGAAAATACCGCGAATCAATGATGAATAATTATTGATGATGATGACAGTGTGAAGATTAAGAGATAGAGGTTTTTCTAGTACAGATATTGCAAATTTTTGAAGAAGTCTAAGAGCTCCATCCAGAGGACAGTAAATCATCTTGAAAACGTTAGAAAATATTAATTATGATCATGGTGAATGAGCGAGGACAACTATTGCTAGACAGAACAACTTACTTTTGATGGTAGCAAGAAGGAGACGTACCAGAACTGTAAGGTATTAACTGATTCTTTGCGGGCTGCTCTAGCATACATGTTACTGAACAAACTGTGCGGTGTTCCTCACTACACGAGAATAATTTACGTGCTGGAGACGGGCAGCTTGTTTACTGGAAGAGCAACATAGAGTTGTAAGAAGAGAATGGGCAGAACTTCATTTGAACTGGGGAATAATGAAATGGAGTAGATGCTTGTTTACGAATGACAGTATGTTCAATTTATACAGGTGAGATGAAAGGATTTTGACGTAGAGAGGTAGGAATGAAAGGTTTTTAGAAGAAAATGTGAAAGCGATGGAAGTGGAAGTATTAAGTGGAATGTGCATAATACTGAAGCACCCCAGCCCTGGGCTGCTTCATCGCGAATAAATTTCCTATAATTGTTACATAAAACTAAATTATTTCCAAGCATTTATATCATTAAATTCCAAATTAATTATTACATAAAAAAAGAGTAAACCAGTTTCTTAGAATTTTGGCAGAAAATGTATGCATTCAAACTATAAAGTCTAAATTATTCAGCTAAGTAAAAGAACACACAGTATTCATTTAATATTTTAAAACGTTGACAAAACTGTACAAAATCTCAAAGCAATCACCAGCCGAGAATGATAACATAAACAAACCGACGTAAACACGTAGGTTTGTAAGAGTTTTTTACTAAGAATAGGGTCAAAGGCTATAAACATAGAGTCTATCACTTATCACCTAAAGCATCTTGAGTTTAATTTCGTGGGTAGAGCACAAGTTAGCGTTTGGTTATCTCCGCCTAGCTTACAGGCTTGGACAACGAACTCACTCACGGGAAATCATATAAATATGCGAGGCGGCGTACGATCGGGGTCACATTTCTGACAGCCCCAAGCGATACGCTTTGGGTCTAAGGAATCGGGTACGAGGATATTGTTCAGTTCTCCGTGGCAGAGTCGTGCCACATCTCTGACAACCCCAAGCGTTACGCTTTGGTTCTAAGGAATCGGGTACGAAGAGATTGTACGACTCTCTGTAATATAGTTGTGCTCCAGGTCAACTCTGACAGCCCCAAGCTTACGCTTTGGGTTCTACGGGATCGGGAAATAAGAGAGTGGCCCTGTCTCGGAGTTATAACTAGCATTGGGAGCCGCGCTTCATTAGTGTGCACTAGCCACCGACGCCGCCGCCGACATGGAGGCGAGTAACTCAGGCGTTACTCAAGAATTCGGGGAAGTGGGCCCCGCGGAACTCTCCGTGTATACCTGAATTGGTAAGAAGGGCATTTAAATGATTATTATACTGCGTTGCCATTTTCTACGTACTCGAGCTCACTAAAGGTCATCAAATGAATTCAATTTCTTTGTTCCGAGTGAAATAGCAACGCTAATCAAAGTACGACTCTATATGCTTGGGTTTCGCGGTTTTTAACAATATCTGACCGGTGGTACCAAATGATTTCCAGATAGGGTTTTTCGGTTATAATGAACTGCTCATTACATGTTTATTAATAATTACTACAGTCGATATTAATTCCGATAGGATCAGTAATAGTAGTTGGAACTTTCCTTCATTTTTCCAAACTAAGTTAGGTCAAAATAAGATAATGTACAAAATAATTAGTGTCCAGTTGAATTTGCAATATCTGTAACTTTATCAAATTTTACTACCTGTATGAGGATCAGAGTGTAACTGTCAGATGTGTGCGGTTAGGCGCCGACAACAAAAAAAGAACATGCAGTTCACCCCACCCGCTGAACTGTCTGACCACGGACCTTGTCACTCGACAGAGGGCCCGGGGCCAGATGTCCAGTGTATACCGCTTAATGCTTTATGGCTATCGCTCCCATAAGCGTGCCGAAATAAGAGCGACGTATGCCAAACCCTTTAACAAATCTACGGGGTAGTTCGTTTCATGTTGGTTTAAACCTTGATTGGTGGCATGCATTCGACACACCCAAAAACAATACGGGCAGTTACTCATCATATGTCGGAGTTCCGCATATGCATCGAATCTTCGTTGGCCAGCGTCAGTTGTATTTATGGTACTGTTATATAGTAGCACGAGCCCGCGAATTAAATCACAAGGCATGGTTGTCGGTCTCTGCCCGGCTCATGTGACGGGGGACACTCTGGTGCCACATACAAGGGAAGTTTCTCTTGCACCCATATGTAGAGTTCTACATATGTCATTTAAACTACGAAGCGGAAGTTTCCGCGCATGTAACCAAGTTTGGTTACATTGCAGGTTCAACTAGCTAAATATCCATGTATTTCTTATAGACAGTTGTCTAAGCATAGAAATAAAAGGTGTGACAACGTTATTTGAGTTTCCTTGAATTATTTCTACTTTCAGGTACAAAAGTGAATTCTAAGCGAATTAGTTATAATAAACATAAAGTCAAATCTTATATCAAGTACCCTTTTAAAACAGATATCAGTGCAGTGCAGGTTTAGGGTCATAATAGTTGCTAAAAGTATACAAATCAAATTAAAGCTAATTAAATCCAATAAATGAAACAAAGTAATACCAAACTTTATAAAGGTACCTGGGAAGTTACAATCACACAACAAATTTGGGTCCTACTACTAAACAAGACGATCACGAAAAAGGCCAATTAATTAATTAAGTATTACCTGTCGCTTCACAACAGGTGAGACTTAGTAAAAGGGGAATAAATTAAATACAAAATAATCGAGGGAGGACTGGATTGTTACACTGGTGCCGTAATCAGGATAAAATAAATTAAATATACGAGGGGGGGTTGGGCCGTCACAATACCGAATATAATACGAAGCATTGCAAATTTTTTTTAAAATTTAATCCACCCGGTAAGTAGGTATGTAGTTATAAAAAAACACGAATTACCCGATATCGAGAAGTACTTTTACATAATGCATACAAGTTCTGCTTTATCGTCCTCAATCTAATTATTTGATCATCATTGTTTTTTAATTTATAAACACATTTTAATTATACTTATTAATTGAGAAGCATGTTAGAGGCAAATTTGGAGAGTGTCTTATTTGTATTTGATGTTTTGGATAAAATATTTGTTTTTGTGGAATGTAACAAAGATAAGACTTTAACAAGAAGCTGTTGGTGAGAAGTCTGTTTTTTATATGTGAAAAAAAATATTGTAGACACACGTGTATACTGTCACGTAATCATTTCATATTCAGCCTGAGGCACACCATTTAATTGAAATTTATTTCGAAAGCATTCTTCATTTATTTATCAAGTTACTGATTTTCTGACGGATATCTTTATCTCTAATAATAACATAACAGTCAAAAGCTTAAATTTAGGAAGTTTCCAAGTTTGAAACAGCAACATTGTTAAACTTAATATGTTTGTAATTCCATGTTTTTGGCAAAAATATCTCATAAAATTTCAGTAATTATTTTGATCTCATATCCCATAAGATTTCTTTGAGAAACACTTCAATAAAATTCGTCATGACAAATAAACTGGCGCAAATGGTATTTAATTATTTTCTTTATAAAATATTTAATTAAACTGAAAATGTCAGCTTTTCTTGTTTCATCAGATTTTACCCTGGAGGCAGATCCAATAAATGTAATTAAAAAAATGGGTACAGTTAATTACGACAGCATTATACGTGGGAGTCTAATTTACACCGGTAATACGACTGTAATTTAACCAGAAATATATATTTTTTTTACAAAATGGACAATATTCAATTATTTTACATGCATCGTCACAATATTAGATAGATATATATTTTTAGTTAAAGTAAACATAAAATAATTTACAATAATACCCACAAGATGTTAAACATATTTACATAAACATCTAAAAATACTTAAAGTACCTAATTAAAAAATGCTGCAGAAAACAACACAAAACAAAAACAATACAAATATTATCATCATTAACTTTAGGTTGCTTGCATGAACCATTCCTTCAAACTCTTTTAAGTTTTTAGTGTTTCAAATACTTCGTTTTATAAATTTAGGTTAATAAAATATATAATTTTATTTCTCTAATTCCAATTTGTATATATAATATATGTCTTTACATATATTAAGGTTGTAAGACGAATTCCTGAGGAACGCCTCTTGATAATTAATGAAATTACTCAGCTTTTAGTATTCTGCTAATATTGTATTTGAGTTCTTTCATGTCGACAACATTGTATTAACTTCAGAGCAGTGCTTCTTATGCCATACAGTTTTAGTTTATTGGGAACTAAAATCACCATGGCGCATATGGCGCTGCGATCAGACGAGTATTGATCAGCTGATTTTTTGTTTGTTTACATTCAATTTATTTGCTTTAGTGTGCCCTTTCTTAGGTAGAAAAATTTATATTATTACACTAATCGAAAGTTGGTAAATAAATTCAATATTTTGCACAATTTTATGCTAATTTGTCGGAATTCCTAGCCTAAACATTTAATTATAACTATATACCTTTTGTGTTATAGTCCTCTGGTCTGAAATGAACACGAATTCCCGAAGTTAAGGCTTTTCCCATAATGTATGCTTTCTTCCATACTTTTCTTCTATTTTTTCCACGATACCACAGCTATTAGTGATTTAAACAAACCCTTACTTCAGAAAATAGTGCAATTGGATTCTCCTATCCATATTTTTCCTTGAGTGACAATTGTACACAGAACAATTCATATTTATGCACTGTTGTCTTCGGTATTTTGTGGAATACATGTGAAACGGTAATCAATTCATTTCAAAACAATTTTATTAACAATTAAAGAAAACAATGTATATGCCCCCTCGCCGGACACCCGGTCCGTTACCGACCTAACATCCCCGTGTAAGGTGGCGACGGGGCAATTGTTATGTCGGGCGGAGCGAGGCCGATCCGGGCTTAAAACTAAAACATTAACAACAAATACAACACCAAAAAAAAACATTTTTAAATTGTATAATAACGCCGAAAACGAGAAATCAAAGACGCAAGCAAAAGCAGGTGCCGTTGATATAAAACTTTAAAACAATGCAAAAAAGAATATATAAAATTGTATAAATTTGTGTATAATAATTTTGAACTTTGACGATGCTTCGACGGGTCAAATTAGAACGGTAGTAAAACCCCCACAAACTGTACAAATGCTATCAAACGAATATAAACAAAGAGCGTACTCGTTTCGTTAAAGTGTTAAAGCCTTCATAAATTATTAAATCAATTGGTACCTTTTAACTCGTGATTTTGTATCTTTCCTATTACCGTCTTACCTGATGAGGATTTTTGCACATACGTATGTGTCTAAGAAATAGTTTTCAGCCTTTTTTTGCTGACGGCACAACTCAACTAGGCTGTTAAAGAGAACTAATTGGTCAATGGTCACGTAGTTTTCGATCATTTTTGAAGACCCGTTAGTATATTCTGATTCTCAATTAACCCATACTAATCGATTATAAATGATTTTTTCGATGATTTTACGAATATGTTGAACATTGGATGGGCCTAATTATGCATGTTGTCCATATTCTAATTTCTCTTGTATCGTTTTGATAAATGATAATTGATAATAACTGTAAAAATCGTGTATTTTACATTCCTGAAGGATAAATGAGATTTATGTTTTTAATAATTGAGATGGATTTCTATTTCTGATGTTGAATTGATGGAAATAGACCAGGTAATTAGTGAAAACTAGTTTTTGAATTAGCGGAAGTTTCGATTTGTGTTAAATTGTCGTCTAATTCTACTTAACATTTTTGTTTCGTTTTTCCCAAACTATTTACCTGCTGCGTTGCAGTGAATTTTTGATCTTAGAAATACCTTTTTTCTGTACATGCATGGAATATGAATGCTGGTAGTTGCACACGTAGCCAGTTTTTTCCCCACGAATTCTCTCTTCTGTGTAGAAATATAATTTAAATATAACTGAGAATTATTACATTTTTCATGTTTAACAATTAAGTTCTCCGTTGCCAACACATTTTTCCGTTTATGTGCATTTTAACCTGTTCAATATTTATTTGTTTGGGAATTATATCTTCATATTTTCCTGCACATCTGGTTTGACCTCTATTCTTTGGGCCTCAGTTCATAGCAGATATGTTCGTAAATTTTCTGAAAGATTAGAATTGTGGCAGTTTTATATGTTTTACATTTATTTTATGCATTGAAAACAGAATTCTTTTGATAATATTCCTTTTTATTTCTCGAACTACTAAGGAATTGAGCGGGATATATCTTACAGTTTGTTGTGAAATATAAAGTACAAAGGTAAATTTATTTTTTTATCTTTTGAAAGTAAGAGATTACAAACTTCAAACATTTATCCGTTAGTAAAGTGTGTGGCAATTTTATTTAATCTTAAATTAAATTAAATAAAATCAGATGACTACGACTTTTGTACCTTATTTAGGTATTATTTTTTAGTATTTAAGACTATTTTTACATAAAAAAATGCGATTGAAATTTGCGAAAAAAAAGTTGAAAGAATTGTATGCCTCACCAGGTTATTTTTGAAACAATATGTAAAATGTTTGGACAAAATTTTTTTAGAATCAGGTGGAAAATATATCGACATATCAAATTTCATAAAAAATTATCGATTTTCTATAAAGTTACACCATTTTGAAAATTTTATTTTAGAATCATTTTTCACTGTGCAAATTTCAAAAAGGTACAACTTTGTAAAAAATAACCTGGTGAGGTACACAATTTTTTCAACTTTTTTTTGCAAATTTTAATCGCATTTTTTTCTGCAGAACGCTTCATTTAGTTATATCTTAACGTATTGCTTGGGTCCCACGTTCCAATATTAAGATCAACGGCGGTTCGTGGGTCAAGAGATAGGGAGGTCAATTAGAAAAGTTTACTGTATTACCTACCTTTCCTCCGGTCTTTTTGAGATGTAAAGTGGTCAATTACTTTTTCATTAAAGTCTTTTATCTTCTTTATTAATGACCTTTCTATGGTAAGCATAGCTAAAGAAGATAACCTTTCCTGACCCATGGTATTTCTTAAAAATGTCTTTATTCTTTTTAAGATGAAAAAAACAACGTTCACTTTCGACGGTAGTCATAGGGAGAGTACACAAGATTTTTAACAGTTTGACACTTTCAGAAAAAGTATTGCACAAATTATTGTTAACAAAAAGCTGTAACAAAGCAACTGCACCTTCACTATTGGAAAAATCTTCTCGGCTATATAATACTTCTAATTCAGTTTTAAGTTTCAAATGATTTATGACTGGATACTCCGTTTCAACTAATTTAAACATAATATCTTGAGGAAAGCTTTTTTATAATCTTTAAATCGATCTGCGTGAAATAACTGAGACACTGCTAAGTGATTACTGAAGCCAAACCTGTTTTTGATCTCAGATGTAATTATATCACAAACTTCTAATGAAATTCTCCTTTTTGATTCTTCCGTTTTACATCTTTGGGCAGACTGCATGGATGTCTCCTCCAAATAGTTATTCAAAATTTTTTTCTGATGTCTTCAATTTTACTATTAAAAACGCCAATAGACTTATTTACTGTTATGACATCGATATTACATTTTGGTAATTGATTGAACAATATATCACAATGAGGCATAACTAAATGAAAAAAATTTAACCAGTAAAGAAAATGTTCATTTTGTAAGTAGTTTTTTAAACCAATTGCTTGGTTTAGAGTGTTGTTTTCTGATTCATTATCAATGATTTTTTCTAAACAATCTAATAATTCTGTTCGATAGGTATAAACAGTCTCTATGCACTTTGTATTAAAATTACATCGTGTTGGAGCAGCTTTAGGTAATATCACCTTAACAACATTATCTAACACGGCTGTTCTTTTTGGCGATTCTCCAGAGAATGAAGAAAAGCTATGTAAATTAGCAAAAAAAATTTTATGCTTTTATCCTGACTTGATGCTTTTTGTAAAATTAAATTTAGTTGATGAGCGTAACAATGAATAAAATTTGCTGAAGGATAACTTCTTTTAATTAAACATACCTATTAACTTCTTTTTTCTTATCAAGAGATGTTTGCTTTATCGTCATATTAAGTTTTGGACGGCCACCACCTTTGAATTTCACTCGGTCTTCATAACCCAACTTATGTCCATCTTTCAGTTTTAATATATTTTGTACAACACTCATATTGAATAGTAAACACCAAAAACACTGTTTTACTTAATTTCACGACAAGTAGAGATTTACTAATAAAATGTTCACAAATAAAAACATTAAAAATAATGCGATAGATTTTATCGACCAACGCGTATCTAGTTAACATTAAGACTGATGACTAGCGACTGCTGCACTAAATTTCGTGCGTTACCGTGTCAGGGTCGTCAGGGTCATTGTCCCCTCCAGTGTTTTCTGTCTCTTTTGCTTTCTGACGATTCGCGCATAAGTCTATTTCACTATAATTCGTTATGAATTCGGTCCGTAGCTAGCTTTGAGGACACGTTGTGGATTGACCCAAGATTTTTAAGTTCTATAAGTGAATAATGTAATGATCTAGATATTGGAATAGTATTGTGCATAGAATGAACTAGAATCTTTAATATATTTTTTAAGACTATTAAATATATATATATATATATATATATATATATATATATATATATATATATATATATATATATATATATATATATATATATATATATATATATATATATATGTGTATATATATATATATATATATATATATATATATATATATATATATATATATATATATATATATATATAATATTTTAAAACTTCAGAAAATGAATAGCTCTATTTTTTTATTTGTATGTGGGAGATCATTGACCAAATGACCCTATAGAAGAACCGCCAGTGACTAAGATATGACATATCCTAAATTTCACCAGCCGTCGCTGTTTCATACATTATCACCACACTGTATATTATCCACGATGCAAATGCAAATCGGACGTTGCCATTGTGCTTGTAAAATATGCGACTCTTATCACATGGAAACTGTAAAGGTGTAAACACACCTAATTTGACCGATACATGTGGGATGAGTCAAGGACAGCCATTGTATAGGCAAAAGCGTAAATAGAACGTTAAAATCAGCACAGGATTCATAAAATTAAATATAATTTATTTGTTTATATTTTATTATTACCAGTTTCTGCGGTGTTATTATTGATGTTATTATTAATCATTATCTGTGTAAACCAAATCATTTACATTTTATTCTGGAAGCATATAAATATGTATCGAAAGTTCCCAAGGCCATTGCCGTTCTAGACGTTTTAAATTTTATTGAAATATTATGTAATTTTGTTGTTGAAATTAATTATCGATGCCATAGAACTGAGTGTGCTATCAGTTACGTCATGACTAGAGTACGGAAGTTGGCAAACAACCAACTTACGGCACAATCCAAAAGCAAGATGAATAGATAGATAGATAGCATTTGGAAGTAATGTAAGCTATCGCACTTTAAAACAGCCACGAGCGCTTGTACTTATAAACTAGTAAAAAAAAATGGTAATCATGTGTTAGGAAATAAAGTGATAGTGAAAGGCTTTTGATATTGAATTATAAACATACAGTGATATAGGGTCTATTTGAAACTTAAATTTAGAAGATCAAGTACCTTACAGAAAATTCTTATCTAAGATGTACAAGATACATTTATTAATTTTTGTGTGCGTCTCTGGTTATTATGTTAAAGATACATTTAAACTAGGGATACCAAAATAAAGCTGTCAGTTTTAACTAGCTCTGATTTTCGTAATTATTATACCAGGTCTGCCATTGAATTCAGACAACCTCGTCTTAGATTAACAGAACCAACAAAAAATACAGTTACATAGTGTGTATAAAATAGGGGACAACTTCGGTGGCTGATTCTACTTGCAAATATATGAAAAAAAGTCCCTGTAAACATGGGTTCGCAAATGTTTCCTAACGGTTCGCTACGGTCTTTTGTAGGTGGCCCACAAAAATTAGTTTTCATTTAGCGATGGGGTGGGCCGATTGCTTGGCCCTCTCGTTCTCCAAGTTTAAATCCCCTGGGTTATTTTTGTGGGTCCATTTAAGGTCAATAGTTCATTCCGTGTCCATAAACGACATATCTGTTCTCCAACAGAGGGTAATGGCTGTATGTGAAGATAATCGAAATACTCGCGTAATCCTTCAAAATGTTGGTCGGGCGATGACTAGACGTGCTGATGCCTGCGTGACTTCCCATGTAGGGCATTTTGAACACTTTTAAAAATGTTAATTTACTCAATTTTGCGCTCTTGCAATTTTTTGTAGCTGTTTTTATTACTCTTATTGTTCATACAAAATGATTTTTGTAAGTTTCAGACCTCTATTAATAAAAGTTTTGTTATGCTAGGCAATTTCACTACCCCATTTTAGCTCCTCACCGTGCATTGTTAAGTTAAGGAAGAGTACTTTTTATCTAATTTTAGCTAAGAAATCATATTCTAGTATCAAATTGTCAAAATCCTTAGAGAATAAAAAATACGGGAAGAAAATATAGCTTCTCTGGTTTGGCACGCCTATGGTTGATATTCGTTTTGACCAATACTGTACAATAATAACCCTTATCAATACTAAATCGCATAGTGTACCAAGCCTACCGCTGTATCTCCAAGGGTTCCTGAAATATTAAACGAAAACCAGTCATTGAGGATCGCTTTGAAAGGACCGTAGCGCCCTTAGGAAGTAGTGGTTTTCCTAATTTTTCAAAAACACCAATATCCTTACGTTCCTCTTTATTTGTGAATCACAATTCATATTGTAAACACTCCTTCATCTTTTTTGTAGCTTGTTTTTCTGATTTATATACATGTATAATTATTATAATTACTATTTTGAGGCATCTCAGTATTTTATACATAATATTTAAAATTCTCATGTTTAGTACTGCCTGTGTTTTACACTAATGTACTCCTGATCTGCCAAAAACTATTTCATAAATCATAATCTTGGTTAAGTAAAGAAAAAAATGTTTTTACGTAATTTTAAATTGTCCATTCGCTCTGAAAATAAGTGATCTAATTGAGAGGACGCAGGATTTGTTCTTTTATCACATTTTTTATTAATATTATTGCAAAACACGGAGAAAAACTTACTAATTATGCGTTGTAATAATAGAAAAGCCAATTAAATCCTTATCAAGAGTCCCGGAAAACCCCGGTAGAACCTGCTGTCCTAATGGAAATTTTCGACAGCGACAAGATAACATCTTGTTAACCCATTTTAACTTTCTCCGTTTAATCCCATCCACGCATTTATGTAAATTCCGCCATACTGTGCCGTTGTATAAAGCGTTATCAGCATTATCACGGATTGTGGTAAAAGCTTAACCTCCTCGCACTGTTAAATAATTGCCCAATGGCACGAACAGTCAGCTTAAATTCTCAACTTTGTCACCAAATTATTGCCTGATCTTTTATTTTGCCTTCCTCGACAGGGTAGTTAACATTTCAAGCGTTATTTGGCCTAAAAATTACTTTCACTAGTACTTGTTAGAGAAAACTAGACCACAATAAACTTCACCCAAAAAACTCGTTTTAATAAAAGAGATAATTTAATTTTGAGGGCGGCCTTATTGCTGATGTATTAATTCGACGGCTTCGGGGAAAAAGGAGTCAAGTCAAAAAATCATATTCCAGGTTAAACTATAAAAATTTTAAATGATATTTTACAAGTTGTTGGCTGTTAAAGTAGAAATTATTTTATTTTATAAACAAACAGAAGGACTAGCTATGTGCCAACCACTTTCAGCAGTGTGCAATTTAACGCTGGAATATCTAGAAAACCAACTAATACCGACACTTTCAAATAAAATTACATTTTATAAACGATACATAGACGATTGTCTACTATGCGTTAATAAAAATGAAATACAGTACATATTACAGAAATTCAATGAACAACACAGGAAAATAAAATACACATTAGAAACAGAAAATGAAAATAAAATAAACTTCTTAGACCTGACTTTAATTAGATCTGCCAGTAGAATTAAAACCAATTGGTATAAAAAAAGTATCAGTTCGGGACGATATACCAACTTCCAATCAAAAACTAGTAATAAATACAAAATTATCGTTATAAACAGCTTCGTGGACAGGGCCATTTTACTATCAGATAGAGAAAACATAATTAAAATGAAAAATATTCTTTTAAGTAACTTTTACCCGTCACCTTTTATGAATAAGTACATTCAAAAGAGAATACATAAAATATAAAAAATAACAAGAACAATAAAAATCAAGTTTACATAGATTTACAACCTAATTGCTTAGGACCCATATTTAACAACACAAACCAGGACAAAAATCAAAACAATCCAAATAAAGACAAAACATACATACCACATACACATACATACATACCACAAGTATCAGAAAAAGTTCAGAAAGAATTAGGTAAATATAACATACAATTAGCATACAGAAATGATAATAGCATAAAAAATAAATTATATTCAAAACTAAAAGATCTAATAGAGAAATTAAATTAAACCCATGTTATTTATAAAATTGATTGTTAAGATTGCGATAGGTGTTACATTGGACAAACCCAACAATATTTAAATAAACGTATAAATCAACATAAATTATCAATTAGAAATTCCATAGCAACTCCTAATTCATGCAGCACAGCATTGACTGAACATGCCATAAATAATTTACACAATTTTAACTTTCCGGATACAACCATACTGCATAAAGAAAGAAATACCAAAAAACGCATGTTTTTGGAAATGGCCGAAATACAAAACAACAAAAAAACAGTAAATTATCAAACAGATATAGAAAATCTAAGTAGCATATATCGCAATCTTATTCAATAGTAACAATTTTTATACATCCCGTATATGTGCTAGCTGAATCTTCTCAACGGCTTTCCAATATCACGAGAATGTTTACAATAACTCTGTCACTCGGACCATCAATATAAGTATACTATCAGCTGTTATAATTTTATACCTAGTCCTAAAAAGAGACACATCAACGACGACACCAAATACTGATCATTCTCTGCCTAACTCGTCGAACTACACGTACATCACATACCTACCAAAAAAAAAAAGATGAAAAACAAAATAAAACCAGCCCATACAATTAAATTAAAATATGAAATTTATATTAGGTACGAAAACACTATTTTAGATATGTATTGTCACTAATGTAAAACCATTATTTTCAGCTTTTAACCCTGAAAAAGTCCGAAAACTCGGACGAAACGTAGGATAAATTGTTCACGTACCTGGTTGAAAGTCCTCCATGATAATTTATAATAAATAAAAAGTTAGAAGAGGTAAGGTTCCAATCCATAATTATGCACTAAACAGTTCTAATGCAGATGCTAGTGCTTTCAGCTGCTCTTGACTGCACTGCATCATCACAAAAAAGTCGAGAGTTGAAAAGAGTTTGTCAAGTTCAGCCTTTGATTCTTGATTATACAACTCGATAGGTATTAAAGGGAAGCAAATGATTTAGATGTAGACTTCTTATGCGTAGTATTAAAGACGCGTCTCACTACAGGTAAAGAGGGCATAATCCATACACGTCATTATTCGTTTTCCTTTTAACGCCTGTTCGACTTGAAACAGCGCTCGCTGTATATTGGTTCGTTGTCATCTTCCCTTTCTAGTTTTATCATGTACATTCTTTCAGACTCATTTTTCAACTAAGGTTGCTTCAGGTCCAATTCCTTCAACTTGATTTTTCAATTCCTCTCTTTTGCATTTATTTGGTCAGTGTTCGAATTTCAATCAAGACAGAGTCTTACAATTATCAGAAGATTGCTTCTGATTTTCAGATCTTAGCTGGTAAATGAGATTCGAGTATTCTTTAGATGTGCCATCAATATGCCAACATTGATTTCCTTGATGATATGTGTTGTATCCCCTCTCACGTTAAATTTTTTTAATTGTTCTGTTTTTAAAGATTAATTTTTCTATAAAATTTTTTGTTATTAGAACATATTGTTTTAATGAGAAACGATAAACCTGGGCGTATGTAATTTATGATGTATTTATAAAAGTTTTAAAATATGTGTAAATGATCATGTTTAATACCGGTATAGGTCATGTGCATATGAATGTTGTTGAGAAAATTCAAAAAATAATAATGAAAGTAGAAGGTACAGTGCAACCACAACTTGTTGGTAACAGCTTGGCATTAAATATACATACTTTTAAATTATGATTTAACATTGAGCTTAATGGTCATTATGATGATTATAACTTAGGACTCTGTGCCTTTGGAACTTCTTAAAAATATTTTATATTCATGCATTATTTATGATGAATTTGATCTGTAGTTCTACTTTATTATGTTATACTGTAGTACTACAATATATATACTCTTTCTTATTGTTATTAATACTTAATTTAATTTTTCTAGCAATTATTCATGTTTCCTTGCGATGCTGCGGTTCTTTGTGATGTTTTCATTATCTTAATCTTCACACAAGTAAAGGACAATCACTTGCAGGATCACTTCTGCAATGCGCACTGTAATTATCTTTCTTTTATCCTTTTTCCAGTTCAAATTTCTCTCACATACAATACACCAACTATTATACTCCTGACGTTTTGAATGCTGGGACTAAATTCGTATTAACATTAAAAATTCAATGAAAATAAAATCATACAATAATTATTACATTTTGTAAGGAATTATACTGAATTAAATTTTCTTATTCGCCGCTCACAGTGGAAAAGGGGATAAGTCATAAAATAGCAAAAGTGAGATATGTGCCGCCAACTTTTAAATAATCCAATCTTTGTTAGTGCAAAGAGGGATGTCAAAAATCAATGCAATTAGTGTATTTAAAAATGTGAGAACGGAGATAAAACACAATTTTTCATGCATATGTTGGCGTAATAGGAGTTTTATGGAATAAACTTTTTTCTTATAGTATTTTCTCTTTTTCACTGGGACCGGCGCATTAATAATTTCATTTTCGTTCGACCAGTGGATTTTTTCCGCCAAGTTGTAATGTTTCTTACTATAATACAGAGTGTGTGACGACTGACACGGTTGACGTAGTAGAGAGGGGAGGAGGGGATAGCTTACTTGGTGCCATAGAGCAGTAGATCGGGTAATATCTTGCTTTCGTGATAGAAACGTTTTTAAAAATAGTGACTCAATTACTCAAATACCGACTATTTTGCCGACATATCAATATTCCTCGTCATGGCTCAGGTCCCAGCCGTAACACCATAAAGCTTAGGATATAGAATTTTCAGCAGAGTGGTTCTGCATTAAAGGTCATGTTCATACAGTGCAAACTCCTGAGAACATCGCTAATATGGGAGCAGCTGTCCAACAGAATCCACACCGTTCCACAATTGTCCGAAATAAATAAAAATTTGACAAAATTCAAATTTTATAAATATGTTATACAGCTTTCATATTCCAAGGGTACATTAGGGTATATCTCAGGTAATATTTCCCGGAATATCAACCTTTTTGTTTGAAAAATCCACCTGCGGTCATCCCTCAAACATGAATAATTGTTAAAGTGCGATTTTACTTCTCTTTGTTGGCAAATTTCAACGTATGACTGTGCTTCAAATATTTGTGCTTTTGGTTTGTAATTTGTACAAAAGGCAAGTACTTTATTGACATATACAATATTTTCACAAATTTTGTTTTGAATCATCTGATTTTATTATTTTTTATAAACGTAATTTCTTTGGCATTTTGTAACTTCTGTTAGACCTAAAGAGAGTTTGCTATTGAAAGCCACGGAGATTTTCATTCTAAAATATACTCTAGGTATCCCTCTATGCCTCGGTTAAATGCATTTTTGCTCGAAGTTGTTCCATTAGAAAAAAATCGCTTTTTTTATTTCGATACAGGGCGCTTTAAGTTACTTTCAAACCAAAATAAGATAGTGTCGTTGCCGTCAGTAGTATGGCAAACGTATACTATACAGACTAAACACTTTGCACCTGTAGTACATATTGAAGCGATTGCGTCGCTCCCACCCTAAACTATCCTAACTTAAGCAACCACCAAATTTTAATTTTTTATTTTAGAATGCCTACAAGAAGAGAACTGTTTGACGTTTTATCGGAAAATTCTAGTGAAATGCGTGTAGCACAAAATGCTCACGTGGATTATCTAGTCAATCACTATGGAAAGGCAGGGAATGCTCAAGCAATCGTTCGCATAAGGAACACTTCATTTGACTTTTGCAACAAAGTTTTTTCAAAACTGTACAAATGCAATCGCAATCGAGAAGTCAAAGTTGTTACCATCTTCTGAGGAGAAAGTGACCAAATGTCCCGATTCTGAAAGTGAATGTGAAAGTGACACAGACTCGACTGATACCCATGACTGACGTTCCTCTCTTTTATATTAATAAGAGTAACGCATCTTTTGCATTAAAAAGTTATATACCTCCGTTAATTATTAGTGTTGTACTATACTTTTTTCAATTATTTTTCGTCATTTTAAATAGAATGCATGCAAAAAATATAAATTTTTACTTTGTCAAAAAAACTACCCCTTACAAAGCCATCCTTGAGTTTGATATTTTTTTTATTTTTATTTTCATACTTCATGAGACATTTTAAATAGGTTGCATGAAAAAAACACGTGTATATAGCCACTGCTAAATAACCCCCCTTAAGACCCATCCCAGATTTATTTTTTTTCATTATTTTTCTCGTGATATGTACGTTATTCCTGACTTATTAAGACAATAATCAGATTCTTTCTGATTTTGGACCACTGTGCACTCAGTTAGGAGACCGTCATGCGTCAGTATCAATGCCTTAGAAATTTCTACGAACAGCCGTCGCGTCGTAGAGTTTTTCACAAAGATCTCAATTTTCACCATTACAAAATTATTGTTGTTCAACAGTTAAGTAATGGGGACTGCATTAATCGGGTGAATTTTTCTCAACGCTTTCTTGAACTTCTGAATGAAGATGTGACGAAACTTCTGTTTATGTCAGACGAGGCCCATTTTGAATTGTCAGGTTCTGTCAATAAACAGAAATCACACGAATTCTACTAACTCCGTGTGGTGTGAAGTAGCGGCATTTGGAATAGTTGAGCCCTTTTTCAAAACGTCAGAGACCATACTGTGACGGTTACATTAGACCTCTACGTGGAAATGCTACATGATTTCTTAGAGCTGCGACTACTGCCTATGGGATTACCTTAAGAGCAAAGTTTATGCTACTGGATACGCAGATATTGAAGAATTAAAACAACGAATAAGGGATGAAATTTCAGCGATTCCTGGGAAAATGACCAAGAGGGTAATAGGAAATCTTCGAAGTAGACTAGAACAGTGTATTAAGAATGGCGGAAGACATCTCACTGATGTCCTAATAAATGGCATGACATTATCTTTGTAGTGATATATAAAATTAAAAATTGGAAACATTATTTCATTTAAAAAAATCATCAACGGTTCCTGTACTTACTATATCTAAGTAAAATTTTATAATGATTTCTTTGAATTTACGATGTTGTGACGTGCCAAATGTATATTTAAATGAAACTTTGCTCATAACAATTTTGTACAACGAACGATTCCAAGATTATTTGATTAATGTTAGGGTTTCGCAGAGTAAGAGGAAAGCTGTCATTTATTTGTAGTTTATTAAGTACCTATAAATATTTAAAAAATTAAACGCGGTACATTTAAAATAGTTTTAGGACGTTGTTATTATTCCGACGACTATACTAATATCAAATTTTAATTGCTAATTTTTGTTGTAATTTAAAATTTGTTGCCTATCAGTGAAAATAAATGTAGGTATTTTCATTTTCAACTCACATATTTTAATTACAACTAAAATTTATTTTGTTATATTCGTTAGATAGTAGCAAAATCCTTATTTTAAGTATCCAAAAAATAAATACCTACGCCCTCCTCACTTTGCGAAATCCCAACTTCTAACCACGTCAGTTTTACCCACCAGAACTTTCCTTTCATAGAATTTTCTGTACGGTTTCGAGAATGCACCTGTTCTATATTCTTTATTTAGATATCTGAATATATCATTATCTTTTTTAGAAAGTCATTGGAACCCGAGTTTAAACCGTAACATATTAATAGAAAGTATTTTTGATCAATTTAATAATACAAAATTTAAAAAAAAGTTTAATTGTCACTTTCTTTGCGACAAACATTTAATAATAAAAGGAGAAGGTAGGTAACTAATAAATATAAAAAAATTGCATTTATTATAAATTATATAGCAATGATTCTCGATGACAAACAGTTTAAGATCCTGAACTGTCTAGAACTTTCCATTTGATCCGTAGACACATTATTTGTTATTTAACGTACATATTTCATAAAAGTAGGCCGTATAAAAATGTATTAAATAATAATCAATTAGTTACAGAACACCGGAAGAAAAACATTTATTTATATTTGTGCAGCATAACAAAAATCGTTGCCGATGGCCGCTATATAAAATACTCTCACTTGGTAAGCTAATAAATATTCTTACTGTATAAATAAATACATACGTATTTTTAAACCGAGAACTTAGGAAGGATTTCGCATAAAAATATGTTGTTGAAATTTTTAATGAACGGAAATGGTTATTTATTGTGCATCTACACAAAGTAGAAAATACTTCTGTTTCCGTTAAATATATTTTCTTTGTATATAATATCCGTTTGTAGAAAGTCTATTATTATAAATACAAGGGCGGTCAGTAAAACTCAGGAATAAATCGTGATTTTATTTTAAGAAATAACTGAAATTATCCTAAAAGTAATATTTTAACATGTGAACGTTTAATAAAAATTTATTTGCAACATATAAGCCCTCATCATTGAAACGCCAAAAGGATATTTCGAACATACTAAGAGCCAATGTGAGCGTTTGGAAGTAAATGCAGTATTGTAAATCTTTTTTGTCAAACTAATATACAGGGTGGTCCGAATTTAAATCGGGAAACTTCGCCAACGGACACTACGCCTAAAAATAATAACTTTTTGTCTATAAACATATATCGAAAAACGAATAGATTTCAAGATACAAGGTGTTGAAGTTAGGGGAAAAAAAATTTAAAAAAATAAATTGACATTTTCTACAACAATGCATTTCCGCAGCATTAAATTTGAGAGTGGAAATTTTGTATCTACTTCAAACTCTTTTTGATTTCCACTTTCAAATTTAATGCTGCGGAAATACATCGTTGTAGAAAATGTCAATTTTATCAAAAACCATAATAATTTCGAAAAGGAGCCAAAAATACTGTTTTGCTTTAAAAGAAACGTAGATTCAAACGTTTCTATTAAATTTGACCGGTGGCGTACAAACAAAAAGTTGTTGCGTTTTGAGTGGTAATCGATCAGAAAAAAATAATCACCCAGTGTAATATTTTGGACAAAATTCATTTCAACTGGTGTGCTTGCCGTAATTATACCTGTATATCAAATTTCAATAAAAAATCTTTATTCGTTATTGAGATATTGGGAAAAAAAATGTCCCCTAACTTCAACACCTTGTATCTTGAAATCCATTCATTTTTCGATATATGTTTATATGACAAGAAGCTATTATTTTTAGGCGTAGTATCCGCTGGCGAAGTTTCCCGATTTAAATTCGGACCACCCTGTATAACTTAGTTACCGAATTTCAGTGATTTTCGTTAAAAATAATTTGTACAAAAGGAAGTTTTTTTTCAATTAGTAATTGAAATTCTGGGTAATTAATTATACCCAGAATAATGCTTTTCATTTTTACCATTTTGACATTGACGTGATTTATGCTGATTTCTTGAAGGCCTTTGACAGAATAGAGCATGATATACTATTAAATAAGTTTTGATTTCTCTCGAGGCTTCTTGACGTTTTTAACATTTTATTTTTCAAAAGGATCCAACATGTAGTATATCGTGGTTGAAATTCTGCTGACGTATCTGCTTTCGACCGTTCTCCAGGGTTCAACATTAGGGCCTCTTTTTTTTGTTTGTTTTATTCATTAATGATATTGTTGATAACCTAACAGTTTCATGTCAATTATATGCCACTGATTTAAATTTTTTACAGAACTGC
The DNA here is from genome assembly GCA_029963845.1 of Rhamnusium bicolor. Taxonomy (NCBI): domain Eukaryota; kingdom Metazoa; phylum Arthropoda; class Insecta; order Coleoptera; family Cerambycidae; genus Rhamnusium; species Rhamnusium bicolor. The sequence continues at coordinate 994,336 of JANEYF010005800.1, forward strand.
AAATATCTATGACCGTCTCGAACTACAGCAAAATTTAATTGTGGTCAAGGACTGGTACATAATGAATAGTTACCTTTAAATATCAAGAAATGTAACGCACTGTCGTATTTCACCAAAACATCTTTGATATATTTTGATAATTATATCGATAATAACATACTTTCAAGACCTGATTCTTTCTGTGATTTGGGAGTTATTTTTGATGAAAAGTTGTCCTTTAACAGTCACATTACATATATTGTCACAAACGCTTAGAAAACTCTAGGATTTATGATCACTGATCAGAAACAGCCCTAACTTTGAGAATATTGATATACTGAAATTACGAAATACTACCTTTTTCCGCGGTAATTCAGAATATGCGTCAACCACATGGTGACCTAATTACATGTTATATTGAGTATTTCCCTCACATTATAAGAACCAATGAAATAGCAAGATTTTGGAAATTTGGACCAATAAGAACAAACTTTCAGCGTAAATTGAATTTCACGTGAAAATTTTACATAAAATTACAGCGAGAATTGCACTGGGCTTGACAGCTAAAACGTCAGTTGAATCAATATAAAAATCGAAGATTTTTTCTTTCTTTTTTATTTTCCTGTGAAGATAGTAGACTTATAGAAGCAAAAGAAACATAATTAATTACCTACTATTTAAATATTTTGGGTTTTTTTTATAAGAAATAATAATTTTAGAATTCGATTTTTAAATAAATCTGCTTAAAAATCGTGACACCGGAATAAAAGTATACCCAGCCGTGATAGTAATAATTTGAATTGTTAATTCACCTAATAATTAATATTTCTTGTTCTATGTTTTGTTCTGGAAATAGTTTAATAAATATATTTCGTGCATTAAAAAATAATCTGAAAATATAGCATTCAAGGCGTGTTGCCTTTTAAAAAACCGCATACGTTCATTTTAAAGCGATTTGACTGAAAAAGTACCCTCGACTGCGTCTCAGACACTTTTTGTCAAATCACATCAAAATGAACTCAAGCGGTTTCTAGGCAACACTTTTTCATGCGCTGAATTTTCGATAATTTTTGATGGACTTAATATATTATTATAGATAATTTGGAAGAATTCATCTCAGATTTTTAAAATATGCCAAGTTTAGAACAGATGGAAATATCCTACTATTGGTTTTCCTCAATATGAACTTCTCGCAAATTTTGATTTCGACTCACTTGAGCAACACAAAAATATAAACTGTACTCAGATTTTAGGTACTATGTTAAATTTCCATAGTCCTAGGGCTGGAGTAAGATAGACTAATTAATTTATTTTATTTGTCAACTGCACGAACGAATATAAAAAAAATGTTCTCCTCTGCACAACATGTGTAACAATTATAAGCAATTTAAATTGCTTAATTGACATTATGTCCTACAATATCCAGTCAATTAAAATGTATATTCGATTTATTTCTTCGTTTCCTTTTGGTTGATTCTATGTTACACTTTTTCTTCTTTTCTTCGACTTTTTGGCACATTACTTATATTTAATATTTATCTTGCCAAATGTCAATGTTTTATGGATTAAGTATATACTTATCTTTTTTTCTTTGTTATTTTTGCTATTTTGTAACTGGGTCTTTCAACTTGTCGGATAGTGCAAATATAATAAAATATCCTGTACAACACACAATATATATTATAGATTGTGGCTTAACTTTAACCCACACTGTTTTAAAAAATGATTAAAAAAAATCCAGTTATGTGATTGCTGATTGCCTTTCAAGGCCAATACAATCTGTCGAGTTCTGTGACTATTTTATTTATTTGTTTAGCTACTTGAAAAGTGACAATATACGCATTGAGAGACATTGAAAACTGTTAATTAGAGACAAGGACAGTTCTAGACAATTTAACGTCGGATAGTGGAGGTAAGATGCTAAAATTTTTCAACAATATTTAACAAATAATCGAAGTAAATGATAATATAAGCTGGTCTATGCATAAATGCATTAATGATGCAAATTCTATAATAGAAACGGAGGATGAATCAGATATTTTCAAACTGAAAAAGTTATTCCTGTAAAGGTCACTTGTCAAAAATAGCCCAGTCGTCCAAGAATTTGACCGGCGTTATTTAGGTGTAACGCTGGAATTATCAGCATCTGCAGATTTCTTCTTCCTGTATAACATATCAAGCCCTTATGCCTACAGCGCTTAACTCATTTGGGTTAACGCAAAACTCTTATGATTTCGTCGTCCAAAATCAAGTGTCAAAAGTATCCCATAATACGCTTAACGGATCCAAGGTACCAACTGATTTTGGGCTTAAAATATTCAGAATGCTACAGAGACTTTATGTTTATGATATTTTTATCCATTACGATTAACTGTTATGTGCTGAAACTGTTATCAATATCAATCTTTTTCCAAAATGTGAATGTGATAGGAATATGTTCATAAAACAAAAATTATGTGGTATATTTTTCTGATTGAAACCAGTGACGGCTGGTGTATTTAGGTTATACAATATCTCAATATTGGAGCATGGCTCCCAAGCAATATTTTAAGTCACGACTCATTACTAATTGAAAAAGTTTTACAGAAAAAAAATGAGGAAAAAAGGTACAAAAATGCCCAGCCTCCCCAGATTCCTTCTAAACCATAAGTAAAATCTTTGCAAACTATTTTTTTTTGTAATCAGAAGGAAAATTTTTCACCCCGTTTTTTTTGGTTTTCCAAAATTTTGATATTTTGTAAAGTTATGACACTTTGAAATTTCAGTTCTTCATTGTGTAAATTTTAAAATGTCATCATAACTTTACAAAATATCAAAATTTTCAAAAACCAAAAAAAAAAACGAGGTGATACATTTTCCTTCCGATTACAAAAAAAAAATAGTTTGTAAATGTTTTACTAATGGTCTAGAAGTAATATGGGAAGACTGCGCATTTTTGTAAATTTTTTTCTCAATTTTTTTTTCAATTTTTTTTCTGCAAAACTTCTTCAATCAGTACTGATAGTTGTGCCTTCAAATATTGCTTGGGTTTCATGTTCCAATACTGACAATGAGAGATGGTACAACCTAAATCCACCAGCCGCCATTGATTGAAACTTTTTTTTAAATTTTGCTGTACTATAAAAACCGACCGTAATGTTAATATTTTATGTTATCTTGAACTGTAAATACTGTTTACAATAATCACCCTATACTGGTAAAAATGTTCATAACAGGCTAGACTTGTAAAAACTTTTACCGATATTGCTATGAAAACACAGTTGCGTTTCGAAAATATAACTAGATTTTTGCCTATACTCATAAGAATTAACAAAATTTATTAGTTTTTCTCTCTTTTGGATAAAAAGAGCTTTAGGATAACATAAAACGTTGTACAATATTCGACCGTTATAAGGCTTAACATGCTCACATGGATAACTGAGCTTGCTATCGCTCGCTCAATTAACTTCCATGCTCGCACGTTAAACCCTATACATATAACGGTCTTATAATATAATATACCATTACACATCTTACCCAAGTGAATAGTTAACATATTCGAGTAATTGTAAAATTAAAAGTTTAATGAGGCTGGGATGTGTGGATTAAATAATAAGTACAGTTTTTGGAGATGTTAGTTAATATTTACTTAAGAACATTTAAGCTTAAGTCGGAAGCATGCAATCTGTTCGTTTATTTTTTTCAAATGATGCTTTCAGAATCTTGTCATCTGCATCTACGAACTTGTTGCGGAATATCTATTAAAACTCCAGAAAGGAAATACATTTAGAGTAAAGCACAACTCGTTCGTTCTAAGATCCCATACACTTTATCTAGAGAAATCTAGGTAGCATGTAGTCAATACAATGAAGCGTGTATGTAAGTGTGATATAAAGATTTTCAGGGACTAATTTTATTGTCGGCGTCTTCTTGTAAACTCCTTAAATTGTCAACAGGATTTTTTGTGGCTTTTTGCGTCATCGCGGTAGAAAATAACATTTTTGTCCAAATCTGCATCAATTTTTTAATTTGTCATTCAATAATTTATTAGTGTTTTTTTTGTTCTTGAATAGATAGAAGTTTTTTCAGTGGAACAAATTTTATTTTGTCTTGGCTTCTATTTTGTATTGAATAGCTGGCTTTCTATCCCACCAATACCATCGCCAGTCCTCTGTTGTATTATTTTTAAATCTTTATTAATTTTAGAAAACAGAGTAGTAATTACAATTGTTTAAAAAATGTTATCAATAATAATTATATATATATACATACATATACACATAAAAAACCTAAAACACCACATAAATTAGACAACCCACAAACCAAAGCCGAATAACTCGATTAGTATATTCTAAAATGCGACGTTGCCGTCTGAAGCAACGTTGCCGCATATCTTATGCAATTCTCTCACCAAGGCGCGATTTTACAATCGTGAGTTAACATAAGTTGGAGGTTACCTAGCATTATATTTTCACAAAAATCGATGAAATTCTAAGACAAACCACTTCAACTAAAAGTTACTTTAGCATAAAATATTTGTTGCTATAGCCAATTCCAAAACAAACGTAAAATTGAAAAAAAATCGAATTCTAAAAGTGTGAGTTTAGCTAACCCACGATTGAAAAACCGAACCCTAGCATTAAGTTCATTCCCGAATTTATAATAACATTGGATGAAATAATTACCTACTTAAAAAATCAATTGCTCCATTTGAAATAATTTTTAAACATTTTGAAATACTTTTCATTGTGAGAAATGTACAATTTTGACTTTTTCTTGCACCAATCAACATTTCTTTTTAAGCGTTTCATATGGAATGTACAACTAAAACTAAATTTTCCGATGAATGGTAAACTTTTTTAGAGAATCTCGAGAGTAATTTATCTCATTTTTTCAAAGTTTATAAAAGGATTATTATTTTTAAGAAGTAGGTACTTACCCTCTGCTATTACAATAATTTGAAATGTGTAGGGGTTCAAGGAATAAATCAGCTCTCTACTATTTTAATTGACCTCTAATAGTAAAACACTGAAGGTGCATCACAATAACAATCAGGTGATGGAAAATAGTTTGTATTTTTTTTTCCTCCATAATACTCTGGACGGTTAGGAGGATAGTATACGTCATTTTTTATAAAAAAGATCAATTTTTTCTTGAGAAAACAGCACTTTATTCGGGATAGGCCATTACATGATAAAAATTCAACCACGCCATAATGCGAACTGCGATAATAGCGTGGCGTATGTAACCTATGATCTTCACACATCTAACCACGTATCTAATCAGTGTTGCCAGACATACCATTTTCATGATATTTATACCATTATTTTCCCTTGTGTACCTGCACTTTTTTTAAGTAATAAAACTATTATTTAAAAATTTCTACCATTTTACACTAATATTAGCAAAAGCTAATAAAGAAAGTCAAATTTAGGTCGTCAGCCCCGACCTCAGTCAGTTCTTCGATTAAAAAAGAGTAAACTGAATTAAATTTTATACCGTGTACGTAGATCTTTATAAATCGGAACCTCGCGTAAACAGCGCTATTTGTGCAAGCCCAAATAAATAATAGTATTTTGCTATTTTCTGTTGTTTTTGTTGCGATGGTTTTTTCAATGCTGCGTTAGACTAATTAACCGTCAGTTAGGTCAATCGAAATTTTTTGAAAAGCATCATGATTTATTTATAATGAAATTTATAACCTATGTGAAAATCTCACATATCTGGCAACACTACACCCCATGTAAAAATCAGTGTTATTGATATTTCGCGAGTGTTCGCGTACCTGTCTGCATTAGCATTTACAAAAATGTGTTTAATACCGTTATTTATAGTTTTTTGTGATTAAATTTGTGATTCGAAGTTTTGAGTTACTATGTTACCGAAATTTATTATTTATAGTTTGTTCCTTTGGTGGTTCATTTTGTGAAAATTAGTGATTAACCATAGCGACTAATTTTATTATTTTAATGCTGGATATGTTAAAGGCATATTTTCAAGTAGATGAAAATGCTAGACAAGCAAAACGGCTATGGAAGACTATCCAAACGTCAAGCCCATATGATATATTCATGTAGTAACTGTTGTATTAGGTAAGTAAACAAATCTGCTTTTTCGTTCTTTTAAAGTAAATGCGTCTTTTTAAAATGATTATTTTCAACTTTGATTCATTTTTAGAAATGAACCATATTAAACTTAAACTATAAATTAGAGACAATAATAATAATTTAAAATACACAGAAAAAGTATTGCATATTTTTAATATTTAGTGCCTACGTGACGAGTTCTGTTTATTTATAAAAAAGTGTCAGGATTACCTAATTTTACAAGGAAAAATAGATAAACAGATACTTTTAACACCTTTTATTTTAAGAGCAAGCTACAAGTGACAAGTGTCGCTCTCCACAAAGGACTAATCAATCGCGCCTTGGCCGCCTTGAGGTTTATTTTTTATTTTCGGCCAGTGCGTACAGATATCATGCTTTCTTAATAAGGGCTCAATGTTATAAACTATTACATTTGTTTTGGTGCGGCGTCTACACTGATATTAAATAAGTCTAATATCGTCTCACAAAATGTCCGTGAGAAAAGGGTAATAAGAAATTAAATTTTTTTTTTTTTAAAACATTTTTTTGACAGTGCCAATCAATTGTACATATACACGACGAAATATATTAAGGGTTAAAATATAACTACGCATTTAAAACTCACCCTGTATACAGATATTAGTATTATTAGAACTTTAAGAGATTTAAATGCTCCTCTACAAGATTCACTGTCCTGTTACTGTATATTTGAAACAGTACGCACTGCCCGTTTTTGCAGTAGAAAAATTTTATGAAAACAACCAAAATATAACTGTTTGACAATTGACTGACTACATTGTTTTGATGTAATGACAGTGCAAAACAAGTTTTTGCCAATTTACAAGATATATTCTGTATGTGGCTAGACCACCTCAGATTACAGTCAATTGTCAAACCTAACATTTTGGATTCACACGAATAATTCTCAGTATTTGAAACATTTAGTCTATGCCACTGTTTGGAACAATGTTTGATTGAAGTCTGATATAGCCCCATTAACAGATACTCGTTGATAACGATCTGATAAATATGATGCAAACCATTTATATATCACACCTCTAACATTTCCATTTTTTTTTAATAATATATCGTGATCAACACAGTCGAATGCTGTAGAAAAGTCTACGAGAAGTCCAAAAGGAACCTGTGACTTATTCAAAGCAGATACGATATTGTTTACAAAATCAATAAGTGCAGTCATCTATACTTTTGTTTTTAATGAAACCGTGTTGACTCTGAGAAAGCATGCCGTTAACAGTAAAGATACTAGTTAGTTGTGGGTTAACGCATCGAAATGCTCGGTGACTAACTTGTACCTCTATAATTATCAATTCCGAATCCCCTTTTTTGTAAGAGGGTATTACATTTGATATTTTAAGACTGTCGGGGTAGATACCTTGTTCCAAAGAAAGATTAATAATGTAAGATAAAGGTAAAGCTATGTAGACAGACATTTTTTTTAACAAGTAGTTGGAAATTTCATCAGTTCCTGATGACCTAGAATTTTTGAGGCTAGAAATGATGTCAAATATATCTTCTGGTATGATTGCTTTAAAAAAAAGTGAATTAATTATTTGAATTAACTATACAAGATTCTATAAAATGATAGTCTGTATTTTGAGGTAAATTTATTGTAATATTCTTAACTGAAAATATAAAGAAATCATTCAAACTGTTAGCTGTTTCTATGGAATCTAACAGTCTACCATTATCTTCTATTTCAATATTACATTTAGGTTTGTTTGATCTCCTAGTAACGTTATTTATTACAGTTCACATAACTTTATTTTTGTTACTAGAACCTAATATTACTTCATCATTTCTTAACTTAGAGGAAGTTGAGAGGATTTTACGGTATTTGTTACCTTCTGTGAATAATTGTTTAAATTCTCGATGCTGTCTGCTTAGATCAGCAAATAAACGCACACGATTTTTTGCTTCTGTGATTTCAGGAGATAATTTAATTGTTTTTAAACAATGCGTTTTAGTTATTTTTTTTTAATGGGAAAACACAATTCAAAATAATACGTTACAGTATTCATAAACCAGTTAAAGGCATCATTGCAACATTTAATAGAAAATAGTTCTGTTCAAACAACTGTTTAAAAGTTCATATAGGTATCAAATACATTATAAAGTTCTGAAAAATTTACATCCTTTGAAACAATTTTCTTGCACAACTGATCTGCCAAATATTGTATTATCCAGGTGTCCTTAACAAACTTCCATGCACGAATTTATGACATTTTAGCACACTCTGAAGAACTTAGAAGTAGTTCAAATTAGACAACTTTTCCTATTAATAATGATAATATTGCTAGAAATTGCTCTCAGTAATGACCTTGATCCATTACAAAATGTTATTAGTATTAGCCATTTTGTGACATTTTCACTTAAAAGGAAAACATTTTCGCCGCGTTAGATGCAGTTGTTAATTAGAACGAATTACTGGTTCAGAAATATAAAGTGTAGTCTAAGAAATCTTAAAGAGTTAAAGCCAGTTTCATTCATGTGATAATATTTAGTACAAATATATATTTTTTTAATTTCTTACACACCATTCACAAGTCCGAGGAGCTATCATCCTTTCCTGAATTTACACTTCCAGAAGGAACAAAATACCAACACTCACATTACTTCCGTACGTTCTTGATTGCTTTTCTAATTAATTATGGAATGAATTCTTATTTTATAAAGTTTGGCCTTAATATGCATGTTGTTTAAATAATCATCCGCAAAATTGTAACTTCCTTTCTAACGAAGCGTTTCTCGGAGTAATTTGAAATGCATTCTATAAACTACACTTTTCCGGTAAGAAAGAAAGGTTGCTAGCGTAAACATCATATTATTTAATTTCTATTATTTTGATTTTTTTATAATACAAATTTCTAAACTGTCGCCATGAACAAAATCGTAGACGCATAATCGAGTGTTTCCGGATAGGAAATAAGGGAAACGTGTTTTGCATATTATATGTACTTCAAGTGTTCTTTCTGCATTATCTATCTTCTTTATTTTTAATCCCAGTTAAAATTTATTTCTCTTTATACATGAAAGTCTGCTAAAAACTATTTCTTTATTTTTACTGTTAGAAATATTAGAAGTTTATATAAGACGATAAAACATTTTCGCAGAAATGCTCATCAATCATCCGCCATTTTGAAAATAGTATTTATATTATTAAGTGGAAATGTAAGGTTGTTTATTTTTTTCGCTTTGTTCTGTACGAATGTTAGAGACGTGGGGTTTTCTTTTGAGAGCGAATGTATAATATTTAGTTTTTAATATAAATTTTATCGTAAATATTTGGAATAGCATTTAACACCAAATTTATTTCTTGAAACAAGTTGAGTAAATTTTAAAACATCCGTCATCAAATGGTTTTCTTGAAAAAGTAATGATTATTTACTTATTTACTGGCAAAAAAATTCCTGTATAATCAAATCCTGCACCACTTAGTAATCTTTTTATTGTATTGTTATACAAGGTGTTCAAAATTACAAGACGTGAAATACCAGTTATTCAATATTGGGGAACTTTTCTTAAAATTGTATATGCTATTTATGTAATCTGTGCCTTTTTCCTTGTATTGAGGACATTTCCCGAAATTATCAAGGGTTTTATCTAAGATCATAAGGAATGGATCTCTATATTGTAATATTTCTTTCAACGCAATGTTTGAAACCGGAATGGTTCACATAGTCATGATAATTATAGTTATTTTTTTTGAAAAAAAGTTCAAGAGCAATTTTCTCAAGGCCAAAAATAATAAAAGAAGATTAGAACAACAATAATTTCTTACATTTTTATCGAAATCGTTTGTACAAAGCCAGGCTTCATCTATAACTACTTCAGATACAAGTTTTTTTTTTTAATTAAATCAATTATTTTATTGAAGCTCTTGATGTATCACTTCTTTTCTTCTAATCGCTTTCCAATGTAATATGCATGCTCTTTTTCAATCGCAAATGTGTGAATATTTCTTGCTTCATTGTTTATAGCTCCCGGTACATATTTTGTTTTCTTCAATCTCTTCCTTATTTGTTACTTTAAGCTCTTCTCTTCCATAATTCTCTTTAGTGTTTTTGCAGAAATCGGAAGGTGGGGAAGTTCCTTTACTGACCCTTTCTCTTTTTATAAATAAGCAAAACTTAGTCCTAGATGATTTATTTTGGTGCGATCAAAACTAATATATAATGAAGGTTTCTTCAACTTAGGTATACAGGGTGTCCCAACCAAAAGTAGGCACTCTGAATAACTTTGGAGATAAAATTTTTTTGAAAAATTGGTGAAACACGTCGACCTTGTTTCCAAGTGGGACATATTTTAATGTAATACTTGTATACCTATCATCATCCCTCTACCCTACACGGCCACCCCCTCAAAAAATTCAAATGGCAAAGGGGGTCGAGTGATACATCTTTTGAAAGGTCTTTCAATTCTCTACATAACTATATTTTTTAAATTTTTTACCGATTAGTTCCTGAAAAATGATTGTTTCATTATTTTAGGTTCGGGAAATAAAAATAAAAGAAGCAGTTTAGATTATCGTATGTATTGTTCAAAATTACCCACACAAACTTCCATACAGTAGTATAATCTGTCTAGAAATTCTGTACGAACATTTCTGAACACATTTGGAGTCAATCAACGGCATTCTCGAACAATTCTTTCACGTAACTCTTCCAGATGCGGGTTTTGTTGCAAATACCTTCTATTTCAAATGTCCCCACAGAAAGAAATCCAAGGGAGTTAAATCGGGTGACCTAGCGGGCCACTCCACAGGACCTCTTCTTCCAATCCATCGCTCAGGAAACCGATTATCCAAAAATTGACGGACTGCTATAGCAAAATGTGGGGGTGCCCCATCCTGTTGAAAAAACAGTTCGCCCTCTAAAAGATTATCGTCTTCTTCGAGGATTTGGGTAATCATTGGGTCGATGTTATTTTCTAACAGATCGAGGTACCTTTCGCCATTTAAATTGTCAGGAATAAAAAACGGCCCGACAATGTAATCCCCTAAGATGTCAGCCTAAACATTTAACTTCTGAGGCCTTTGGGTATTAGTTTCCATGAACAAATGTGGATTGGTTTCACTCCAATACCTACAATTGTGCCTGTTTACCTCCCCATTTAACTGAAATGTCGATTCATCAGAAAAACACGTATTGTACAGTAGATTGGCATTACTGTTTAATTGTTCAGTAAAAATCTCACAGAATTTAAGCCGACGATCGGGATCATCTTCGTTTAATTCGTGTACCAATTTAAATTTATATGGATGAAATTTGTGGGCCTTTACAATTCGATGAACACTACTTCGTGATACATCGGAAGCCTCAGCTACTTTCCTGATCGATTGAGTATTATCCATCTGCAAATGACCCAGAACTGCCACTCCGACTGCTTCATTCCTAATTGGTCGCTGAGGTTCATGCTTTTGTTTCCTACAGAACCTGTTTCCATAAATTTTGTCAATAATTGTAAAACATACTGAGAACCAACCCTTCTATCTGGGAGATTTCTATTGAATATGCGCTCCGTAGCTCTAGCACAATTATCGTTTTTAAAATAAATGCTGACAATTTCTATTCTCTCCTGAAGGGTATAAACCATTTTGAGAACTCACTCTGGTAAAATGTATCTCGATTTAAAATTGGTTGTAAACAAATTAATGTTCAAGGACTATCAAATACTAGTCTTTTATTATTCTAAAACTAAACGGACAAGGAAAGTGTTTTTTTGTCGAAAAAACTCGTGTTGATTTGAGAGCACTAAAAAATGTAGTTTTTTTTATAAATTCCAATACCCAGTGCCGGGTATTTTAGATTTTTTAAGCGGTTTCGATTGTGTGTAATCATCAAAAATAAAATTATTTTCCTTAAGAACGAATCGAAAAAAGTTAAAAAAAAAATACACAGTTATGTAGGGAATTGAAAGACCTTTCAAAAGATGTATCACTCGACCCCCCTTGCCATTTGAATTTTTTGAGGAGGTGGACGTGTAGGGTAGAGGGATGATGATAGGTATACAAGTATTACATTAAAATATGTCCCCCTTGGAAACAAGGTCGACGTGTTTCACCAATTTTTCAAAAAATTTTATCTCCAAAGTTATTCAGGGTACCTACTTTTGGTTGGGACAACCTGTACATTATTTAATAATAATTCATATTTCTTTGAAATTATTTTGTTGAGAATTACCTACATCTAAATCTTCTAATCCTCTTTTAAGTTTTCAGATATAAATACTTAAATAAAATGTTATATAAATAGATTAATTAGAAATTGTCAATATATTGTTATAAATACAATTAAGTAGAATAGATTATTCTTATTAAAAATTCTGGGATATAATAAGTATGTGTGTATCCGTGAATCACCTACACCTTTCAATTTGCGACTCGCTGAACAAGAATTATGCTAGGAAGGGAGAATTTGAAAAATCAAAAATATGTGAACATACATGGAATACCAATCACATTATTAAATGGGATTTTGCACAAATTTTGGCAAAAGAAAGTAATTATACAAGAAGGCATCTTCAAAAAGCTGCTTTTATTTCATTAAACGGCGGTAAATGTGTAATCTAATTATTCTGTAGATTTTTATACGAATTGGTTGACAATCATTATTATAGACGAGGTACGTAGAAACAATATCAATTAATGTCTCGCATGTCTATGGAAATATGTAAACAAAAAAACTGTCATTTTTGACATGGCTAGAAAAATCGATCTATCACCAAGAACGGAATTAGAGAGTACTCCGAAATGTCAACTTTTGATCATCTAAAATATTTAAGTTTTATTTTCAGGTTAATATTTTTTAGGTGTGGCATTTTTTGGATGGACAAAAAAACCTTTTTTTTAACCAATCTCTGACATCCTTTTGGTGCAGAGACTTATTTAACAATCTTTTTAAATAATTTATAGCGCAGTGGCTTAATACTTAAATAAGGCGAGAAAAGAAAATTGTACATAATCTTTTGTAAATAAAATCTAAAATTAAATTTTAAAATGTGTATTTTAACTTTGCCTCTGTGATTTAAAAATCATAAAAAACTAATTTTCCGTAAATTATTTTTTGTGGAATGCTTCCTTTTTTTATAATTCGTCCAATTCTATTTTTTATTTCCGAAAATGGTTGATTTTGTAATACAACTGCGAGACGAATGTTATGGGAAGAGTATTATTCATTATGAAGTTCATAATCCACGTAAACGTATTTTGTTACAACAGACAAATCTGTGAGGGTAAAGAAACTCCATCTCAAAAAAAATACGCCCTTTACATTTCAACGATTTTATTCTTCTTTCACCTAAATTAGGTATCAACAACAAATTTTATTGATTAGCAGCAGTTTAAAATATATTAAAAATCTGATGGGGCCAGCACATAACTTTCATATACCAGCATAATATATCATCCTGATGTAAAAAAATCATTCTGTTTAATTCTTCACTTACCTCAATTAAATTTTAATAGCGTACCTAGAAATGTTTCATTAAAATTTTTAAATAATTAATTATCAGCGTCATTCGATATTGTCAATATTAATTCATGTCATGTATTTTAATAATTTCTTCTTGTTGACATTGACATTTTTGTAACTAAAATAGACATTTCAAATGTTAAACTGTTAAATTTATCCTAACTCAATTTTATGAGGTCAAATGTATAAAAAATTTAAGTTTACGTCAGCTTTATTTAAGCAATTGGAAAATATATTTTATAGGCTTGATATAGTAGACATGATTTATAATCTTTCATCACGAATAAATTTTTTTGTAAAGGCAAATACAAAAAAAGTTTGGGTCCCGTGGACCTCCTTTTAGCTGGCCAATTTTGCACATCATCGAATTCATCATCATCTTTGGCCTTTACAATATATGTACCAAAATTGAAAGCTTTATCTCAACAGCTGTGGCTGCTATCGCGATACTACAGACATGCAGACAGATTTTTTCCATAGTTATGGTTTTTCATTATAATTCGTCGAGATTCGTCCATAAATTGCATAAATATGTTTAATTTTTTTCCCGAAATTGTACATTTTTCTTCTTTCACTCATATGTCTCTTCTGATACTGCCACATTCACTAAATTTAATTTGTCACTTAAAATGTTGTTGACAATCTTAACTGCCAAATTTGAGAAGTTTCCCATTAGTTATTTTTTGGGTTATCGCGGATACACACATACACACACACACACACACGCACCCTCACCGACAGACATCATTCGGAAAATAGTAAGAATGGGTTCAGGAGGGTTCAAAACGTATAAACCAATCAAAATCTCGAGGTCGAAAGAAATCACGATTACTATACTTCCTTATATTAGGTATAAGAAAGTAAAAATGTCGAAGACTAGAATGGTGAATTAATAAATGAAAGATTGTTTAGCATTACATCTATAAGTTGGGACATTGAATAAAGAGCACCCTGTGTGTATATATTTATATATATATATGTATATATATATATATGTATATATATATATATATATATATATATATATATATATATATATATATATATGTATATATATATATATATATATATATATATATATATATATATATATATATATATATATATATATATATATGTATATATATATATATATATATATATATATGTATATATATATATATGTATATATATATATATATATATATATATATGTATATATATATATATATATATATATATATATATATATATATATATAATGTATATATATATATATATATATATGTATATATATATATATATATATATATATATATATATATATATATATATTATATATATATATATATATATATATATATATATATATATATATATATGTATATATATATATATATATATATATATATATATATATATATATATATATATATATATATATATATATATATATATATATATATATATATATATATATATATATATATATATATATATATATATATATATATATATATATATATATATATATATATATATATATATATATATATACATATATATATATATATATATATATATATATATATATATATATATATATATATATATATATATATATATATATATATATATATATATATATATATATATATATATATATATATATATATATATATATATATATATATATATATATATATATATATATATATATATATATATATATATATATATATATATATATATATATATATACGTTGTAACAAACGCTTTTGAATATGCAGTAATAAGCTCATAATGCGTGCGCTTCGACTCTCCCCACTTTACGTCTCACAGAATGGCTAGCTAGACCGGGGTCGGCAGTCGAGTCGAGGATCCTCACGCAAGTGCCTAAGGTGAACTGAGATGTCGATTGCTGTTTATGCTAAAATTAAATGCATGCACTATCTCTGTCACTCCTTAGGCCATATTTAAACGTAGCTGTTACAACGTGTATATCAGTCATGAAATTCTATACTATTGTATATTACAACTTATTGTCTTAAATTAAACATCAAACACCACAGCTAATACAAGCCCCTGGATCCCTAAATATATGATATCTCGAAGTACCTAGCATGAGATTGGGTACACATTTAGAGACAACGGACACACTCAAAATTCGAGAATGCTAGAATAAATTTCTGCTTTTGAAAAAGTCATAGAGCTTCTCGGACCGGGAATCGAACCCAGAAATCCCGTCATGTAAATTGCTTGCAGAAGTTTCTTAAATATACAGTATCATTTATTTAAAATCCCAACAGAACATACATTTTCCTTAAACGTTGCTGGAAATTAGCCCATTAAATAGCAATTTGACATGGGATAGTGGTGACACTATTATTGAATTAGCGTTAATTTATAAAGGTTGTAATAATTGTCATTACGTTCAAGAACGGTACATAATTCAGTTGCACTTGAAAGGGAAGTTATGGAGAATAATTATAGTTAGATAATATCCAATTTCCTCGCGAGTTTATCACTATTTAAAAGGAAAATAGAAATGTCATTAAACATGACTGTTTTACTTTACTACCATATGTGAAATACGCATTCACAATCCACATCACATATGTGTCTTATTGATTCTTTTCTTCTTGAGTTAACCTGAGCAGTCCCGTCTATGCGGCAATGTCGGATTGTAGATGTCAGAATTGATTAAATTTTATTTTCAAAACTTAATACTATTAATCACAAATCAATGTAGGTTAAATACTAGCATTTTACCCTAGAACATTATTTCAGCATGTAATGATTAAACTTGGTTTTTTTTTGTTTTATGTACAAATTGACAAAATGTGGGTGTCAATATTGGTGAAATTCACGATCAAAACTAATGCAGCGACATCAGAAACAACGTTTAAATATTTGCGATCCAAAATGTAACTATAGCTAAAAAGGTAGAAGACTTTTTGAATTCTATATCTAATTTCATAATATACGAAAGGTTAAAAATTCAACTGAAACTATTAATTTCGTTTGCTTCAAAACACTAATTTATTGTGATATTACAAAATCAAAAAGTCAGTTCCTCATCGTCCAAGTCTTTGTTCCTATGGGAATCTATTATTATGTATTTTCCTTACCCACATCAGTGCAGTTCGTAGTGACGGGCAGCCGGAAATTCTCCCCGGGTAATGGGAAATTTCCCGGGAATTTACCCAGACTCTAGTTCTCGGAAGAAAATGTGAGTTTTGCAAAAAAATGATGAATCTGGTAATATTAAGTGATATTTTGGATGATACGTTAAATCTGGCAACACTGTTACTCTCTTTACACTTGAAACACATGCAAGTTAAGACTTGCAATTTTTGTATGTGCTGTGGTTAGCTAGTTTTCCCCGATTCACTGAAGTTAGTGGGTGCTCAATGCTGCTTTATTATCTCTTCCCGCCTTGTTTAAAGAAACTATGTTTGCCCTGAATGTCTAAATTTAAAAAAAAAATCTTGTTCCAAGAGTTTCATCGGGAACTTTTGGATAATATTCATAAATATTTCGGGGAATTTTCGCAATGCATCTTTAGCGATCAATGCAGTGAATCATAAAGGAGCATTGCACTAATTTTCATAGTCCTGGGTTATCTCTGGAAATGTTGATCACAATGGACTCTATCTGCCTTCCGTGAAGCATCAACCCCAGTCCTCAAGTGAGGTCACATTCGCGTCCTTTGAGCAAGGCTGGCCTCAAATTTGTTTCACCTGATACGGCATCTCTAAGAATGCGTTGCCCAAGTACGTCTGACATAGACAGTAAAGTGTGAAGAGGATGATTTTTTTATCTAAAAATGATTTTTCATGCTTCATTTATTGATATATAAGTTCACTACCATTGCCGTACAAAAGAACGGCATATCTTTCCAGGATACGGCGATTTGATTATAGTACAGACATCATCAAGACCTCTTGCCCCTCTGGGGGAAAAGAGGATATTATGCCATATCCTGTAGAAATGTGA
The DNA here is from genome assembly GCA_029963845.1 of Rhamnusium bicolor. Classification (NCBI taxonomy): domain Eukaryota; kingdom Metazoa; phylum Arthropoda; class Insecta; order Coleoptera; family Cerambycidae; genus Rhamnusium; species Rhamnusium bicolor. The sequence goes on from JANEYF010005800.1 coordinate 1,011,851, forward strand.
AATCTTCGGTTTTTGCTGACCTAGATTCTTAGCCATATCAACTGGCAAATATCGGCAATTCTTTCCAGTGCCAAATAAACTTCAAAGCCCTTAGGCACCTGTAACTTTCAGTTCATAATAGAACTAATAGTCAGCACAGGGCGTTAGAGTTGACACTGATGATGAAAATACGTCTAGCAATATTTAAAACTGCCTGCTTTGGTAAAGGAGCATTCGCATTCTGCCTCCTCATAGTCCTCATATGCAGTGGTAGAGGTACACAAATTTGAATTCCCACAGGGTAAGGAAGAAATTTTGATAACTTGTCAACCATTATTATCATTTTTATCGTCTTTTTGTTATGAATTATGGATGTTACTAAAGACGGAACAGTTCTTCCTTATAGAAGAAAGTTGTTGCAGTTTTGGGGCAGTCGTGTGATTTCTTGAATTTATTATTAAAGAACGGATTTTCTTAGAACACACGAGATAGCATTTTTATGTCAGATGACTGAATGTTGATTAGTGTTCACATTGCTTTAAACAACTTTCTTTATACAAAGTCAAATACTTGCGAATTTTTTTAAATTAAATTTTCGGTGACCTGGAATTTTTTTCTCGTGTTTAAGAAAAACCTGTGATTATTATTTATAAAATTAGTATTTTTTTGACCCTCTCTTCAAAATACACAGACAAATAACTTGTTTGTAAAAGAACGATTAAGTAAATATTTTCAATTATTTTAGAAAAGGTTCGCCATTTTGATGTTCTACACGGATTTTCAAGTACTTGTCCATCTCTGGTGCAATATTTTTTAAATGCAAATCTCAATGTGATTGATAAACAAATTTTTTGTACTTCAGATATTAAAACTAAATAATTATTGTAACTTCCAAACAAAAGAATATAAATATTAATAGAATGTTAATATAAAATCGGAAATTTTATTCCCACGCTTTTTTTGCTTCGATGCGCACATCCGTGGCTATTTAATCTGATTAAATCATAAAACAGATAAAATCATATTTTGTTTATTATTTAATTATATTACTGTGCCAAACTACGGAGATGGATACGCATTAAAATATCTAGTCAATAACACGCTCTGGATTTGGTTGCAGAATTGAATTATTCAATTGCCCTGTGGTATTCTAGAGTTTTCCACCGAAATTATTCTAGAACGGAAGTTTTGTGTAAATAATTAATGCTCAGAAATACATAATGTTCACATAAAATACTGGAAGTCTCATTTTGTCATTGAAACAAGGGCGATTTGGAGTACTGAAAGAAAGTCCACGATTAAATTTGATAAAATGTCGCGCGTCGGTGATATGACAATACATATCTTCTCTAGATGTTTTATTGTATAATTTGATTTCATAATAACTTAAAGAGTTTTTTTCGCGTGTATGCCAGATAAATCTCTTAACCCATAATATATTGGAAAATTATTATCTCATGACATATAAGGTCCCGTTTACACACCTTTGTCGAATTTTCAAAAACCGAACAAATGCAATCGTCCGTGATACTGGCAAGGCAACAACCGACCAAGATGTTCTGTCTAGTACCGTGTGGCACTAATCCAGATTTTCTCCAGCAAAGAAACAAATCAAAATTTATTACATTTTAATTTCACGGATATACTGTTTTCATATTTGCACACTACATAGGGCAGCAGCTCGTTCGAACTTATTTGGAGTAGATGGGAGAGTGTGGACTGCTGCGCTGTGCAAATTCACGACAGTCGGTCACATTTTGTGTAGGGGACTGCACGAGCTTGACCGAACGTTTTTTCTGAAATGAAATGTATATTATTAGTAGTAGTAGTTTTTATTATACCTATACTAGCCTATACAATACAATATATTGGTAATTTTATTCCAAGAGAATACCAGGAAATGTTTGATAAAATATTTAATATGTAGTTCCACGTTGTCGGCACCTAATGGAGAATAGGTGAATCATACGTAATAACTAAAGCTCAGAGTTTAGGTACTGATGACGTGAAAACCAGGATTGGCTATGGGTTATGTAGAGTTGGCAAAAATGCGCCGCAAGACATAGGCGTACGCATCATAATAAGTAATGAAAGAAATTAACTAATAACAAAAGCAATAAACTGTTACAATTTATAACAATGTATGCACATCTTACCCTCTTAACCAGCTTGGTTATCACAAACTGGAAAAAGATGTGTAAAAACTGTGCAGCATCGTGTATGTTTCCATGGTTTTCTCCGAGAATAATGTTCGACGTAGTGAAAAAATATGCTTATATTTTGAGAACGACCGTTCGGCATCTATTGATGTAATACAAGCATATTTAAAATAGTCTTTGAACTCACTTAACGGATCTGCAGATGCACCATCAGTACTATCACAACTTTGTCTTAATCTGGTAAAATCGGTGTCTTGCTTTAACACACATGCGAACTTTTCTCCAAGGGCTAATTTTTTACGTCAGGTGTAGCAGTCGATTTACTTCGTCCACTATTTGCAGTGACTTCGCTAACGACAACGCACTATTTTGTAAGTTTTGTATGGCGTTATGTAATCCTTTATAGTTCTTGTGAATAGTTTTTAAAGCTATTTCAACAGAAACGTCTTCAAATTTTGTCTGGCTTTCCTTAATAGCTGCAGCCTCGTCTGGATTGAATTGTAGTATCACAGCTTTTATTTGTTGTAAATATTCAGCATAATAAAAAGCTGCCTCCAACCATGTTCCCCAACGTGTAAGAGTCAGCTGTGGTGGTTCGGAATTACCGGGACACTTGCTATGAAATGCGTGAAGACGTTTAGGAGATTTAAGAAACACTTTTTTTTGTACTTGCTATTAATGCATCTACCTCTGGAAAACCTTGTCGAATAGTTTCTGCCACAAGGTGTAAAGCATGCACTTTACACGTAACATGTACCAACCTACAACCATGTTTTTGAAGAGAACGGCCTACCAAACGCATTGTCGCGGCATCATCAATCACAAACATCAACCCCTGACTTGTTGACAGATCAAATTTTCTAACGTCTCCAGCACCATCCGCGTAATTGTTTGGCCAGTACACTCAGTTAGTCTTTTGCTAGCTAGTAATAGCGGAAATGCCGGTTTGAGAGGGTCCTGTACACGTACTATAACATTTAAAATATATTTTTTTTTACAGTATGTCGTCTCGTCAACACATAATCACAGCCGTGTATTTTTTAGTACACATTTAATCTTATTTACAATGTCATCGCTTACAGTTGGTACATAGTTATGCAACATTTTGCGACTTGGTAACGTCACCCTGGGATTGTATTTATTTCAGAACTGCTGAAATGGTTGTTTATCGAGTATGTGCAGCGGAACATCATAGGCAATCAGCATTAAGAGTAAATCGAACATAAACTGTGTTGTCGAAGGCACCCCCTTTTTTTAAGTTTTATGTTGCACAGAATTTACGTGACGTTTACAATCACGTCTGCCTCGCACACCTTACAAATTATTATAGCACCATTGTAGAATAAATCAGGGAATTCGCGTATGGCCGTTTTTTACCCTTGGTCTGGTCTGACATTATTATTAAATTAATATCAAGAATAAAATACAACAAATAAAATTATCAACAATACAACGGAGAGGAATAAATTACGTTGTACACCACGAGGCATAAAGGTACGTACAGAAAGAAAGCAGGCAAATCAGCACCGATTTTAAGCTCCGACAACCGGCGTCCACCCGTCATTCGAGGTGCACATAAAAAAAGCTTAAAAATAAGCTCCAACCTGCTAGTTCATTGTGGTATCTTTGAGTGAACATGTCGAATTCGTCCTCGGATGATGATTTATTTTTGCTTGACAATGTATTTTTGAGACTGAATAGAAAAAAGACAGGGAATACACCCAATAAACTGTAATAGATCAGTTTATGGTGAATATCACCATCTATTTGAAGAATTAAAGCGAGATGAAAACCGATTTTTTCAATATATGAGAATGACTATCGAAACCTTCGACTATAATTTGGAAAAGGTTGAACATCGTTTAATAAAAACTTGGTGCAATTGGCATAAGCAACCGATTCTACCAGAAGAAAGACTTGTGATTACTATTAGATAAGTGAAATTCGTGTTTCTTATTCAGTATTTTTTTTTATTTTACAACATTTCAATCAATAACAAAGATAATCCATAATAATAAAATAAACAAATAACTAGATCAATCCTAAATATGTAAATATACAGCGTGTCTCATAAATACGTGGACATAGACTAACTGCGTATAGTTTAGCTCGAAATATGACTATTTAACCTAATTTACTTATATGCAAAATTTCACCCTTAGGAGATAATAATATAGTCCTTCAAAGTTGCCCCAAAAATTTCGAAAAAAATTCATAACTTGGATCTATTTCAGGTACCGTGTTCCAAATTGGCACACAACTCATTCATCTAATCTTAAAGGAGAATTTTTCAAATTGATAAAAATATAAAAAAAATTACCCCAATTAAAAATTATTATTAAATTTAAGAGGAATTTATTCCCAATAACTCCTTGCGGTATTTCAATTAATTTCAAATTAATATGGATTAAGTTCTGTAATGTACTTTAGTTGTGTACTAAATTGAAATACGGTACCTCAAATAGATTCCAAGTCACGAATTTTTTAAAAATTTTGAAGGCAACTTTGAAGGGCTATCTCCTCAGGGATGAAATTTTGTATATAGGTAAATTGGGTTAAATCGTCATATTTTGATCTAAACTTATTAATTATTTCGACCAGCACCTACAACCAGGTACCAAGAACTAAAAATTCATTCCGGTAATTTTGTCAGCGCTGGCTACCTGTAACGACAAGCTCTGATCTGCTTTATCTTTGTGCAGCTTCATAAGTAAACAGTACTATTTATTGGCGTCGACCGGCGCTGGTTACCAGTAAGCAGGCAACCTGCTTTCTTTCTGTGCGTACCTTAACAATAGACTAAAATCAAATGTTAGTCTTTGCTAAAGTAGTAAACAAGTCAGGCTTACGTATTTGTGTATTTCTCTACCTGGCACCGCCCGTGACTTGCGGACCGATTTGCCAGCTATATGTCAGCGCGTAAATATATTCATGAATGTATGACACAATATCTTACCTTGTAATTTTTTTACCAAATTCCATATCCAAAGTATAAATCATTCTATCAATAAACAAAAATTTAGAAACCAGAAGGCCTTTAGTTACGGGGTGAAACCGCTACCTCTAAGTAGCCCTTAAGAAGGAATCAATCAAATGTCTTTACAGAATTTAGATATCTACAGCCGTTCACGAGTTATAATGAAAAATATAATATAGTAAAATTTTTTTTTATTTCTGTCACGTTCTTCGATAAAACTAGTTTACGTATTAACGTTTTAAAATTAAATAAAATTCACTTTATCATGTTGTATAAATTTCTGTTTTTCTGTTTGAGAATGTTTCAGTAGGTGTTTACAATATAATATGTCCGCATAAAAGTCGTTACTGGAAATCGATACTTCCGTCCCAACTCTAATGATGAAAAAATTACGCCAAATTTTGTATTTTCAATTTTTATGTTGGAGCCAGTTTTTAAAATTGTCTGTTTATTGCAAATCTATTACTTTATTTGGAAAGTTTTTTTTTTCCATATGTACATAAACAATGTGTATAGTGGCAGATGCAGATAGGTTTTAGAATAATATATTTGAGCAATTTCAATTTCGTCAAGTTATTTAAAAATAATAATAATAGGAAACATTAATTCTGAAAAAAAGGGTAAGGCAGAAAAATCTTTTTGTAATATATTTTGTTTGTTTATATAAATGTGTTTTGCCCTTTTAGGTATTGCGATAATTTATACTCGAGTGAATAATATGTATATTAATCTTGTTCAGTTTTTTGTAGCTAAAATGTCAAAGAAGATGTAACTAAAAATACAATACAATTTACAGCAGTAGAAAATGTTCATGTCGGCAACGAAATAGGTATTTAAAATATTCCCGAATAAGCAAATAATTTACAATTAATAAATAATAATTGCCACAATAATTTCAAATTGCATTTTCTTTTAAATCGGAGTTATGATTTATGATTATTAGTGTTCTAGCCAAATTTTATTTAAATTTTATTTTATGAAGCATTACGCCAAATAAAAATATTAGTGGCATTTTACAACCGAACGCCAGACGATAGATAGTTAAAATGTTATTTATAAACATTTTATTTATTTTATGAAGTCAAAAGAAACTTTTATGATGAAAATATTCATTTTAAAATCTGTAGTTCTGCTGCAAAAATTTATTACCCAATTAAATTCTACTAAAATTTTATGGGCTAAATGGATTACATTTTATTGTGACCTATTTTTCCATGTGACTGCTTTTCATTTTCAGCTAACAGAGTTTTTATTTACAACTGGACGATTTTGATAAGATAAATTAAAATTAAAATTAGGTGTTAATGTTTAAAAAAAAGTCAAACACTTAGAATTTTATGAACTACTAAGTTGTCTAATTGCAAATTTCTGTTTTTTGTAGAAAAATAAACTTATATTTCGAATACAGTTTGTTAGGTTTGACAAGAGTAAGTCTGATATTTTCCCGACCATATCGGTATTCTTCAGAGATCGATTTTAGGACCTCTGATTTTTGCGAAGTTTATCAACGACATAGCTAACTGTATTAAATATGCTAGTAGGTTCCTTCTTAATATCAGTGATTTAAAAGCATACCGTTTGACAAGATCGGCTGAAGATATTGCAGTTTCACTGATGCCATGCTATTTCTGTCTTCTGTAATCAGCTCGGAACGCGTCTAATTATAAAGATTGTCTCGTTAAAGCATTGGAAGTGGACTATATATAACTGGTTACGGTAGCTACTGATTTGTAGTGAGTTTGTCTAACACCTATTTGCAATGTATGTAATATCTAATTGTATCTGTAACTAATATATTGAAAAAAGTGGATAACTGCGGAATTGCACTCACCTTGATGTTGGATAATAGGATGATGAACCAGGGGGTGTATGTAGTAGATCCTTTGTACGTTCCACCGACCGGGGTAACACGCGCGAATTTCTCACGTAATAATTAATGGTAGTATCAAATGTATAAAAATAATGCTCTGTCCAACTCGTTGCTTCGACAGTCGACATTGAACTCACTTTTCTAGTCTCCTCTTCTTTAGGGGTAAAAAAGGTAGTACAGAAAAAAAAGGATAAGGAGTGGGAAGGGATAAAAACATAATTAAGGCAAAGCAAAGCCGCTAAAGCCCGTTTTACATTAGTTCCATAACAGGTAAACCGTAGGTGCCTCCAACATGTACAAATTGCAACCAATACAGATAAAGAGTAATATGACGTATGCTAAGGGGTGTAGTAAAAAATAGTAACAAGTAGGTAATGATTATAAAATGTAAAAAGGCAAAGATGAGAACGGAACAAAGATACTGTGAATTAATACACTATTAATGGCATACAGATAGGGAGAATAAATTATATGAATGATCTAAGTGTAATAATGGAGATTTTACTTTTAGCGAACATATCATCAACTTGGCTATAGAATGTTACGAATACCAGAATTTATTCTTATTGCCGTATCGATTTTATTTGCAATGCATGTATACTGTCGTTCAAATAATATGTCCTTTCTAAACGTAGGTATATACAGGGTAGGGCAATAGTGCGTCCGACTTCGATATGTCGAGTTGTGTAATAGCTAGAAACTTGATTTAAAAACATAAATAAACTAGACAAAAACTAAAACCGGAAATTATTTTCGAATATACAGGGTGAGCCAAAACGATTCTACAGGGTCAACTAACATTGTTTTAAATGGAATGCCATGTATATCAGAACATTTATTGAAACCTCTTTGTGGCCTCCTTCCACTACTCTTTTCCAACCACTTAGATCTAATGATTTTTTTTTGTTGAAATTATTCCATTTATACGTGTATATTAAAAAAAATCACGACAGCCACAATTATCAAGTTTAAGAAAAAATATGTTAGTACCAGTTATGAGACATCTGTGTAATAACACTCATCCATTTTCATTTCCTAAAAGTATACAAGGTGGCCAAAAATAATTTTTAAATTTACAACTATTTGAACTGAATTTTCTCAATTTTTTCAAATGGAACACCCTGTATATTTTTGGACGATATGATGTAGAATTGAAAAACGAACATTTTTTGTACGTACATCCCTATGGCTATTTGTAACAATTTTCGATTTATTGAACAATAACTGCAAAATTCAGCAATAAAAATTAAAAATAATTTTTATTTTTTTTTGTTTTTGTAATTCAAGAAAAAGTGCTCCACATGTTGCCCATTTTGATCGACACACATTTCTATGCGTCTTTGGAATGAGGTTTCTACTGTTCATAAAATTGCCGGAGTGATACTTCTAAAAGCATTTATTATCCTTTCCTTCAAATTTTCGATTGTTGTTGGTGATGTTTTTATGGGCATCATGTAACACGCTTATTATAATACCTCCTCATGAATTATTTGAAAAAAATCCTCATATTTAATTTTTTTTGCTGAATTTTGCAATTATTGTTCAATGAATGAAAAATAGCCGTAAGAATGTAGCTATAAAAATATTCGTTTTTCAATCCTACATCACATCGTCCGAAATATAATTTGAAAAAATTGAGTTCAAAAAGTTGTCAATTTAAAAATCTTTTTTGGTCACCCTGTATAGTTTTAAGAAGTGAAAATGACTGAGTGTCATCACATAGATGTCTCAACTGGCCATAAGATATTTTTTCTTAAAATCGGTAGTTGTCATTGTAGTGATATTTTTAATATACTCGTGTAAGTGGTATAATTTCAACAAAAAAAATCATTACATCCAAGTGGTTGGGAAAAAGCCAATAATAATACAGGAGTGAAAGGAGGCCACAAAGAGGTTTCAAAAAATGTTCTGATATACATGGCATTTAATTTTAAAAAATGTTACTTGACCCTGTAGAATCGTCATCGCTCGCCCTGTATATTCGAAAACAATTTCCGGTTATAGACTTTTTCATCTAGTTTACTTATGTTTTTAAATCAAGTTTCTAGCTATCATAGAACTCGAGATATCGAAGTCGGACGCACTGTTGCCCCACCCTGTATGTCGTGTCATGTGGTATCCTAGAACTTTTTCCCATATTAAAACGTTGGAAAAAGTATTGCTAGCTGACCTATATTATATGAACTTTTAAATTGTTTTAGTCTGCCAATTAATCCCGTCAAATCTATACAGATCGAAACGAAACATCAATTTGGAATTTTGCCAAAATCATTGTATTTACTAATTAATTAGGCATTAAAGCTGAAATAAACTAAAGTTCTCTCATATATCGTGATAGGTTCATCATAAAAAAAATTGTAAAAACCACCCCCAAATACGATTCAGCTCATTTCTCTGCTGAATCGTTAAATTTTCGGAAAATATGCTAAAAGGAAAAAATGTTCGTAATGAAATTTGCAACAAGAAATTTGCTATTAATCTTTTGAGTGAAATGAGTAGTACTCGTGCAAGTGCGGCTCGAAAATGGAGGGTAAGTCGGAGCGCACGTCTAAATACGTGCCCATCATAGTTTTTGTGTATACTTCAAAACTACTCATTTTATGCGAAAAACAAAGAGGTCTTAAATTGTTGAACGAGAAGTTGTCTAGCTATTACGCCCATAGCTTTTTTGTTTTTAAATTTTTCGCTCAAATTTCAATATTTGTACAGGAACTGTGCATTGCGTATTTCAAGCTCATTTCTGCATCACTCTTTAGGTAGAGTTGTTAGTGTGTTTTTTTTTAAGTTGTTTCTCGTATTAAGCCTAATTCACTGGAGTCCAGTTCGGTGTATTCAAACTCAAGCAAATCATAGTATGTCGCGTCGTCATTATCGTCTTTAAAAGTGTCTGCGGTTTCAGCATTTAGGTGGACCTGACCTTGGTTTATGTTCGAACAACATAGACCAGCTTTTACATACTCGCATCTTTTTCCACATCCTAATTTGCAATTGCGTGAAATCAGAGTTAGAATTGATGCTGGAGCTGATGCTCCAGTTGTGGGAATCGGTAATAAATTGTTACCGACTTTTTTTCATCCCCACTCTGTAGGATTTAATAAATTGTCTTACCATGTCTGAATTTGGTGAAATACGCGGTAGAAGAGCTGACGTGCAGTGACAGATGTCGAAGATAGTTTAGACAACAGCACAGTATTGTCCGCTTTACCAACAAGTTTCACTGGTTTCTATGACGGAAGCACCAACCAGCATCAATTCTAACTCTGATTTCATGCAGTTGCAAGTTAGGATGGGGAACAAGATGCGGATCTGCAAAAGCTGGTTACCGTTATTCAACAATGTGCTCCCATTGCCATGGAACTGCCTGAATTCTGAAAGTGCAAACACTATCGAAGACGATGATGATGTCGACGCTGGCACACCAAGACTTATAGGGAAACCTCTTAAAAATAAAACACGCCAATAATTTAACCTCAAGGGTGGTGTGGAAATGAGGTTCAAGTACGAAGTGCACAGTTCTCGTAAAATTGAAAATTGATCGAAAAATATAAAAAAGAAAAGTTAAAGGCGTATTCGATAGGCAATTTCTCGCTCAACAATTTAAGTCCTTTTGATATCCCTCGTATAATGAATAGTTTCCAAGTAAATTATGCACAAACCTGCGATAGGCACTTATTTAGCAGTGCACTCCGACTTACCCTCGTCGCCTTTGCGCGAGACCTAATCATTGCACACAAAAAATTAATGGAACATTTCTTCTTGCAAATTTCATTACGAATCTTTTTTTCATATACTAGCCCTTTTTTTTTTTTAAATTGAGCGGTTCAGCAGATAAATGAACTGAATCGTATTTGGGAGTGGTTTTTCCAATTTTAAGGGATGAATCTACTACGGTAGGTGGGAGCTTTCTTTTATTTCGGTTCAAATATCTTCAACATGGTTCGTACCAAGTTTCAGAACTATGAATTTTTCCGTCAATAAAACCTAATTTCTCTGGAATAACACCAAAACCAACGCCGACGCACAGTGGGCAATAGGCCAGAATTAATTTTTAGCAGGACAAAACCTAATTTTGTAAGAATTAAGTTTGGGAAAAACTCCTTTATCTACAGAAATGATCGGTGCATAGTGACATATGTTAATAAAATGTATTGCCCATTAGGGACATATAGGGATAACTATTTTTATTTGAGCTTTCTTTTGCCTTGTTATATTTACAGAGACAATGTCTATTACCAGAAGAAAGTTATTTGAGTTTTTCAAAGTCAGTTTGCTTATAAATATAGTTAGCTAAATCTGAATTTCACTGCACAATCCGGGTTATGAGATTGCTCTTGTCTTTTAAAAATTTAAATAACTCTCTTCTGATAACAGACAGTGTCTCTGTAGATAGAACGACATGCTAATACTCAAGGCAAAAAAAGCTCAAATAAAAACAAGTTATCCCTATATGTCTCTAATGGGCACTACCGGGCACTAACAGTTATTGTATAAGCTTCCTTAAAAACTTCAAATTACAGTGTGCAAATGCATGTAATTTTATATGAACCTAAGTAAATATGTGATTAAAAATAACGGCACTTTTTTGTTAATATTTTGAATAAGGTAATATCAAATATAGTTCTATTAAAAATGTTAAATAAAAAGAGAAGAAAGTAGCATACCTCAAGAACAATCGACAACACAACACCACTTCTATACAATACAAAAGCAACTGATAAACTGATAATAGTCGCGCATTATTACTGTTCTTTACTTGCTCACTATTCCTAAATGATTTCTTTTTAGGAATTCACATATTAATGTCGTTATGCACTGACCATGTCTGTAAATACTAATAAAGAAGTTTTTCCCAAAATTAATTCTTACATATTTAGGTTTTGTATTGCAAAAAATTAATTTTGGACCACTGTGTTACGGTTGGTTATATAGTTAAAACGTTGTTTAAATAAATAATATAATAAAGGTAATTTTATAGTAACAGTGTGATAAACAAGCACGCACGCCTCTGTAAACGCGGTTTTAATACGGTGAATATTTGATGAAAAATGAATGGTGTGACATATTTCTGTGCAGGTTGGTGCATTCCACCATGTCTATAAAATCTAAATATAGCAACTGCAAATGCGACATTAACTCACTTCTTAATCCGTTAAAACGTGTTTTAAATTTATTTATATCTACAGACATATAAAACTTTCTCATTTATAATAATTATTTGGCCATACCGAGGGGTAGACGAATTTGTTGTTGAGCTTGGTTCGATTTAAAAAATAAGTTGACAGTGGCGCACTGTGATGTTTGGGAGCATGAAGCTAATTATGTTTTGAAACCCCATTGTAAATTAATTAAGTACCGTGAAACAGGGCTACATTGAACAGGAGCCTAACTTTAAACAATTAGATATTTTTTTATTATAATTTTTATATTTGTGTGTTTTTTGGATAGGCACATCTGGAAACATATCACTTTGCATGTAATAACCTCAAAAGTAATAGGTACTTAAAAAAATGTGAATATAATGACGTCAGTGTCATCGGTTAAACATTGTTTCGCCGTATATCAATGTCCAGTAAATTTATATGTAGGGTTGTCATACGTTTGATTGTGTTACACATCTACCGTCCGCGCACTTTCCTCCCTCACTTTACTCGGTTACAGTGCTGAACATAAAAAGCGTGTTAGAATAACATACCTATTAGTAAAACTTTAACCGGTTTAATTGATGCAATGCATTACGTTGCATTAATAAAGTTATCGTGTTTTTAATATTGCTATTAATATTCTTATCAAATAAAGAAAGTTGCCAAAGAGAAAGTGTCATTTTAAAGACAAATATACCAAAGAATGATATTTTATAAAAAAAGGCCGCTCGAGGAAAATCTGACATCCAGCACCATGTTGAAACGAATAATCACAAGTCAAAAACCAGAATTGCGTCAATCTCGAAAGATATTTCTATGTTTATGATAAAAAAATATTCTGATGAAGAACTTCAGCTGCCGAGTTGACTACAGCTTACAAGGTAGTAAGACACCACCGATCATTCAATTCATTAGACTGTAATACAAAACTAAATGCTTTAATATATCCAGACTCAAAAATAGCCAGTAAGCAAACTACTGCCATGACCAAGGTTACGGCAATCGTGAAAAACATACTAGCCCGTCACTCTGTATCAATATGTTGAAGCCATAAATGAAGCGTCATTTTATGGAGTGGGTACAGATGCAAGCAACCACAACGCTGTGAAAATTTTCCGTCTAGTTGTTCAGTACTTCACCGAAAAAGACGGCCAACAGTCGAAGTTGATAAAGTTAGATTCTCTACCAAATAAGTGTACTGAAATAATATCAAGATATTGTATAACATCTCTGGAAAATCATAGATTTTCCCTCGATAAACTTACCGCTTTTTGTGGCGACAACACATGAACACAAACTTTGGGGGTCTAGAAAGGAAAGGACTTAATAATGTCTATTTTAGGTTAAAATCTGATTTGGGAAGAGACGTTGAATGCATCGGATGTCCAGCACACATTCTGCACAACACACCATCAACTGTTGCAGATGTTTTGACTGTCGACGTCGAAGCGATAGTGGTTAAAATAATCAAATACTTTTCCACCTACACTGTTAGAACCGAGATATTGAAGGATTTTTGTGAATATGTAGATATCTCTTAAATAAGCCTATATACGTTGGAACTAGATGGTTATCACTTTTACCTGCTGTTGAACGGATTCTGAAATTACGGAAGCCGTTGAGGAACTTCTCTGCCGAAAAGAAATCGCCAATAAGCATTAAAGATTCTTTTGAAAACCCTTTGAGTGAAGTTTATTTTTGCTTTTTACATTCGCAGTTATATACATTTGAAAAACAAATTAAAAAAGTTGAAATATCCGGCATTACTGTCATTAAAGTAAAATTGACACTAGAAGAGACGAAGAAAATTATAATTGAAAGAAAACAATCAAATTTTATTGGTCTCCAAACAAGGCAGATCTTAAACCGTGTAAAAAAATACCCCGAAAATAAAGCCAATGTTGAATGTTTTGAAAACGAAGCGGAAGAATTCTTTGCCACTGCTGTCGAATGTATTGAAAAATGGTCACAGTCATTCCAGAAATATGTCTTCAACTGGATGTACCTCAACCATGTTCCAGAATGGGAAGAAATTGAAAAGTCGCTTTCCTATCTGCAAGCAAAGAAAGTCAGCATGGAAAATGCGGAGATATATTTTAATCAATTTGTGTATCTGAAAGATTATATGGTGAAAAATAATGTTGAAAATGATAAACACACGAGTATGCAAGACAAATGGTTGCAATTTTTCACAAAAACAAAACACATAGAACAAAAGTCAAGGTTGTTAAAGTTTTGCGAATATGTCTTCTCAATCCCAGCCCACAACGCAAATGTGGAGAGAATATTTTCTTTAATGACAACACAGTGGACAGACCAAAGGAACAAGCTAGCAGTGGAAACAGTGGAAGGAATTTTGCAATGCCACTATAACTCTAAAATGTCAAATCTCTGTCAAATCAACAGCAAAGTACGATTGGAGTAAGTAGTTAAGTTCATATCATATAATATGTTGTATATTAACATAGTAATATATTTGTGTTTATTGCAGTTTTGATTTTTATTTACAACAAATTATTTTAAAAAGTTTTTTATATACCGCGGCCAAATTTATCTTCACTAATATGTTCAACTATAATTTATACTGAGGTGTCACAAACCCACCAATGTAATGTGGATGAACTGTTCAAAGTAGCCCCGTTTCACTTAACAAAAATATAGGTAAATTTTAAAAATTTACTGGGATTTTTAAAATAAAAATAGGAAGATACAAGAACCCACTCTAACAAGTCAAGAAAATGAATTTCGACCGAAAAGAAAATCATTTTATACTAAATGCAACTATCACCAATCGATAATATGGGCGACTCCTAAAAACATGACAATTTCTATCTCGATTCCTTACCTAAAAAGATACTCGCTTAATATGCGTCGTCCACCAAAAGTATTTAAATATAATATGTTCTATTTTTTGGAGACTACATGCCTGCGAAATCAAATTTAAGGTTCATGGCCAACTTGTAGCTGAAAAACTGTTAAAATTTCAATGTCTTCGACTATCTTAACATACTTTCCAAATTTCCGATAGATTTTTCTACACCCTCTTTAAACATAAAAATAACTATCTCAATCGACGTGTAGGCTGTAGTACCGAAAAAAAAAATGTTTTTCCTCATTCGTACGATATACTCTAAATGCCCTATCTGTCTTTTAATTTTATCGAGTTTTTCACAATTTTAAGGAAAAAATGGAAATGGACTACATTAGTTGTGGCGTCATATAATTAATAATAATTATGCAACCTATGTGAAAGAGTCATGGCACACTGGTTGCCTATATGTAACACTGGAACTTGATCCTTAAGCTTATGAAGATAAAGGTAACATTTTTGACAGTTAAAACACATCATAGAATTTATTTTTTTTCTCCCTTGAAAGAAATATTTAAGAATTTTTACTTACCATCCACCATGCACAATGTATACAAGTATAGTGCATTACAGTAACTTTGTATTATTATTAACAAAATTTCTATAGTACACCGTATTGTATATATTCTGACATTTTGTGCATGGTGGATGGTAAGTAAAAGTTCTTAAATATCTCTTCCAAGAGAGAGAGAGAAAAAAATAAAATTCTTTACTGTGTTTTAGTTAAAATAAATCATTTTATTTAGTTATTAATTTTTAGTTCTTATAAATTTAAATAAAATATATAAACATATTTTCATGTAAGGCCTACTGAACATACAAGATGCGTTTTTTTTCAACATTTATATGTGTTATATTAGGACTTCAAAATCTAATTCCTTTTTTTTTCTTAAAATTCCGAAAATACAATAAACGTAAAAGTTAGGTTGGGAATGTAGTATATCGTACGAATGAGAAAAAAAAATACACAATTTTTTGGTACTACAGCCTACTTCTATTCAGACAGTTTTCTCAATGTCTGACGAGGATGCATAAAAATCTATTGAAAATTTGGAAAATCTTTTAAGATAGTGTAAAAGATGTTTGGCTACAATTCAGAAAGTTAGCCATGAACCTCAACTTTGATTTCGCTGGTATGTATCCCCCTCAAAAATAGAATATATGATATTTAAACACATTTGGTCAACAGCACATATGTGAGATATTTTGAAGTGGCTCTCATATGTAGACAGCCTCTTTATATATTTTTTTGCTTTTTGTTGAATATTTTTTTTACATTAAATAATTGAACAGATTTATTTTTTAAAGTGGTTTTTTTTTTCTTTTTGGTATTACCTAATTGAAAAATACAATTTCTTTAGGGCATTTCCGTAATTTTTTTATTAGAAATATAAATTAAGTGTTTAAGCAATTTACTTAAAAGAAAATTTCGAGGAATGTTTATTTAATTTTTGGATTAAAAACGTAATGTTTAAATTTTGTTTGTTTTCATGATTGCAGACAGCGTGAAAAAATATGCCACATACAATATAACAAACAGCCTGTAGTATATATTCAGTGAATCAAGAAATATATCAGCCTACTTAATATAACTTTTTTAAATAGAACTGACAAATAAAATATATAATAATCGCCTGAAGTAGCACCGGTTTCAACTAGATAAATTCATTCATTTTTGTCATCCTTGGCAAATTTTGGCTACTAGTGAATTGTGATATAATACCGCCAAATTTAATTCTTCTTTTAAGGGTCTACAGTTTAATATTAAAGATATCAGAATCGGGAAAAAAGTCTAATTCTGGCAGAGGTCGACAAATGAATTTTGTCCATAATTTGTCCTATACCTTCTTACATGGAAGAGCGAGTTATGTCGTTTCTGTCGAGCAGGAGCCAAGAATGATGATAAGAGGTCGTCCCGTTAACAATTAAAAAAAGAAATAGAAGAAGATCGTGTTTTCTCCGATTTTCAAGGCTTTGCGTACCGCATAATAGTAGCCTTGTAACAAATATTCTCATATGGGAAGCGAAGCTTAAATAACAGATACTTTATGAATTTATGCTGGACCCTTTCGATCCTCAATGTGGCATGAATAGTGAGGTTGCCAGATTACAAAACAGTATTCTGATATACTTCTTGCCAGACTATTTTATAGGTGTGGTGTCGTTAATGTGCTGAGAATGTTTTTTGATGATGCCAAGCATGCTTTGCATGCTTTAGAGTCAGTGTGTTGATTTAGAGCTAAAACACACGAGCGTTAATTCAGCGTACGTGATATTTGCTCATCCACACGGAGAGAGAGAGAGAGAATAATAATCGTAATACGCACGTTACTATTATAAATTTAGGCATGAATGAAATAGAGATTGCTATTTCTGTTTATTTAAGTGCAAAAATAGTAAGAAAAAGAAGGGTTAAAACCTGAAAATGGTGGATACATTCTATAAATGAAGTACGGTATAGTGAGGGCGCATTCTACTGTCTTCTTCCTAGACTTCGAGAAGATCCCAAAATTTTTAAATTATTTTCGGATGTCAATTTCAACATTTGATGAACTTTTTACCAAATTTAAAGGCGGCATTACCCGCCAAAACATCACTGAAACGCGCGTCAAATTAACATCGTGTGAAGAAATATATATAATTCTAAGTATTTGAGCGACGTGCATGTCACGTCAAACGCACATTATAGAAATACCGAGCGTTGCCATTTATCAACGCGCGTTAAATATGACGTGCGTTCTTCGTATGGATGGCCTAATTTAATTTCATGAATTTCTACAACACGGAATATCAACGCGCGTTGAATTAATGCTCGTGTGTTTTGGCTCTAAAAACTAGTGTCGAAAATAATGCCCAGATCATTAACTGAGAACTGAGGAGGTACTTTCGAGGATTGTATCGTCGACTTTGTCGATGTTGAGTGTGGGGTTATAAGGTCTTATGAAGTAAATAATGGTACATTTATTAACATTTAAGGAAAGTTAAGTATTCTTGCACCATTTAGTAAAACGATTTAGGTCGGATTGTAAGGCTAAATTATCATTGGTGTTTGTACTAAAAAAACCATCAGCAAATATCAAGCAGTTACTGTTTATGAAACGTCGTTATAAATAGCAGAAATAGGGCGGGACCCTTATGGACACCGGACGTCACAGATACATCGCAGTAAACTGAGTTATGTACAGTAACACTTTGAGTGCGATAACTCAAGGACAATCCGATCAATTTCAAATAATTGCCCGATAGACTGATTTCTAAGTTTCAAGCAATTTGTATAAATAGTATCTACTTGGTCACCAACTTCAATAGATGAGGGTAGTCATGGTATACGCCAAGATTAGTTACCGTTGAACGTCATCTTATAAATTGGTATAAGGTTTGAGGATTCCCTGGCTGTGGAAAATATACCGCGTCAAATGATTTTTGAAAAATTAAGTATTTAAAAATGACCAATGAATCATTCTAGGTAAATATTATTTAATAAGCCGGATCTTCCTAGGAATAGATTGTTAATACAGGAACATTTATTTATCTGATTTTATTAACGGCACTATCAATTAGCTTTTTTAGTTATTTTAAGGATATAAAATAAATAATCCAACTAGTAATTTTAACGGCGGTTATTAAATCAGACAAATATATTTTGCAGAAATTAAAAATTTTAAGACTGTTGAAATTTCATTCAAGTTTATTTAATTTCGCCAACATATTCGCTAAAACAGCGTTTTACCACGGTTTTACAGTCTAATAATTAAAATATACATATATTTATTTTCAGAACTGTTTGCTGAAATATATGTCTGACTAAAAATAAATAATCGTTCACACGTTTTTATGAGCATTTATTTATATAACGAATTAAAAAAGCTTTATATATTTCAAAGGATTTTTTTTATATATTTTGTAAGCAAAAAATTCAAGGTTTCAACGACCATTTGATTAAGTTATAGACCAATCATATAAAATTATTGTTTTCCTTGGCGTTGTACAAACTTTGTTAAGAACAGAAGCAACAAAAACTTATAAATGTAGTGGCCCCTAATGAGGATCTCATTTTGTTTCCACCAAGTCGATGTGTAGAATAAATAAACATAGAATATTTCGAAACCTAAATCAGATACAATATGATGATTAAAAACCATTTTGTAGGACAAACAATTTTCTCCCTGTAAAATAACCTCACTCAGGCTGAACAAAGACTTCGATTAGTTTTAAAAGTACCATTCAAACAATGGAAAGGTTTGTCTCAGAAATCAACGGACTTTCTCTAGATAAAATTTGCGTATAATCTGATAGACTTGAGGAGTCATCACATCCCAATTTTACGTAGGAATAATATCATTTCTTGTGCATCTGATACATTCACAGAATCAATATTCAAAATACTTTTCACGATATGTGTAGTTTAACAGTTGCCTTAATGTCAGTCACAATTATGGAATCAGGGTTAACAGTCTTCTTTTGCTTCCGATATTTTTTATAAGCTGGAAAAACTTTACGTCCCTTTTCATTTAACAATTTTTTTAACTATTGGTAATTTTCTTCAATCGAAGACTTCATCTTTTGTAAAGTTTATCTTATTCTTCGTTCTTCATTGTCTAATCAACTCGAATCATTTCTTCTGAATTCACGAGAATGATCTAAGTTTTCAATAATATTTGCTTCGGTGGTCTCAGCTATAGATCTCTGTGCTTGCAAATAAGTTTAATATATTTGAGCTATGTCAAAATTTCTAAGCAATTTTGTCACTTTCCTCTTTTTTGTCTTCCCATGTAATTCTTCATAGTAACTTCACCTTAAACTGAGGTGGATAATATTTTTTTCGCCCAGCATATATGAAAATGAATCATATTAACCCTAAAAATATGACCGAAAGTAATATTTATCGTCCCTTGGGCCGCTAAACTTATAACAACACGATTTTGTAGTTTTTCACAATCTAGACACCTTTAATTGTCATTTGCATACTTTTGACGTTTCACATAATTTTTCATTAAATGTCAATTTAAACCAAAATTTGGAATCAAAACAAACAACAAAAGTGTAAAATAACAGTAAATTGTGAACAATTGTAATTCTGTGAATAAGTTAAAATTGTGTGAATGGTAACTCAGGCAGTGACGAAGAATTTAAGAATACTCCACCAGACGCAAGAGGAAGCTAGCACTGTTTCTCTGAATTTGTTACCTACAAGACAACGGTACGAAAAGTACTATCAATGTGCAATAACTGAAAAAAGAATAAGAAAAGCAAAAACTTAACAGAAAATGTACTACTTGCTTATCTATCTGAAAGATCACAGACTGTAAATGCAGGTACACTATGGTCTGAATTTTTAATGTTGAAAAACACTTTTAAAGTCGAGGAAAATATTAATTTTGATAATTTTTTTAAAGTTTGAGCATTTTTGAAACAAAATTCTGTAAATTACCTGCCCAAAAAGTCTAAAACTTTGACTCGAGAACAATGCAGTGAATTTTTTTAAGGACGCAGATGATTCGGTATATCTTACGATCAAGGTAAACAAATAAATTAAGATGAATTAATTATGTTTTTTTATTAGCATTGCATTGTATGTTTCTCTTATTATGGGACTATACGGAGCTTGTCGTCGAAATGAGTTGTTGAATATGAAACTTGACCACATAGATAATAGAGGAGACATATTGATTGCTACAGTTCCAGAAATAAAAAATAATATTACAAGAACGTTTACAGTCGCAAACAAAACAGTTGATGGATTAAATCTACTTACAATATACAACAAATATGTTTCCCTTAGACCTACCTACACTCCTCAATCACCTATTCATTTATTACAAGAATTATAAATGCACAGTGCAACCGATCGGAAAAAATGTATTTAACAAAATTCCAAGCAAAATAGCCACTTTTTTGAAACTGCCTGAAGCCAATACCTTCACAGGACATTGCTTGCGCTGTAGTTCTGCAACCCTACTAGCTAACTCTGGGAGTGATTTGCTAACACCTAAAAACACGGAGGCGTTCTTCTGAAGTTGCAGAAGGATGTATCGATGATTGTTTATCAAATAAGATTGACATTTCACAAAAAATCCTTCACAAACCAAAAACAACAGTACTAGAGAAAATAGCACAACTGAAGTGTTCAATATTTCCGACCAAATAAATGAAATACCAGTTAATTTAGACAATTCCAATGAACCATCAACTTCATCTATTGAAATAAATCACCATACTACTAGCACTTCAAACACTTACCGAATGTTTAGAAATTCTGGTATTACTATTCATAATTTGTGCTCAAGGGATTATTAACATTAATGTTAAAAGATTAAAAACCACAAATAGTCAGAAAATACACTTTAATATTAGTTCCAAAAATAGAACGTTATGTCAACAACAGTTCAGTAATCGCACAGTTTTTAAAAGCAAGCTCCTACATAGACTGACTGTTTCCACTAGCGTCTACAGATAGGTTGCAATTGGCGTTGATGCTCCAGAAGACATGCGCGAGATTGCGACCATGAATTTTGTCTAGACGAGTCCATTATGAACACAAAGGGGAAGCCTAACTTAGTTCATAGATAAGTATTAATAAATCCTTTTGGAATCGTTTGTTAGCAAGAAACTCGTTAGACGATAGTACTCGCCTATAAAGGACAAGGAAAATCTTACTAACGAGCTAAAAAATACTTATTTAAAAAAAAATAATAAGTTTGCAATTCGAACCCTGGACCTACCGCGTGCTAAGCGATTATCTTCTCTATCGTCTAACGAGTTCCTTGCTAACAACCGATTCCAAAAGGATTTATTAATACTTATCTATGAACTAAGTTAGGCTTCCCCTTTGTGTTCATAATGGACTCGTCTAGACAAAATTCATGGTCGCAATCTCGCGCATGTCTTCTGGAGCATCAACGCCAATTGCAACCTATCTGTAGACGATAATACTGTTTCCTTCTCATCCCTACAAAGAGCTCTCCTATTCCTAGACTAAACATTGTGTCGCCTCTAATTCCCGATACTGCTGACACAGCGCTCTTCCAGTTTTTCGTTTACAGGGTGTTAACATTAATTACTATAATAAATAAATTTACAAATTGTTACTACTTAAGTTTCTTATTAAATTCTGTTTGTATTTATAAAATTAAAGATTTTTGTTATATTTTTCCTTTTTTTCCTTTTTTTGGTTTTATTTAATGCTAGGCGAAAAACAGTTGTGTGTCACACATGCAGAAAACGTATTAGCAGCCTTTAGCTATCAGCTAATATCCGCGGGCTACTAATGCTCCTTTTCTGCTCTTGTGACACAATATACTATTAAATTGTTGCTTTCACACAAGTAAATTAGCTTTAAATTTGTTTGAAAATTGAAAATGACGGGAGCAAAAATCCGCAATCTCTATTTTAATTCTAAAATTTGACACTTCAAATTATATTATGGTCGTAAAAACTCAACTTGGGCAAACCCTGCTAATAGTTGAAAGTTTCATTGGAAGATGAAATCTTCGAAAATGTATGTACATAATTCGTTTCTTGCGTAATTCTTTAATCTGTATGAATCTTGGCACTATTTATTTTCCTTCTACAGGAAAACAAAGTGGTCTTTTTTAAGTGAAGAAATAAAAATATGCACCTTTCCGAAGTAAAACTTTTAAAAAATCAAATTATACTTTCACGTGAAATTTCGCAGTAAAGTATATAACCGGCAAAGCAAAGCAAAACAAATTTTGAAGCGTTACAATAAATCATCTGTGAAAGTTAAAGGAAAGCAATACGTAATAAAATACAGGATTTTAGCTACTAATATCTGTAACACTCATATATCAATATTTCCTTTACTGATTTTGAGACAATTTAGGTCGTTTCTTATGGAATGAAATGATATATAATGCTAAAAATGTTTGCTAATTATTATTCACAGATTAAGTATAACATATATCTTTTTAAACAATTAATTTTCTGGCGATTTGCCAAACGCTGAAACTTGGATTATAAAAGATAATATGCACATTATGTTGAGTACGACTGACTCAATATATGTTATAGTTATCTGTGATGAGTGTTTGCAAAAGTTAGAAAATAATAATTAGCAAAAATTTAAAAATAATTAGTTAATCAGTAATAAAAAGTTTTCCAACAAAACACATTGTTTTCTTATAAGATTAAGACTCAGTGCATACGAGCGGAAACACGACGGAACCGCAGCGACCCCACAGTGTCCGTTGATTGATTAATTATAGGTTTTTGTACCATATGAAGTGTTTCACACAAGCGGATGCAATTCACAGCGGCCTCAACCTTATAGCGAGCATTTCTAATGGAGGTATAGGCAATTTCTTTTTTGTATTTTTGTTCTATAAGACATTTTTAAGGGTATGATAAAGGATGTCATAGCTTCAAGTCGACATTCTAAAGTAATTACAAATTTTTCTTCGTCATCTTGAAGCTGGTTAAACAGCGTATAAAAAAGTGCCTTTTAATAAACGACATCTTACTATTGGGTGTACCCAGTGTCTTCTATTTTGCTCTATTTTCTTTAAAACTTGCAATCCAAGGTGCATTACGACTATGTATCTAAAGTAGGTAGGTGGTAAGTACTAGGTAGGTACACCCTCAGAAAGGGCTTTTTCTAAGGCAGGTAACCTTGTCACCGCTAAGCGTTTCTGCCTTAAATCATATAACAAAAAAAAGTTTTCTGATCAGTAACTTATCCAATATTTTGAAGGGCCTTTTTGAAATCGTTTTTGTTTATGAAATAACATATTATATTGTAGTGGTTGTAGTTTGTTTATGTAGTTTACTTATTAATTATTATATCAGTTTCTATGTGACCAATTCCCGCAAGTTTAATTCGAATTTTTTTATTGTTCATATTCCAAAACCGCATTAATTTTTAAAAACCTTAATGAAAAAAAGTGCATTAAAAAGTAAAAACTGTAATACATACCAAAATAATCATATCTATACCTATTTGAATAACCGAATCAATTTAATAATAATACAATAATATTCAAAGATTCTGTTTATCCTAATAGTTCAAATATCGAATAATTCGAATATTTGGTTCATTCGATTATTCGGATAGTTCCATTATTCGATTAATTAAAATATCGAATAATTCGAAATGTCGAATATCTTCAAACGAATATTCGAATACTAAAATCTGGAAAATTCTTAGTATTATTAGATACACAACTAGCGGTATGCGCAGTTTACAGTTGCCCGTCTGAATACGAAGTCTGAACGCAAGTTAACAATTGCGTCAGGGCACTTGCTGGGAGGTGCATACGACATACGGGACAAAGTAGGATCAGTATCGCTAAAGCCGCGGTAAAGAGTAGCGCTTGTTAATCTAAAGACATCTTTGCGTATTAACATATTTACTAAAATTATCTGAATGTTTCACAATTTCAGTGTTTCATTCGAGACGCCACAGATACTAAAACATTAAAATTATGAAAAATATCAGAACAGCACACAATCAAATATTGATTTTTTTTCGAAACAAAAAAGTAATTCTAAAAACATAAATTAATATTCTCATAAATAATAAAGAAAAATAGTACCAACGCTAAAAAAAAAAAATAATACGTAAATAAATAAATAATTCAATTAGATGCTCACAAAGACCTCCTTGTTGAGAAAGGTAATATCCTAACCTATTAAAAGAGCACCTTCTGACATTTGCTTTTAGGTACATCATATCGTACATTACCTTAAGTACATGTTTTGCCCTCATATCTTTCACCGGTTCCACCACAACAAATTTAGTAAAACCGTCAATAACGACCAACAAGTACTTATTCTTCTTTTTACTTGTTACAAAAGTGCCTAAATGGTTCCCGTGAAGAGTATGGAATGGTATGGGGGTCTTCTCAATCGGATGTAATATTCCTTGTTTCTTTCCTGAATTATGTTTGTAATACAAACGATGCCAACAGGACCTTATATATTTATTGACAAAACGTCTCATGTTAGCAAACCAATAATTTGCCTGCATCTTCTTAATAGTTTTTTCCAAAGCAAAATGTCCCATATCATCATGGTATAGTTTGCAAATCTGCCATCTGCAACCTCTAGGTACTAACCAAGCTAGTTTCCATTTTCTAACCTGCCATAAACTTTTCCATCCTGTAGTTTATAATTTTCGTAATACTGCTTAAACTCATCATTTTGTCTTCCTGCAAGATACCTATTATCGTGCACAACTGTTCATCTTGTAACTGCCTAGCTAGCTAGTATTTAATCTGCATGAGTCACATCAATCTGATACACTTCGGGAGAAATCGGGTTTGTACTAAGGGCATCAACATGACTCATTCGGTGGTCAGGGCGGTATTTCAGTGAGAAATTATATTCTTGCTCCTCCATCCACCACCACCTCGTTACTCGCGGAATTAGATCTCTTTTTGTCAATGTCTTGCAAGTGCGTTACAGTCGGTAAACACCGTAAACTCAATATCTAGTAAATAATTTCAGAAATGGCGTAGACATGACTACTGATAATGTCTCTAATTAAACTGTACCAGCATGGACCCAAAACCTACCGCGCTCTCCTCAGTATGTAATTCAGTTGTCAGTGCTGGATCAAATATTGCTAGTATCGGACGTTCGGTTAATATTTTTTTTATTTGGGCCAGACCCATGGTATAACCTTTCTTAATAATCTACTCAGTGGTTCAACAATATTCGCGTAATGATCTTTTCGAAGTAATAGTTACTCAAACCCCAGCCGTGCTACGACTTATAACCTGCTGCTTCACACAACAACTTCCCAAAGCAAACATCTGACGGGAAAGTTTCTATCAATAGCCAGTCTCCTCATATCATACCATGATAAGCATGAATCGTTCAGAGAACCGCACCATCCGCGTGCATTGCCCCCGAGTCGCCAACCGGATAATTGTCCAGTCGTTCCAGTTATAATATCTAGCCAACTCTCCAATCCTGGTCACCCAAGAAACTATACCCTCTCCCTCCGGGCCCGGACCAAATTCAGGCATCAAAATTTCATCGACAACAGATGGAGATGCAAAGTGCAAGGGTGGATCACAAGAACGGGCAGCACTCACAGCTGGCGTCAATCCTGAGACTCACCATTCACCCCTCTTGTTTTAGTTTTCTTCTTTCTCACCTTTAGGTCTTTGTCTGTCGAGCTCGAAGTACTAGAAGACCCCTCCCTCTCATTGCAAAACACCTCACAATTTATTTAACACTTCCTTGCTTAACTGTTTACAACAACCACCATGCATTCATCCCACTTCTGACTTGTAAGGGAGAGAAAGTACACATGTCATCCTGCATTAAATACAAGATACCACCCTTAACACAGAAATCTTTTATTAAAAGAAAGCAGAGCACACTGTATTGCAATATATTAATCAGTGAATGCCCGTACGAGTACTCTTTTCATACCTAAACCCCGAGGCCCCAACATTATTCTATATAATTCACATTATAAATACATTATAAAACGATAATTTTATATCTGTTTGTTTTCTAAAGCAAAGCCTGTTGTTGTTTTGCTTGAAAGTTCATCCCGCAAGGTGATTGATGATAAAATAATGCTAAATGTAAATAATGTCAAACTAAAGAGCAAGCTTCTAACGTTTGGTTAAACAATCCCAAACATAATAATCAACTGACAATGAAACGAATAACGAGACAAATGGTTTTTAAATAAACGAAATTGAGTTCCGTGTAGACATATTCGCAGCTAGAAATAGATTGAGGGCTTTAATTTTGACTCTCTGATTAATGACGTCGAATGATCAAATCACAATGTCGCAATAAAAATATAGATGTAACACATACATGAAAATAATACTCTTTATTTAATAAAGTTTGTCAGTTTTAGCGTGTAAAATATGCGTATTTCTTTCTTAAAGCACTTTTTCTCTATTCTATTTTAGAAAAATTGTGTCGATACCGACAGCACTTCTACTTACATTGCGTGGTGTGGAGGAAAAATAGATAAAATTAAAAAAAATCGTTTTTTGTATAAAAGCAAAACATCGATGTTTTTAGTAATAATGGAATTTAGTGCACATTTTGTTTTACGTTATACATATTCGTACCAAAAACAACTTGTGAATTTGTTTGTAGCATCAGAAGACCCCTCGGAAAATGTAAAAATATTATTTTCTTACATAGCAGATTTTTTTATTATAGAATAACCGTTAATTTGACAATAATTAAGATTAGTGTAACAAATTTATATTTTATATTTTCACAGTTACGTTTCAGGATCACGAGGAAAAAAAAGTTCCAAAGTTCCAGTGTACCTTTTATTTTTACAGCTTTTGTAACAACAATCATGACCTGCTGTTTTCTTTGCTGCTTCCATCACATCACATTAAAAATGCGCTTGGGGGCCACCAATTACTGTGTTTAGTGACAAGCCACCGTTCGTTGGAAACAGTGTTGCCAGACCTATGTTTTTTCGAGCGAGCTTCCTGTCAAAAATGAGCGAGATTTTAATTAAAAGAGCGAGATTTTTTTTGATTGAAATAAATCAATCAATAACTCTACATTAACTTACATTAAACAAAAATCAAAATGTTTGAAAAAGTCACAAGAAAAACGGAAAATAATTCCCTTCCATTTGCTTTACTTCGCTCAAAGTTACAATTTACAATATATAGGATGTAGCCGATATAGACAACCACGTAAGTATCATTAGAAGTGGTGCCATCTATACAAGAATAGCTAAACTCTTCACTAAATTACAGGTACAGTTTCTGCTAGTAGGTTTTTAATCAATTTTAAATAACGATTTCAAAAGATTTTCAAAATTCAACTTGGAAATGATTTATTTAAAATGAAACAAAATAAAATAAACAAAACAAATAGCAATCACAAAAAAAAAAACAAAAATAACACAAGAAAAGCAAACAAAAAATAAAACTTAAATGTAATAAATACATTAGAACAAAATTGTCATTTGTTAATATCACACGCAAGTCATCGAAAAAAAATATTGCAAAAAAAAACTAGATTTAAAAGGAAGAGTTCAAAAAGAAAAACAAAACTGATTAAAAAATATTGCAACAAATTTTCTAAATGACTATAAACAAACAAGTTTTTTTTTTGCATAGGTACCTGTTAGGAACATAGAGATTTTACAAGACCTCATTATTTTCCAAATTTTCTTTTCATTAAATTTGCACTACATTTCCTTGAATAGCACGTATTAATGCTTATCATTTCTTTGGTGTGTAAAATATTAGAGCAAGTTTCTCTGTTTAACCAATTGCGAACTTTTTACTTTTAATTTCGCTTCCTACTTTTTCCAACTTTAAATTTGGCGTATTTTCCTACTAAACTTGATTCGAGTCAAGAAATTTGATGAGAACGTTTCATTCATAAAAACGAGTACTATTCCAATTTATTCTCTTTAAACTATGGATTGACCTTAGAAGGAACTTAGTCAAATGTTCGGTATTTAGGAAACCAAGTTAACGTTAATAAAATATATATATATATATATGTATTGTAATACTTAATGAAAGTTTTCCCCTTTAAAATAAAATCAACGAGCATTTTTCGGAAAAATTGTCAAATAGAAAAATACAAGCTGTTTCGTTTTTGGTGGCACACCCTGTATATATTGTATTAGTTAAATGATTGTTTTGCTGGTTACTTAGCACTATATTGTTACCTGTTAATGTACTAATTAATATTCCCAAGTGGCAGTATTTTGTAATGTATGAAATGTTACAAAAATAGTAACAAGTACTCAAAAATGTAAAAATGATGTTTTATTTCCGTTACTGTTTAAAAATAATTTAGTATGTTTTCAGTTACTATACGCAGGGTGAAATGATTAAATAAAGTAATATCCAAGAAACCTAAAGGGCTAATTACAAAAGCAGTGAAACAAAATACATGACATCCGAATTTTAAAAACTTGATTTATTTACAGGGTGCAAACTTTATCGACAGTATCTTTTAAAACATATTTGTATTTTAGGCTTGTTTTACTTCTATAATTGCATCTTACGTAAAACAAATAGAAGTTTTTTAACCTTATGCTAGGATATAGTTCCTTGTTTAGAGAGACACTACGTTTGTAGCTTTCACAGAGTCGTATTTAGGAATGTCATTATTTATTTTACAAAAATTTAATTATGTACCTGACTATGTCTACTACATATCATTGGCATTCAAATAAAAATATCTGTTTTTTTTGTTGTTGTTTTTCATTATTACATACCAAACTTGTGAAATGATTAACAAAGTAAAGTGAAACATTTAATACTTTACAGCCCACAGATAAAGAATTGCATCGTTAATGTACGTTCCAAAACAGTAAGATAAACAGTGTCTGTATAAACTAACTATAAATAATATAATCAGAACAGAGTATGACAATATGAACATGAAAAATGATCTTTTATAAATTCACGGGCAAAATGTTATGAATAACACTGCCAAAATTGTTTTCATAGACACAATACATTTTATATTATATTGTCTCTTGTTTATTTTTTATTTATAGTTAGAACGAAGATGACCTTGGGGCTGTACTTAAATTTATTTATTATATATACATTATTAAATTCAAGGTTGATCAGCAATTTATAATTTCGTATTCATAAATATTCGTTTTATATATATTTTTTAATTCATAACTAGGATTTATTGCTAACGTTCAGTCACTTCATTTTTTATTTTACCGCAACATCAATTATGTTTTTGTTTAATGCTTTACAAATATATTAAAAGATGTTTTGAGAAATGTAAAATTGAACTTAATTTGTTTCCACTTCTTATTTGTTATGAAGATATTGTTAGTTGTGGGGGACAACACTTTATAAGTTCTTCTTTCAATGCGTCTATTACTGTTATGTATAGTACAGATGTTTTTTCAGCTGCCATTATATGTATTTGTCAGGGGTATAGATTTTGAAATAATCATAAATGTGTTTCGTTATATTTCATTCACATGCAATTTATATACAGAGGTCTTGAATCTGGATTTTTGGTTGAAAAGATTCGTAAATTAAAAGATTACTTTTCTTGTGAACTTTTAAGAATTATTCAAAATTAGTGTCATGATGTCAAAAACAGGGTCAGCACTTGGGGATATTTATTATTAATTTATATACCAATTAACACCAAATATTTTTTAAACTGTTACTGCGAACTAATATCTTTCAATGGTTTTCTTTATAGGGTAGAGGTTCTAAAAATGACTAATATAGGTAGTAAAGTGAAACTGTATTGTTATTAGTAGCAATGTGCCATGAGAAATATTCTCCGGCAGGAATATTCCCGGGCCGGGAATATTTCCGTGAAATTCCCGAGGTAAGTATAAATTCCCATGGAATATTCTATTTCGTCTTTGTAGTGACTCAATTCAGTTCCATAGCCGATGCCATGTCGAAACACGCGTGGCATAAATAAGGCGTAACAATAACAAATAACAATGTTCTTCTGGTATCTGGACAATATCATCTGTCGACTTGAACTCGAGAACTCGTACGACCGTGAGAGGTGCTTCTTGGAGATTATAGTTATTTCAGTTACTTGTCTGAGCATCTCTATACCCGTAAAGTACCTACATGAAACCGAAATTTGTGTTGATTGCATTAATGCATATAATTAAAGTTAACGGCAGTAGTAGCTTTTACCTTGAAAACATATTTATGAATGGACAAATCTGTACACTATGCAATGTAGCCGCAGTCAGTTTGTATTGTAAAATCAGTGATTACTTCACTATTTACTAGTGAGCCGCAGGCCCAACATATTAAAATTGTTGGAGGGTATTAAACGGCGGCCATTCGCTAATTCTGATTGGCAGATAAATCGTAAACAGACCAGCTTACGAGTTGCCGCGATCTAACTAGGCGTTGCATATAGGAAGCAGGTGAATAAATAAGAGAAAGGCGAATCACTTACAATATAAATATATGTATCATATCAAAGTAAGCATTGATTAAAATAATTAGTACCTCATGAAAATATATACAATAACTAAAAATTGTCATAAATTAAAAAAAAAATTAAACTAAATAAAACATTAGTTTTTAAAACAGTTAAGAATATAAAAATAAATTATAACAATAATTACTACACAAAACAGAAAATTAATTGAATATTAAAAAAAAGCCTATATCACAACAAATAAATAGTAAAGAAATATAACATCAGGTCAAAAAAATATACATATACAGTGTGTCCCCCGATTCAGTTCGCAATAGGTGATATGAACCTCAAGTTTTAGATTTTTTTTGCAATTCGAGGATTCATCTCTAGTTATCTGAAAAGAAATTTTTGGTGTACTTTTGTTTTATTTTTGATCACGTAGGTAGTTAAGCAAAAACTACCCTTAATGTTATGTAAAGTACATTTTCTGTAAGTAAGGAAAGATATTCAGATTAATTAGTTATACTCGTTTGCAACATTTTAAGATGATCCGCCTACTTTGATGATTTTGACCTTTACAACTTTACTACTATAACCGCATTTTACGTTAAAATAATTTACCTAAATAACTAAGTTTTTTTTTCGAAATCGACATACTTAGTGATGTAAAATGACGGTTATTATACAGAAATAAAACAACAAAATATTATATTACTAACTCCAAATTGTGTAAAAACTACTATAAAGAAAAATGATAAGTGTGTTAATAAACGATTTGATATTGAAAACTTAAATGCAGCCTATTTCAATGTCATTAGTAGAACAAAAAGGTAAAGTTAATATAACAACATTAAATTTAAATTATAAATTGCACCTAAACTATAAAATAAAATAAAAAATGAATCAAAAATGTGAACATTGATAGCAGGCAACATCAGCGTAGGTATATCGAATCATTTAGATGTGATTTGGATTTGAGACCAGAAATTATATTTTACAGAATTTCAATGTATCTAGTGATGTCCAGGAAGATATTTCAAACAAATAAGATGTCAAAAACCACAATTAACTGTAAGTAATTTTTAATCCTAATGTTGTTGTGGAAATTGTCTTTTACAACTTTCTGTTTTTTTAAATTGTGAATATGTCAATATTTAATTGTTTAAACCGTTTTTAATGCAAATTTTAATGTCAGGTAATTTAATGTAAACTGTGTTAACTTAAACTTTTAATACTTTTTAAATTACGTAATTCCATAAGTATTTTGTAATTTCAATGTCGTCAGCACGCCTTCGTCGCAAGGATAACCAACAGAAAACTTTAAATCGCTGTTAAAATTTTTCTATTGATGAGAACGAAAAATGAGAACACGACATGATTAATCTTAAAAACCACATGGATTTAATATATAAAATTACAGGCAATATTGACGCTTATTTTCTTTATTAATAAGAAATACGAACATTTTATTTGGTGTCATTTTATGAAAACTAAATAATTGTATTTCCTATTAATGAAAAAGTACCCATCAGTATTGATTGCTTATATGATTATATATTAAATCTGTATGGTATTTAGGAAGAATCATATGTCTTCGTTTTTCGATATTACTGACAGGAAAATGTAAACAGTGATTTATAGATTTACTTGGATATCTGGTGAAAACGCAGCTTAAAATACAACTGAGCTGAAGTTTGTATATATGGCACTGCTCATAAATAATCCTTGTATGAACTACATAATCAAATAAATAAAGCATTTTAAATTTTCAACTAAAAAAAATCAGCAATTGGAGAAACGTAACCATTTTAATTCGGTAATTAATCTGCTTCTTCCACTCACATATTCGACAAAAGCAGAAATCGGCTTGTTTTGACCGTCATAATGAAAATAACGTCGTCATATTAATATTTGACACAAGTGACAATTTTGGCATTCTATCGTCACAGTGCAAAATAACATGATGTCATATATCCAAGCTCACATCACTAGATATACTAATGGTTTTTATAATGTAATTGATTATTTTTGAATACCTATAAATACGCGACTAGACGCCGCCCATGGCCTGGAATTCTTTCAAGGTTAAAGCTACTACTGCCGGTAATACGATGCTGCGTTCAACAAAGTGACCCATTTTGTCAGTATGGGTTGTTGAGGTATTGGCGTATTGGGTAGAAATTCGTGAAAAAACTTTTGCGATCTGGTTCTCTTAAAAACGCTACATAACATTCTGGATGCGAGAATAATGCAAATGCTAATTCACAGTTTGCATTAGGTAGATGTATGATTTTTAGGGGATATTCGAATGTCTATGTAACTACATAATTCGCAAACAGTTTTATATTATTAAACGAATTTTTTATTATCGAACTAATTCTTTTAGATACACATAGAAGGTTTTTTTAAATTACATGATTAACGAAAATACTTAACCGAATTACATAGTTTTTATATAATTATGTAATAGTTATTTATGTAACCAGTTATGAAAAGACTAATTTTATTTGACGAATGTAATATTTGCCAAAACGAGCGAGCGAAGCGAGCGAGTTTTGCAAATTACATGAGACAAGTAAAATTACTTTTCATAACGTGTTAAGTACAAAATTCTATCTAATCCCGCTTTAAAATAGGAAAATGATAATAATCAGTTACGTAAAAATTCATCACATCACTCAGTTATGTAATGGAACTGAGTTATGAAAAATGTGACGTTTCGTAACGTCAAAAATGCATTTAAAACTTGACATTTCATAACGGGGTTAGATAAAAATTTATACAATACATACTCACATGACATAAACTAGCATTTTTTCAAGATTTCTGCAGACGGCACTAGAATGACTCGCCGATATCTGAACACTACTTATTGTAAAGTCTGTTCACATAAGCTTTGCAGCGTTAGCCAGGATATGGAACAAAATGTGCGCTGATGATTGGTGCAGACGGCAGGCAGATATACAATTCAATTTTCATTGTTTATTTTATTTCATAGGCATCGGTAGTAGTTGGACGTTTGTAGATTGTTTTTTATTATACGAGGTGACTCAGTGACGGTCGACAAATGATCGCTCTGCGAGTCCAGGTAAACAGTTTTTTATGTGCTCATATGAATGAACGGAATATAATATGGTGTATATTTTAATCCCTTTTATACACAGGTCAGTAGTACTAAATTCTCAAAAAGCAGCATATTGCTTTATATAAGGATAGAGAGAAACATAACATTGTTTAAAGTAGAAATATAAAAATTGTGCAGCAAAAGGTTGATCCGCTCTAAGCAGGTAGAATTTAAAATTGTTTTATTTTCTGATATTATTTCTTATGGGTACACAAAATAAAAATAACGGACATTTTTAAAACGTTTGGCTTTCTTATAGCTAAATTGAATTTTTTTAAAATTAAGATGTTCTTATTTCGTCGTAACCATTCATTTTAGTTTCTTAATCAAAACTTTAAAGAAAATATGTCAATTTTATTTTTGTTATTTTGTTTCTTTCCACTACTAACCAATAAAAGGCATTTCTTGTTATTGTAAATAAATTACGTATCTATGCACGCCCTGTTGAAATATGTTTCCACTGATTCAATAAACCCAAAAGGCATAATTTATCTTAATTTAATTGCTTGAATTATTTTTTACGCCTGGTAATAAATAAGTAACCCACAAAGATATATTTATTACGCCTGGAAATAAGCAATTTACATTACACTCGCTACTTTGCCCATTGTAAATCAGGATCACCAAGTCCAACCCACCACTGCAAAGTTTAAGTGAACAGACTTTAGTGTAATACTCCAAAATAATTATTCAATTTATTTAAATGTAAAGTTTTGCAATTTGCCATTCAATATATTTGTTAGTTATTTTCCAAATTTTTCGGTTTTTGTAATTCAGTATTATCGTAACAAGCCAGGAAGTGTTTTTTTTTAAATAAGTTATATGTATTATTTTAATTTATGCAGTAGCATGTATAATAATGTTTAACTATTTGCTAAACTCCCATCTATTAAAATAAAATCTACTTAGCAAACTAACTGTTATGACAGCCTCAGTTAAGGGAATTAAATTATTAAAATTTTATACTATGGACACAATTCTAAATGAATATAAATGTTATACGATAGATTCTGGACAAGGCACCAGTAATCCAGTTTAGAACGGATATACCATGGATATATACAAGAGATAACCTACGCCACGACAAAGTGGGAGTTCAGCAAAATTTACAGATTAGAAGTGACAGTGCTTTACACACACACACTGATGGAATTATCTCTTGGTGTCGATGATTGATCTTGACAGCTGAAATAGACCGTTGTCAAATGAGTAATAAAAGTAACTTGTAACTTTAACTTGTCCTGGAAATTTTTATAGCCTAAGTTTCATAGATACAAGCCCATTTGATAGTCATATGTTATGAACATACTTTGCGAGAATTAATAAGTGCAGTACTTTTAAAACTTGGTCGTATAAGACGATTATTTGTCGTTGGATTTAATTGGTGTAAAGACTTGAAAAGAAATCTAGCCAGGAACACATTACAACAACCAACATGCAAATAGTTAATATAAAGGGCAAAGAGTAATGGGTCCAGGTAGGAGCCTTGAGGAAACCCTGATGTAAATTCATGTGTGCTAAATTTAAATCGAAGTATGTTTTCTACACTTAACAAGTGGAATGTATCGGTGTTAAATATGCTATGTTGTCCTAATAGTGGAGTATTTCCACAACATTGTTTAATATAATTATTTTTAGAGTGCTACATGGAATAATTGACATTATATAGTAAATTCAGAATGCAGATAAAATAAAAATTTCGCATGAGAACTAGAAAAAGAACACGTTTATTTATCAAGTATTCTCACTAGTTGCAATAAATAAAATAAGATTTACATGGTAAACGTATAATTCCCATATTCGATTGTATTCCCCATGAGATCAGACATAACTTTGCGAAATGTTAAAATGTGGAGACCAACTGAACGCTGAAACCTGAGAACTCGTTCGAAATTTGAAAACTGGTACTGACATTAACCATGATTAAAAAAAAAACAAAACTGGAACAAGTCGAATAGGATTTCACGTTCAAATTTCGGTTGCTGATGCGAGCACCATAAACCGAAAGTTGTAAATACACCAAGAATTCCTTCAAATATAAAAACATACATTTTTGATTCTAAAAGAAAAGTAAATTAATTTTCTGAACTATAGAAGATATTGCAGAATATTTTGACGATGTATGTGTTTTCGTAATTTTCGATTTCCTGTTTGTTGGCATATTTTTCTAGAACTAACACTGGAAAACATTAATTTTAAACGTTAAATTAGTATTAATAATTTTCAAATATGTTTTACGTTGTGTGTTTTTATACGAAAGTTAAATCGCTACGCTCACTAAGAGAGTATACACTGCCTCCTTTTCACATAGCATTTCTTAGGTAATACAACGTATAACCCTTTACTACTGAAAGTATTACCTGCATTATTACTTCGGCACCTCTGTATTTCTTACGAGTAGTATTTCTTTGGATTATGTGGGAATTAACCTGATACTTTGCGAATTATATCAGTATTTCCTAATATTACCCATTGTGACGTATTTTTTTGTTTTGTAACGTGCCACTTTGGCACCCTTCAGTACAACAGCGGTAGTTTGAGCTTTTTATTTCGGTACGGTTTCGAGCGCCAGTTCTTGTTTTAAAGTTTAGGAGCACTACTTTATTCTATCTGCGGTATGATAGAAGCTAGGATAACTCAGTGAAGAAATGGAATGTCCAAGGATCGGTGTGTATGGTTGTTGGTTTCGTAGAAATGGACAACTTCACTTTTACCTGCCGAAATTGTTTCTTGGTGTACAACCAGATCTGTTACTTATATCTTTGCATTAAATAAAATTCAGAATATCAACTTACTCTATTTTATTCAAGACTGGTTTTATAGTAGAATAATAATATTAAAAAAAAAAACACAGCAAAAAAATATATATTTTTGTACAACGTAAATAGTAATCTATTATACAGATAGCAACCAAGGAAACCAAGCAAGAGGTTAGAATAAAGATCAGTTATATCAAGCACAACTAAGTTACGGAAATTACTACTACTACTACGGTATTACTCTCAGCAGGAAATATTTAAATATTTACTACAAGCAGGTACACAAGCAAATAAGCGGTGATTCAAAACAAACTAAGTTATGGTATCTATTACTACTGTTATCTATCGCAAGCAGCTAGCGACTTTATAGTAACTAGTGCCTAAAACGATATTACGGCAGGCAGTCGATGCAGCAATGTCCAGGTATAAGTGGTTACGGTTTACAATTGTGACACTACGGTAGGATGTCAATCCAGAAACAGATGGTTGTTGATACGTACTAGTCGCGGATGTACTATATCTTTAGATTTACCCCCTTCGTCCTTTCTTAGGGTCAAGTGAATCGCACTTTACCTCGAACCCGGGACATTTCGTCAGATCCCACTCAAATATGCTAGATACTAGGAACTCACTTGTGCCTTTTATGTTTCCCTGGTGAAGTCCCTCTCCAAATACTGGGGATCGGGGGCTTCACTATGACATTGAGATCGGATTCTACTCAAATATACAAGATACTAGAATCCCACCGGTGCATAATATATAACCATCAAATAATAATAACTCAATATTCCCGAGAGGCATCTACCTATATATTACGTTTGATTAAGTTTTATTAACTCTGATTGAGATGCAAACTGTCCCTTAAATTGACCAAGTCAGAAATATGCGTGAATTAGTATGAAGTTAACAGACGGCTGCTAAAATACAAGTGACGGTTAGAGGTTATCACATCAACTTCGAGCGTACTTTATTACATATTATCTTTACTGAAGTGGAGTGTCGGACGAGCGAATGGTGCATTACATCCCGGGACACTTGGTCAGTTTCCACTCAAATATGCTAGATATTGGAAACTCACTCGTGTCTCCTCGCGTTTTTCTCATGAAGGCAGAGTAATCGAGTGTCGGATGGAGCGAATAGTGCATTACATCCCGGGGCACTTGGTCAGTTTCCATTCAATTTGCTAGATATTGGAAACTCACTCATGTCTCTTCGCGTTTTTCTTGTTAAGGCAGATTCCACTCAAACATGCTAAATACCGGAATCTCACTCTTATTTCTTCGCGTATGACACTGTGATCAGATTCTACTCAAATATCCTAAATACTAGAATCCCATCGGTGCATAATATATAATCATCAAATATTAACAACCGAGTATTCCCGATGCTCGTTTCTGAATAGATAACCCGTGGTTTACTTAATGACTCCCGAATATCTCTAGCGGATCGGATTAGCAGGTATTCGGATACAAACGATAAATGCAAATAAAACAGTAAAATGGTATAAACGGTAAATGCAAATAAAACAACAAAACGTTCAAAGTAATTCTTATCAGTACCTGGTTGCTGCGAACACTGGATCTGCTTACTCGTAGAACTGCAGACTGCGAACTCTCACTTAAGAAGTGATTCTTTCAAGCCGTGTTAACAGTTTTGTTCCCAACAGATGACGAGAAAGTCACGTGAATCCCTGCGCGAGGAACGGAACTGCGGTTGATATGGAGGGGCAAAATTATTTAAGTAAGCTTAGCGAAATACGGTTAAACAAATTCCCTGCTTTATTTAATATAAACAAATGTTTATAAAATATTCTGAGGTTGGGAATTGCTTCCTCATAATTTAAATCTATGTTTCCAACAAGAAAATAATCAAAACAGTCATGAATTAATATTCAAACTAAATTACTGAATTTCTCATATTGTAAATTATTTTAAAAAATAGAAATTGATTTGTTTTTAGTATTAACTAGCATCCTACCCTATTTTCAAATGTACTGGGTGAATGCAAAATAACGGTTGTTTATAATCAAGATAATTATATTAACTAAACTAATATTAAGCCTGGTTCTCAACTGGATTACCTTAACTATAATTCTTTCCTCTTAGTTGGCTTACATAAACACAATAATAAAACAACTAACGTTACCTGAAAACGAAACCGGATTGAAATAATTATCGTGACAACTAAGTGTCTTCCAAGTATTTGACATAAAATAAATTACCCTTTGTTCAAAGCGGTTTTTGAAATACACATTAATGTAAGTTATAGGATACAGGGGGTATCAAAGTGAAAGAGCGACCCAATTAGATCTTATATTACAGAAAACAGTCTACGGAAAAATCACTTCGTTACATTCACCACGTACTTAGCATTTAGAGATGTGGACGCCAAATTTTCTAGGTACAACGTATAACCCGTTACCACCTACGGTATTACCTTAAATTATTACCTCGACTCTTCAATATTTCTTTGGATTACGCGAGAACTAACCTAATATTTTCCTAATTATCTCAGTATTTCCCAACGTATTACCCATTCACCACTCCCTTAGCACTTGAGGATGTGTACACCAAATTTCCTCAGCGGTTTACCCCGTATATTTATGAGTTTCGGACATTGGGTATAATTTTTTAGTGAATGAATCATAATCAAAACATTTTTAATCTTAATGAGCCCTTAACATCGTGAGATTTTTCTCTCGTAAAAAGATAATACCTATATATTCTTACGACTAATTAAACTTCCTTTTCGATGTAATTTTCTAATGTCATATTATGTAATAAAGCTAATGAATTTTTTAATTATCACCTACGAGTGCATAATTTTAAATATATAAAAGTAAAAGTAATCTAATTTGTTGCTTTTCTTGTGTTAGTCAACACTTGCATTTGATAATTTATTGTGGATTCAAAGTAGGAAGTAATCAAAAATTAATATTTTTAGTGTTGGTACAATGCTAACTAAATACTTTAAAATTCTCTGAAAATAACACAAAGTATTAAAATGTTCTAACTACTGGTAGAAAGAATGTTTTGTTTAGTATACATGAATATTAGTTATGTTTCAATGTCAGACCGTGTCTAGAATGAAGATTATATGCATGATGTGATGATCTTTGTCGTGCTTTATTTAGTATTATTATTTATTATAATATGACGGAAGTGTATATTGTGAACGTCTCAGTTCTAGCATAAAAGTAAAGATTTATTTGTTAATATATTCCAGGCAAGCAAGAAGTACGCCTTGCTTCCATATCTATTCAAAAACTCCACAGAATACACTTGAACGCAATTAACTATAGAATGAGAATGAATTATATCTATTAGAAAATTAGAAAAACATAAATGCGATGAAAAAAGGGAAATAACTTTTACTCTGGACATCTAAGAACCATGCAGAAGCATACACACTGAAAAAAATTTTGCAGGAATGTATTCAAATGTGATTTTTTCAATATCCTTAACTTTCTGTGCACAGTGTTATACAGGGTGGGATCCATTTAAATTCTCAATTGAGATTTCGAAAATGGTAAGAGATACGAAGTTGGTTAAATAATAGAAAGTTGGGATATTTATTGATCGTTAGGAATATGCAACGACGTTTAGGATATTCGGTAGCGTTCCCGAATTAGGGCGGTAAGAATGAGGTTAATTTTTTTGTATATTTATAATTGTACTTGCAGTAGAAACTTAACTCTTAAGTGACCTGCGGTGTCTTAGACACTTTATTTTTTTATTGATAAATATCTCACATCCTACTCGATTCTAATATCTGCCGCTCCTGGTATCTTCATGATGGATGATCAATCGAGGTGATACAGACATGTTTGTGAATTGAGTTGGCCGAGATATAACATAGGGCGCCGCCTTTCAGACCTTACGTCGCCATTTTATGACTGAAAGAAAATCTGTTAAAATTTCTAATTCTAAATTTAAAGAAAATTGAAAATAATTTTGATCAAGAATATAATATAAATCTGATACAAGATGAAAATTTTCTACCGAAAACGATCATAAAGCAAAAAAAAAGTGACTGGAAGGTTGAGCTAAATAAAAAAAATAAGATTAGCAAATATTATAAAAAATACACAAATCTTATCTACAATGGAAAAAAAATTATATGGATTGCGAAATTGCTTCTGTCTGACTGAATGAAAATATATTTTTTATTGTATTTTTACCACTTGTTATACATGGTGTTTCAATGATGCCACGATAGGGCATCCCTCGAGGTTTTTCGTGGCATCATTGGAACATCCTTTCGTCAAAAAAAAAAAAAACAATTTTTTTTCCTAAAATTCTTCCTAAGCTCTTTACGATGCTTCTTATAACTAAAGACCGACAGTAAATCGTACATTCCGGATCCATACATATAATATCGTACATGCAAGTATACAACATGCTGAAAAATATACGTTTTTGCAGAAGCACAATTTTAACCCTTCCATTGCGTCGCTCGATTTGGCTATACAGGTAGTCAGAACGACTACGGTAACCGCTTGAGGCAATATTCACATCCCGCAGTTAACCCCAAAATGGTGCTTGTTGTTTTTAGTTTTTTTTCTTTTTAAGTTAATCCAAGATAAAGATTATGTTAACCAGAATAAATAAAAACAGTTTATATTAAGTGAAAACTTTATTTTATATACAAAAATAAAAAAGAATACTTCTGAAAGTAAATATTTTTTGTTTAGTGAAATATCTGCATCAACAGGTTGACAATTAACGGCATTCTGAATGTTTTCAATATTTTCGTTGTCAGAACTGGAGCTATCCGTCAGATTCGTCATTCTCATAAGTAATTAGTTTCCTCAAAATCTTCATCATTGTTCTTTAAAATAATTCGTCCTCAAGATAGCCGACTTTAAACAAGCCGCGAAGTAAGAAATGCAACACCGCAAAGTGATTCGGTCGGGGGCAGACGAAATTTCATTCTAGATAAGCGCAGTAATAAGAAAAGGTGCGCGATAACTTTCGAGTCGAAACGCAGTAAAAACAGTGACAGGTATCAAAAAGTTTCACATAAACATAGTTGTAGGAAATTTTCCAAAATAAAGTCTGTAAGAGCATATGTCGATGAAATATCAGATTTTTTTAATAAATTAGATTGACTTCACCGAAAATATGATATTCCATTGTTCTGCAAAACCAACAAGAGGGTGTAGAGATAACGTTGCCCTAATTTAATATTAATAAAGTTTATATCATAGTAGTAGTAGCTATTTATTTTACTAGGCAAGTAGGCCACAATGGGCCCTTTTTACCTAGGGACCTACAGTTTAGCGTGGACTCCGAACCACGGCCTTCGACTGTCAACTAACCCATCGCCTGGCCTGCCCGCCTGCACCGCTAGCAGAGTGGCAAACCTCCTGGGTAGGTCTATTCGACCCTCCACCCGGGCTCATCTCTCCGCCTGCATCAGGCCAGCGGTCTTCCTGGGATTGTCTGTTGACAGCCTACCGACTGTTAGACGAGCTATCGTTCATCCATCCAATTGCCGGACTCGATCAGTGCCGCTTAACTTCAAGTTTATATCATAACACTTACCCATTTGTATGTGTGCGCGCTTTGCTAATGAATCAGTTATTGTTATTAAGCAAATGAAAACCTTCCATATTTTTACATTTACCTAATATTGGATCAAAAATATACTTGTACTTACAAATATTTTAATCTTAAGGTCGTCACTGATACAAATTTCATTCTCGATAATCAAAACTTCATAATCAAATTTAACGTATGGAAAGTATATGTTTATATGTCCCAGGAAGCGGATATTTTTAAATTCTCAGGAAAAAACTTAACCAAAAACTCGTAACATCTGCTTTTTCATAGTTGTTTACTAAACGTTCGTTGCTCTATTTGATTTTGCCTTCTACATTCAGAATTTATTCGAACAACAAACTTTGTTGAGGACAAATATTTGGCTACATTTGGAAAAATCTGTGAAATGGCATTTTCCTTCAACTTTGGTATGCAAGTTTTGTTTCCTAATGACCAATCTAGGTAAAATA
This sequence comes from Rhamnusium bicolor, assembly GCA_029963845.1. NCBI lineage: Eukaryota > Metazoa > Arthropoda > Insecta > Coleoptera > Cerambycidae > Rhamnusium > Rhamnusium bicolor. The sequence goes on from JANEYF010005800.1 coordinate 1,054,600, forward strand.
CATCTCGTATAATAAATTTAATAATCTCTCCTTCAACAAAATGTAAACAACATACAACAAAATGTTGTAATGGGGTCCAGTATATCCTTCGAATAACTAGCCTTTTTTTCTTCAATGCTTTATCCCTAGGGAATTTAAACGTAGTCTGCGTTCCGTTGGTTTTCACTTCTAAGTCATAATTTGACATACAACCTGGCATGCAGTACTTTTCTAGTCATGTTGCAAACTTAATGTAACTTCAAATGCCGAGTTAAAAACAATACAACATAAAAACAACACTTCAAAACTATTATAACATGTAAATAACAATGAAATATTACATGAATAGCCCGGCAAACGACCGAAATTACGTACACTTCAACGCAGACTAGTTAGCCCACAAGTCTAGGACAATGTTGCCATTTCTCTTACTTCGCGGCTTGTTTAAAGTCGGCTGTAGAAGTGGTTAACTATAACTCCGTGGTAACTAGATGTTGCTTTCAATTACAACATTTGAAAATATTGAATGCCTACTAGTTTTGTGATTATGGTAGTAAACTTTTGTTTTTCTTGAAGGCGTCATATTGGATTTATACATTATCAGATAGAGAAAATAACTTATTTAACTATGTATTACACTTATATTTTATAATAAATAATAATGATCATACAGCAGTGCCCTCCATTGATCAATAATCTTTTAACTGAGTCCTATTTTCCTAAGGGCATTGTCCCCTTCGCCTCGGAAGTTTGAATTTTACTCAAAAAATGCGCTCTGTACTCGCGCAGAAATTTTCATCAAAGCCTTTAGAGTTAAATTTTCGCAGAATGGATGGGTCGCATTCTGAAAATGAAAATACGTCCTACTTTCATTGTTAGATCACAAATTTTATTATAACAAAAATTGACAACTAAAATTTTATATTAATATTGTCCTTAGAATAGTGGCAAAGTCTTAAAATAATTTTAAATATTGGGTTTATATAATGAACCAACAATAAATGCGTATTTCACACACACTGAAATCCCAATCTTAAAGCACAAGATAAGTAACTTATTCTTGTGCTTAAAGTCAGGGTTAATAGGTACCTGGTCACTCCATATACCCAAAACACTTGTCATGCAATAGACTTTTCCTGTGTGATGTGCTGATTAATATCATTAAAGAAATAACAAAATACAATTTAATTACAGCGAAAACTTTATATATATTCTAGTCGTTATCTGACAAGTAAATTAATTTAGACATTGACTAGTTTCCTTTCCTCACCACATATTGTTGATAGTATATCAACATCATTTCCGATCTAAATAAATTAACGAAATCTTATTGAATTTATTTCAAATTGTTATTTCAATATTTTAACTTGGTTTTGTATATACAAACTTTGTAATAATGGAGGCCAAAATGTTATACTTGGTAATTATTTTTATTATTGAAATAAAAGTCAGCTGTCAAACCTGAACGAAGCCCTAATTGGTTTATACATTTGGCATATTGCCAAAATAAATATTTTTAATTAACCATGTGTTCCCTTCATTGTAATGGTATGTTTTCAAATTTATATAACTCTAATAGACCAAATTAGTTGTGACGTCATATAGTCAATAATAATTATGCAACCGACGTGAAAGAGTCATGACACACTGACTACCTATATGTAACACTGGAACTTGAACCTTATGCTCATGACCATAAAGGTGATATTTTTTACAATTAGAAACAGCACAGAATTTTATTTTTTTCTTCCTTGAAAGAAATATTTAATTTAACTTTTACTTACCCATCCTCCATGCACAAAATATATTAAAATATATACAAATATAAGCGCATTACAGTAACTTTATTTTTTATTATTATCAATAAAATTTCTGTCGTGCACCATATTGTATACATTCTAACATATTTTTTGCATGGTAGATGGTAAGTAAATGTTCTTAAATATCTCTTTCAATGGGAAAAAAGAATAAAGTTCTGTGTTGTTTCTGTCAAAAATATCGCCATTATGTTCATGAGCATAAGGATCAAGTTCTAATGTTACATACAGACAACCAGTGTGCCATGACTCTTTTATGTAGGTTGCCTAATTATGTGACGTCACACTAATATGGTCCATTGTATGCCATTTAATAGTAATAAGTTTTTCAGAGAACCACATATTTTCACACAGAATTTCCCAAAAATACACTAAGACCTGGCTGCTCTGATATCAATAATTACCTGACAACTTCCTCTAATACTTGGTTCATAAGTCAAGTCGGGTAGAAGATTTTAAGTGTAACATTACAGCAGTAAAAACTAAACGTGTCTACTAAATTTAGCTGACCACGGTTAGATGCTCGTATATAATAGTAATCTTAATCCAGTTAACTGAGTAATATTAATCTATCGATTTGCCATGGTTTACCATTTTCCTATACGGGCATCACTGTAGGGTTATTTCAGCATTTTTTTTAGACAGTGACATTAGTAAAATTGTATTTACAAATAATAATAAATACCAAAAGTAATATCTAAAGGCCATTTTTTCACCTCTGAGTAAGTTACTGGTAACTAATAGGATGATTAGAAGTGTTCTAGTTCAACATTTTATTTATGAATATATTCACATTCTAACCTTCTAGTTAGTTACCAGTAACTTACTCAGAGGTGAAACAAAAACTGCACTAAATACAAGATACCTACCAGTCGTAATCCTGTCACTTTATTTAATTGAAAAATAAAGTAGCCACACACACACTTCTTGATGATTTATAAAATTTGTATTATACAAAGAGAAATGATTAAGGTTTAATTGCGTTTTTCCGCTAGGAAAAGATATTTACCAAATAAATGCAAATTCTTTTTGAGGCCGTCGCATATACCATTCGCAGACCGGTTTCTGGTTATTGCCTTTGTCAGTGCGAAGTAGGTACATGCAATGTCAACAAGGAGGATTTTATAGTAATAAGTCTCTGTGTGATAGTAGAGTACTAACGAGTTAATGGTAACTCCATATATCAGTATCAATCACAATGTAATAACTTGTTATTTAGCCCTAATAAATCATGTTTGTGTATCCTTATTTTTAGAATAATTAGCGTCATTTTTGAAATTTTTAAATTTTATAGAACAACTTTATAATGACGGAAAGGACCGAAAAAAAACATGAGTTACTTAAAAACAACTGTTCTGAGACTAATGTGCATTTTTTTTTAATGGGACAGGATATGTTATTTTGAAATGTTAAAATCCCTTATGTTTCCCGCGAATGTCATATCCAACGCCCATAAAAAGTCAGTGTGTGGGTAGGAATAATGGGTAACCATATTGTGAGACCACTTTTGATTCAGGAAAATATTGAATGAAAACACTACTGACTTTTTAATAGTCAAAGTTGTGGAAAACAGTCCCTACAAGTTCGATATGGCACCACCCCATTGCAGTGGGCAGTGCCGGGAATTTTCCCAACTCCCTGGATATATGTAGTTCAGGGTCGGATATGCAAGCAAATGATCTGCTCGATTGCCGGATTTGACCCCACTTCAGTAGGTTTTTTATTGCCAGAACGTTCAGGGAGCACATTGCGAACATTAATTAAATTGGCGAATAATGTAAAAATTTAGGAATAAAATAAAATTTTGCCAATTAACTTTTCATGCTTTTCATTATTTCAAAATCAGGAATTATACTGACCCCAATAAAAACTTTAAAATGAGGGCAATTTAAAATTTTTAAGCATCTGATGACGGAACCGCCATCTTGTGTGATCTGGAATCACCTGTCACTCAGAAAGTAATATTTTATCTTCCATGACAGATATCACGAAAAAAATTTGAACACTACGTTGAGTCGTTCAAAAATTGGCAGGGTGGGGGATGTTACAATTCTAATGTAAATAAACTTGATTGAGTTTCATGCTCTTGCCTGATGGCTTTTCGAATCAGCATCTGTGAGAGATATTTTATATCCGAAATATCCAAACAATTTCTGGTGAAAGGATGGTCTTACTTAATTGTACATTTTGTTACTTCAATAACAAGCAATCTAGTAATATTTGTAATAAAAACTATAAAATTGCAAATTACGATTTACTACACTGATTAGATTATTAAAGTTGCTTTATTACTACATTATTTAATAGTATTTCGACAGAGTCTTGGAAAAAGTACATTACTGATTTGGTTGTACCACTTTTGTGTCGCAAAAATACACGTAAACATTTGTATAATTGTGGAAAATGATAAAGCACAGGAGAAAGTGAATTATCTATGTACTATTTGTTATGAAATAAATCTGAAAATAACAATATTCGTAGTGTTTCATTATAAATATATGCAGGCTAAAAACAACCATCGCTGGCAGCCTCTTTTCTTTTTAAATAATGTACCAAAATACAAGAAGTGGCAGCAGTTTTAAGTACAGAATTTATGTTATTGTGTTTCGCAATTATTCCATCTTGCCTTGCGAAATTTGTAACTTAAAGTATTTCATGCGCATTGACCATCTTTATGTAAAGAGAAAATCGGTCATAAGTCAGTCATTTTTTAATTGATATTATGTTTCAAAGAGTGATTGTATAGGCAACTTTTAACTCCATCGAGGTCGCAAATAAAAAAAATTGTTACGTTTAAGAAAGAAAAAATGATGTTATTTCCGGTAAAATCGAAAGGACAAATATCTTGAAAATATCGTCAAAACATTTGTGTCTGATTAACAATTCCCAAAGTTCTATATCTTTAAAAAACGGAAAATTTTGAGTGCATACAATGACAATGTCGAGTCGTATTTATATATAGTACAATATATGCTACAATCTGTTAGTAAGTTCTGGATAATTTGTTTACTTTGGTTTAATTTGTACACGTATGGAGCACGACGAGACATCATCAACTTACAACATTGTGTCGCGAATTAAACAGGCTAGACTCAACTATATCCTACGTACATCAGGGATATATTAAACATGTACATTGTAAAATAACTTCAGGTGATCAGAACGTCTTCTATCAGCTAGGCAATACAGCCTATATTGAAACCCTTGTTGCACTTTTTGAAAATTTTCACGTGTAATCCATCTATATTCCTGGGTAATTATTTTTTCGAGTTATTGAATACTCTCAGGCTCTGAAACTTGTGTTTTTAATGGCCATAAAGGAAGACATCCAGTGGCGTTAAATCTGGAGATCTTGTCGGCCATTGTTAAATACCTCTTCATCTCCCACGAAATCTTTGGTCCAAAGATTGTCTCACAGGTAGAGATAATGATGGTGAGATTCATTTTGTTGAAAATGCAAATTATGTTCATCAATTATCATATTCTCTTCGTCAACCTGATTTTCCAAGGACTGGGTGATGAGTGTATCTATCAGACTCTTTAGGAGGTTTAGATACAGTTGTCCATTCAGATTTTTTCAATGAAAATGAGTCCAATAATGGCATCTCCTAGACTACCATCCCACACATTGATCTTTGCTTATTTCAACTTTCCCCCCGATAACTAAATCGATATGTTTTAATCCAAAATGGCTTTTGATCGAAAGATATTCAGGGTGGCTACTGATGAAATGAAAATATTGTATTTAGTAATTATTTTTTATAATTCCTAACTGTAAATGCCGCAAGTTATAAAAATATTTTAAACGTATGGAAAGATTTGCCAAAAATGAATAAAAAGAAAGTCGTATGTTGACCACACCTCAATGTTATCTATAACTGCAGAAAATATATTTCATTTTACTAACTAAAACAAGCTTGACAAGTTAAAACAATATCTGGAAAAATAAAATTATTTTATTCTCAGTATTAATGTTTCAAGAAGTGATATCTCTATTTTTGTGGGGTCTTAAAATGTATGTTATTTCAAGTACGTAACCTAATTATTTAAAAATAACAAAAGTGTTTTCCTCGCCATGCCCAATAGCTGTCAACTTAAGTATGAAAAATTTAAAACCTTGTTTAATAAAAGCCCGGTTTCAAAATATTCGAAATTCTTTCTCATATCTTCTAGCAACTGTCCTACTTGCCTCTTCAGCAATTTCACACTAAATTTTGGTTCATATAAAAATGATTAAAAGGAGTGTGGTTTAAACAAAGGTCAATGAAACGGAAGGCGGATTTTCAATTAAAACTTTTGGACCTCATACTGTTGTAATCTTTGGAATGAACTGTTATAATCGTGTAGTGGTTTAATTGAATGTATTATTATTTGGTGAAATTTCTAACTGAATGATTTCATGGAATAAAATTAGTCATAAATTGTTTTATTTTCATATAGATTACGGGGTGAATCAGAATTTAATCGTGATAACTAAGAATGGATTATCTAGAATCTAGATGATTCGTATTTTTTTTTATTTTTGGTTTGAAGGGAAGTTATATAGTGTTGATTTTTATTTCTAATTTCTTCGGTACCTTCCATGAATCAGATGCTAAGGGAATAAAACTTTCTACAAATAATTTTTACGTAAGTTACTTGTTTTGGTTATTTCCAAAAAATTTCAATGTGCTAAAAAAATTGTTTAATGTACTGTTAGCAATTAGCTGAATGATTCCCTTAAGTCCCCTGTAGTCCCATTTATTGAAATAAACTCTTAAATTATTAAAATATAACTTATTGGTAACAGTCCATATTTTTTTATATTAAGGATTGAACAAATGTATGAATCATTGTTTATAATTTTGCAAATAGCAATTTTATCAAAAAAATTCATTAAATGAAAGTAAAAGGAAACAATTTTTTTTACAAATTTCGGCTTAAACACACGTTTATGATATTTTATGACGATAGCAATACGGTATTATGGTGGCATCGAATTTATTTAAAAATTAAAAGCTATATGTTTTTACAGATATGTAGAATGTATGAAAAAAAAAATGTAGATGAAATTTTTCGTAATAAATTAAATGTAGGTAAATTACCTCATAATCTTTTATTTAATCAACATTTTTTATTAATCTGCATAATAATGACATATTAAAACAAAAGAGATAAGTATGCCATAAATTTTAAAGTTTTAGTATTGTGTGCAGTATTAGGTCTTTAACTCGGTACAGGTTTTCCTTTCTTTTCTACCAGAATATTAAATATTTCATGTATAACCCTTCAAATCCTTATAGAGATTTTGATAATGTCGATTTGTATTAGGGCTAGGAATTTTTAAAATTTTAGTATTCGAATACCCGTAAAATTATATGAATTATTCAACATTAAATTATATCAACTTTTTCTACTATTTGGTCAATCAAATATTCGAATATCTGAATATTCGTATAACTAAATATTCGATTATTTAACTACCTGTTTAACAGTGTGAGTATTCGAGTATGTGTCAACTATTTGAATTTTCGGCTATTCGCTGGTTAATTCGATGGTCCACTTAAGTAAATAATGTTGTTATCAAATTAATTAAATAGTGAAATTAGTTAAAAAATTTATTAAAATTGAAATCACGCAACAAGCTTAATATTTTTATTACTAATAATAAATGTACATCTAAAGAGCTACACAATAACAAAATTCAAGGTTATAATAATGAAAAATGTACATGAAATAAAAAAATACATAAACCACTTAAAATTTTCGTTAAACGTATAGGGCAAAACCAAAAATTATAGATATAGGGCAAACCCGGAAATTATAAATTGCATATCGAGTACAAAACAAATTAAATTGAGTTGAAGAAGCATAAACCTACAGAATCTGAGCCGTCTCTCTCCTCTCAATATTACAAAATGCAGATGCGCAGTGTAGATCAGAAATTGAACAAATAGATAATGTAATTCACCTAAAACTATTATATGGAAATATTTAAATACTTAAATATGCGATATCAAAGTATTCGAATAATCAAATATTCGAATAAATCTGTTGTGAAGTATTCGAATGTATTCGAATATTTCAAATTCGAATAAATCTGTCGTGAAGTATTCGAATTTAGAATAATCGATTATTTCAATTATCCGAATACGATTCCTACCCCTAGTATTTATATGTCGTTTACACTGCCACAAATTTTGGATTAGTAAACGCTGTTTACATGTAGTTACGGTACTCTAATCTGTAGTGAGTTCTGCATAATCTGTTAGACAGTTTAATTCGTACACGTATGGAGCACGACGAGACATCATCAGCATACGACAATGTGTTGCAAACTGAACAGGCTATATCCAATTATAATTCCAATTTAAAATATTTATTTCACATTTAATTACATAATATTGAACTTAACTAAGATGCCACATTCGGCATTGACATATAAATATAAATATTTACATATAATAAAAAATGTATAAAAGCCAATCGGCTGTACAATATATACTCGCCCTGGACGAATCCAGGGCGAAAAGCAACAAAATTAGTTTTCCTCCTGTCCCGGAGGGTGCCCAATCTGCTGGCCAGTTGGTCGGGCCCGATGTGGCTGGATGGCATCTTTTTTTGTTGTTAACCATAGGTAGACGCTTTCCTATTAACAGCGTAGAAATACATAATTAATATATTGCGAATGCATTATAAAAATTAAAAAGCAATATCAAATAATACAAAATATCGTTAAAGTAGTAATCTTGCAGGAAAAAAGCTCAAGAAAAAACCTGCTTAAAAGAATTGAAATTTAGATTGTCTATAAAATATGGGGTGAAAAGGCGATAGGGCGGTCATCGAGGGAAGTTACAGGTTAGGGGTGGGTAATATATGTATAATTGGAAAGGGTAGTGAAATGGAGATGTCTGTCATTGTGTGTCTAAAAGCAAGGTTATTCAAAAAACAAAGGTAAATTTTCATGTATTAGTCTGTGTGTATGTCCAAATTCGTGGTAGTTTCGAATGTCGGTGATGTGCGCGGTGAGAGTGGATTTCTGAATGTTATGTCTAAAAAATTTGGTGGCCGTCTGTATTATATAATCTCTAATGTAGGGCATGTTAGCCGTCTCGTGGAGTTGTTGTGTGCTTATGTAACGATTTGAGTTGGTGAGGAGGCGTAGTAATTTGTTTTGCGTCGTCTGGAGGCGGCCGAACTGTGTGGTCGACATCCTATTCCAGACGACGCAACCGTAAGTAAGGATAGGCCTTATCACAGCTCGATAAATAAGCAATTTGTTGCTGGTGTTCAGGAGAGATCTCCTGTTCACCAGCGGATATAATTTATGCAGGGCCATGTGGGCCCTGTTGAGCGTTTTCGTGACATGCGGCTTAAAGAAAAGCCGCTGGTCCAGTTGAACACCCAGGTATTTGACTACCTTGGCCTCCTCAATGACTCGATTGTTAATAGTCAGTGGCGTAAACGTTTTTATGTTAGTAAACTTTTTGTAAAATTAATGGTCTCAGTTTTTGTCTCGTTGATTACGATTTTCCAGTCCTTGTAGTATTTTAACACGTTGGTTAAGTGATACCGCAACTTGGTGGTTGCGGTTTCAGCGTAGAAGGACTGGGCGTAAATCGTAGTGTCGTCCGCATACATTATCGTCTGTGTTAAGGGATGTGTGGGAATATCAGAGACATACAGGTTAAACAGAACCGGAGAGAGCACCGTCCCCTGCGGGACCCCCGCTCTGACATTGTAAAAATTAGACAGTGCATTGTTTACTTTGACCGCGAATGTGCGGTCATCGAGATAGGATTTTATGAGAGATATAAAATATATCGGAAGTTTATGTGTGTGAGTTAGTTTGTGCAGGAGGCCTCCATGCCAAACAGTATCGAATGCCTTCTGGATGTCCAGGAGCAGCATTTTAGTACAATGTTGTTTGTTGTATCCTTCGATAACGTCGTGCAAAACTCTGCACAACGACAGCGTGGTATTGTGACCTCCTCTGAAGCCAAATTGTATGTTCGGCAGCAAGTTACCCTTATTTATAATTTTATTTAAGTTATTTAAGTAAACTTTTTCATCTATTTTACCTAGTGTATTTAACAGTGAAATAGGTCGGTAACTTGCTGCGAGGACGGGGTCCTTACCTGGCTTCAGGAAGGGCACAATTATGGATGTTTTCCACGCTGTGGGAAAGTACTGTAGGCGTATCGACGCGTTTATTATGTAACAAATTTGGACAATAGTTTTACGTGGTACTTTTTTATAAATTAAATTTGGGATAGTGTCAGGACCTGGGGCTTTTAAATTAGGTAGTGTTTTAAGTATGGATTTTAGTGTACTAGGAGATGTGAGGAGCTTGGCTAGTTTACGTGGAGGGATGGGTGTGAATGCTGGGATATGTGCTAGACCAGCATCGACGCCCACCTGGTGCTCGGTCTCGTTGGGCGGTGACGTGTATGTCTGGAAAAGGTGGCCGGCCATAGTCTCGGCTTTTTCCCTGTCGGTTAAAGAAGCAATACCATTATTTATAAGCACAGGGATGGGGTTAGCATCCCTTTTTTAAAAGTTTGGACATAACCCACAGGGAATTGTCCTTAACTGTAAGCTTGGCCACCTTTTCGTTCCATTCGTTATTTTTGTGGGTAACGAATTGATTAGTAATATTATTCTGCAAATCTTTCAGCCTTCTTTTGTCAATCGGCCGGTGATGTGCTTGCCAACTTCTACGGACGCGATTTTTAAATTTAACCAGATTTTTTAAGGTCAACTGGGGAGATTCCTCGCGAGGACCCACCTTATTTTGTTTCATTGACTTACGTCGAGCTTTAAGAATATTGTTTGTTAATTTTTCAATTTCCAAATCTGCGTACATCAACGTTCGTATAAAGCATGTACGTTATGCATCCGGTGGCGTCCACTGCACCGAAATTGTCAATGATTTGATTAGTTATGACATAACAACTATAATCGAAACCACCATGAATAACAACCTGATTACAAACTTGTCAGTTGAAGTACCTTACATAAGTAAGTTTTGAACCCTGCCAATCAGACCTGATGTTTTTCCTATATTTATTTGTCAGCAAAATAAAATTATCTAATCATTTCTGATACCATTGTTTTAAAAATTAAATAATTTTTTTTATATGAAAATTAAGCTGCATATATAAAATTTGATCTGACACCAATGGTGTTGTTCAATTCTGGATTGCGTTCATAATGGAAAGTGTCATTTTTCTGTTCATAAATTCAGCATGGGTTATCTTCATCCGTGTTCCAGAGTACATCCAAAGGTACACATGTAGAGGACATTGTTAAGAATTACATGTCATGCGCAGTAATTGTTTTTTAATGTCAAATAATATGCTAACAATAAATAATGAACAATAATTATTGTTTTATTTTATTAAACATCCTTAAGTTTATACATTGTACTGATTCTGCGGTTGGCTCCTTGTGAAACATTATTAAATATTTTAAATAAACAAAGAAAATTTGCTTTTAAATGTTTCAAAATTGTATTTTCACTCTACACGTGTTTCGGCTTTTTTAGGCCCTTTTCAAGAGTACAGATGAGAGGTACTAAATTATAATTTGTGTTCCATGCTTATATACTGAATGTTACATCTGGCAACTTATACTAATAAAAATGGTTTGAAAGATTTGGAATTTTTTAGAAAAGTTAAATTACCTTATCTAAAATGTGGTGACCTGCGAATATTTGTTGTTCATTTGTAATCGTTTTTTTATTTTTTGGAAGCTTTCTTAATTTCTAATATTTCTAGTAAGTCTAATTTTTTGCTTTTCCTTTCGGAATGAAGTAATTCTACATTATCCATATTTATAAAGTGATTGTTTTCTATACAGTGTGTTGACATGCCGGTGCTATATACGTTGTTTACAATAGACTTTTTATGCTCTTCAAGTCTCTTTTTTATGTTACGTCCAGTCTGGCCAATGTATATAGCGTCGCAGTCACTACATTTTAGTTCATACACTCCTGTCTTTTGTAGTTGTTCTGTTTTATCCTTATTGTTTATTAACATTTTTCCTAGGTTATTTTTATTTACAGGTATTGTTTTGCAACCTAATTTACTTAATTTATTGCTGACTTTATCACTAATTCCAGGTCTATAATTAATACATTTATGGATGCTATTGGCGTCTTGTACAGAACCAGCATAAAATTCATTATACAGATTTTTCTTTTGTTTTGTTTTTATTAAATTATCTATGATACTTTCTTTGTATCCATTATTCCTTGCTATTTGTTTTATTGTGTTGACTTCTTTTTCAAAATTGTTTGGACTTAAAGGAAAGGTTAGCAGACTGGACTTAAGTTTAGTTCCATTTTATTGATAAGAAAGTGAGAACTGAAAGAAATCGCATATACAGTGAGGTTTAGAATTTAGATTAGAATATTACCCCAAATAGTTCAAATACAACAGTATTTCTGGAATAATTTCCACCTGATGTCATTCATTTGAGTAAAAATTGACGACAATTTCTGTACACACAATCCTGTAGTTACCGACAGTTTTGAATAAGAGTTAGATGCTAGTAGTGAAAATACATTACATTGAAAATTGATAAAATTTCACTTACATTATTTACTGTGTTTGACTTAATTTTCGGCGAAAATGGGATTTCTCAAGGCTGAGACTATATTTGTACTATATATCATAAAGTACATTAATATATCTTTTTCAAAATAAGTGAAGAGAGATATAGACAGATTGGTATTTTAAACATGTTTATAATTCGTTAACTTCTAGAACACTTTAGTGAAGTGTTTTTCAAATATGTATATCAATAAAAGCTATTAATAAATGTGTGATATATTATGGTAGAATAATACATGTTGGTTTTACATTTTTTTGTTAATAATAAATTGATAAGAAAGTATCTATCAAAAAGTAATTAATTACACGTTTACTCTAGAGGCCTCGGCCTCAATTACTGCTTCAAAAAAAAAAAAGATAACATATTTAAAATTATTATATAGATATCTAGAATTTCAATAAAGTACTCCACCTTAATCAGCATTTGACATTATGTACTATTGCAGCCGAATTATTTTTGACGATTTATTTTCCCTTTGTAATTGTGATTATATTCAGTGGCTCGGCAGACGTGTTTTTTTAATCTGTCATCATCATCATATTATCTAATATTCAGTTAATGACGTAAATTTCTAAAAATGCCTAACCACGTTAACAGAAAAGACCTTGCCATTGCTAAATTTTAGGAATGGTGGTCTCTACAACGTGTAGCAGATGCTATTAATTACAATAAAAACACAATATCATGTAAAGCACAAGTAGATAGAAACGCAGATTTCACTAGGAGAGCGGGTCTGGCTACCTAAGAAAAACAAATCAACAAAATGTTAATAAACTGCATCCTTCCCGCCACTGCAGTCAAAGCAGTAGACGATACTAACTTTCTAGAACGGTAAGAGTAAGAAACAGATTTAAGAGAGCATGGTTTTTTAGCTGCGTAGGTGTCAAAAAGTCTAGGCCAGCTACTGCCAATAAAGAAGATAGAGTTCGATGTTTAAATCAGTTTCTAAATGCAGATTTGAATTTTGATAAACTCCTTGTTTTTCAAACAAAAAAGTATTTAATGAATTTGTATTTCAACATGTAAATTTGTAATACTTAATTTAGATCACACCGATAATTTTCAGAAAATTTTTTTACTCTAAAATATAGATAATAACGTCCTATAAGATCGAAATTTTAAAATTTCTCCTCATTTTAAAAAACTAATTGCCTTTATTCTACCTCACCGGTCTATGCGGCGCAAGTAGTTCGTAATTATTATTGATTTGCTGAAAATAATGCCGACATAAATCCTATTGAAAATGTTTGAGGTTACCTGGGTAAAAACATTTACAGTTGTCATATCTCATTTAAAAAAGTGTAAAAACCCAAAATTTGCATGAACATTTCACATGGGGCCTCTCACATTATGCCCGAGTTTCATTTCTGTTTAAGAATGAAAGGAGTGAATTGTTCTGTTAAACATTATATTAACAATTTTTGGCTGGACAGTGTTCATGCAATATGCTTATTTAATAAATAGAGGCATTAATCAAAATAACCGAAATATTAAGAAGAATATTACTTCCTCTAAAATCATTCCGTATTGTTTCTCAAAAAAAAAAAAAAAGACGTCAGTGATTTGATAATTGCAAAACTATATTTTAATCGGCTTTGCAAACATTTGCATTATGATAATTATTCCTGTTTTCACTACTCGTAGTATCATAATATTTAACAAGTTTCATCTTTTGCATTATGTATAAATAAACTTGACAGTAAAATGTATAATTTATTTATTTTACTAAGTACGTTAGTGTATAGTTTAGTCGTAATAACAAATTTTTTTTGAGAGTGGAGAAATGTCATTTATACAGAGTGATTCAGTTCGAGTGAATCAAATATCAACAGATCATCAAAAAAGAAGTAAAGTTTGTCAAATGAATTAATGCATACATACAGTGTGGGGCAATAGTGCGTCCGACTTCGATATGTCGAGTTCTATGATAGCTAGAAACTTGTTTTAAAAACATAAATAAACTAGACAAAAAGTCTATAACCGGAAATTATTTTCGAATATACAGGGTGAGCCAAGATGATTCTACATTTTTTTAAAGGGAATGCCATGTGTATCAGAACATTTTTTTGAAACCTCTTTGTGGCTTCCTTCCACCCCTGTATTATTATTGACTCTCTCCCAACCACTTGGATGTAATGATTTTTTTTTGTTGAAATTATGCCATTTACACGTGTATATTAAAAAAATCATTACAGTCACAATTATCGATTTTAAGAAAAAATATGTTAGTATGAGATATTTGTATGTTGGCACTCAGCCAATTTCATTTCCTACAAGTATACAGGGGGCCAAAAATAATTTTTAAATTTACCACTATTTGAACTCAATTTTCTCAATTTTTTCAAATGGAACACCTTATATGTCTTAGGACGATGTAATGTAGAATTGAAAAACAAACATTTTTTGTACGTACATCCCCATGGCTATTTGTAACCATTTTCGATTTATTGAACAATAACTGCAAAATTCAGCAATAAAAATTAAAATTATATATTTTTTTTGTAATTCAAGAGATGATGTTATAAAAAGTTCTCCACATGTTGCCCATTTTGATTGACACGCATTTTTATGCGTCTTTGGAATGAGGTTTCTACTATTCATAAAATTGCCGGAGTTATGCTTCTAAAAGCATTTATTATCCTTTCCTTCAAATTTTGAATTGTTGTTTGTGTGATGTTTTTATGGGTATCATGTAACACGCTTATTATAATACCTTCTCTTGAATTATTTGAAGAAAACTCTCATTTTTAATTTTTTTGCTGAATTTTGCAGTTATTGTTCAGTAAATTGATAATGGTCACAAATAGTCATAGGAATGTACATACAACAAATTTTCGTTTTTCAATCCTACATCACATTATCCAAAAATATACCAGAGAAAATTCAGTTCAAAAAGTTATAAATTTAAAAATCCTTTTTGGCCACCCTGTATACTTTTAGGAAGTGAAAATGTCTGATTGTCATCACACAGATGTCTCATAACTGGTACTAACATATTTTTTTCTTAAAACTGATAGTTGATAGTGATTGTAGTGATATTTTTAATATACACGTGTACACTGTACATGGTATAATTTCGAAAAAAAAAATCATTACATCCAAGTGGTTGGGAGAAAGTCAATAATAATACAGGAGTGAAAGGAGGCCACAAAGAGATTTCAAAAAAATGTTTTGATATCCATGGCATTTCATTTAAAAAAATGTTACTTGACCTGTAGAATCGTCTTGGCTCACTCTATATATTCGAAAACAATTTCCGGTTATAGACTTTTTTGTCTAGTTTACTTATGTGTTTAAATCAAGTTAGAACTCGAGATATCGAAGTCGAACGTACTATTGCCCCTCCCTGTATATCCGTTACATAATGGATAGCACCTTAAAAAGAAGCATAAATGACAGTTTTTCCGGAATTTTGAGAATTGCGATAATAAAATATTGGTGGTATACGTACGTGCTTTTGTCGACCATTTTTTACAACTTTAGTTCGACATAAAATGTGACTTTAATGTAAAATGGTGTAGAATTCTTCCTAATGATTTTAAGTCATATTATGTGTTCTACAGTGCGTCAGAATCGGGCAAACTTGTACATTTTATAAAATATAACATACTGTTGGGCGAATCCGGCCTCGAATATTTTTATTTACCGGGCTCCAAATATATAAAAGCTATGGCGGTTGTGGGCAATCTAGCCTTGATAGTTTTTTTAAACTATATAATTTAAGTAAATTGTAATACAAATTCGAGTAAAATGTTCCTCAAAACAAAATTTGCAGACCGATTGGAACTGGTTAAAATAATGAATTTGTTTTAATTATGTTTATAAAAAAAAAGGAAACAGAATTTCTCTTTGTCCCATTTAAATAAAATTTCTGTAACAATTATAGCATAACTAAATGAAACAAAAATAAAGTTATAACTTAGCCTTGGCATTGTTAATACTTCCGTTTTACGTGGATTATTTGTTAAATAATGTATATCATCTCTTGAATTATGCATATTTTTTACATTAATTAGTATAAGAGAGTAGTTATTTATTTCGTGGTGTTCCGCGATTATGTATTTAATATCACGTAATATAAAACAAATTGTAAAATTCATTTTTGTGAAATAATTAATAATTAAATTTTGTGTCAAAGTGAAAAAAATTAATAATTTACTAAACATAAACTAAAAATAGAATATAGACATAAACTAGAAATTTCTTGGGAACAAATCAGTGGAAAAACATGGAATATTAGTTATTTTCTGGTGTGCCACAATGAATACTGGATAACAATATGAATCAAAGCCAATTATATGATCACTAAGGGCACTTGCCTTTCATCACAGTTTCCCCAAGTTCGATTCCTGGTGGAGGAGCTGGTATCTGATTCAGTAAGGTGTCGAATTGCTCAAATAAAGTTATTCTTAGGTAAACGATATCAAATAGTTGAGATCAGTAACAGTAAAAGTAATAGTTATGTTCTAATTAGAGAGTTCCATAAAGTTCAATTTTAGACCCATTGTTATACCCAATTTTCGCAAATTAAGTATTTAAGCAATATCCAATACATATCTTATTTGCTGTGCTGATTATATAAATATGGTAATATTAGGAAAATGCTAGGATTAAATACAAATTGTATTTAAAAAAAGATTTGGTCGGAGAAAAAACTTTTAGGATTTTAAAATAAAAGTACTGGCATAGTGACATTTTAACATAATAAAAATGACAATAAAAATGTATTAAAAAATAATACAGAAACGTGATATCTAGAAGTGATTTTTAACCGCATAACTTAAACAGATGAAAACCTAAAAAAATATTTACGCTCTTCGTTCAAGAAAATAGGTACAAATAAAGTTGAATCGGTTATCGTTGAAAGGGTGCAAGCGACATTGTCGTAGTTTTGAGAAAAAACGCAAAAAACTGTCTGAAACTGATCTATATTGTTTTTTTGTAAGTTTTATTGAAAATAGTCCAAAAAGCAGACATTAATAAACTATGCAAAAAATATAAAAAATATTTTTCTGTGTTTTTTACCTTTTTTTATAACGTCGCTTGACCCCTTCATAACTTACGTAAAAAATAACACAAAAAATATTGCAAAAAATTCATTTATTAGAAAAAAGTTTTGAAAACGAGTAAACAAATCCACCTGTAGTTTAATTTTTAGAGTTATTTGTTGGCCAGTTCGTAATAATATTGTGGTAGAATGGCCTCTGGTCTTCTGGAACTTCTTAAGTGTGAGCTGTATGTGATTTATTTTGGTTTCCATTATTGGAATCTTGCTGTTATATGCCCTATTTGAAGGCATACTTATAATATTACGTTCATGCTTTTTTGGCATTTTTAAATGAAAAGTGTGAGTGTTGAAGGGACTGTTGATAAACGGTGAAGCAGTGACATATCCAGCTTTAGAGGCCTCGTGCTTAAAGTGATGGAATTGTGACACTGCTGAAAAAACTTGTTTTCCACTCCGTGGTACGGTTTTTTTATTGGTCTCTAGTGAAACAGTATTTTTTTTTATTAATCTTAGGCCACCAATTTTTAAAATCCAGGACATCACTATTGTTAACCTCCATTACCTTAAATTTTTTATTAGCACTTGAAGTAATATCAGTTTTGTGAATTCATGCACAGAAAAAACTGTCATAACGTTTGAGCTGTTTTTTAATAATCCCAAAATCTCTACCACAGGGCAAGAATGAGTGCTCTCTAATAGGATATATCTGCTCGACTTTTTTAAATCTTGTTTCAACTAAAGCCATACACATTCGAACTACTTGAAAGATAGAGCTAAAACATTGTCCTGAGCTTTGCAACGCTTTTCGGTCTCCTTGAAATATGTATAAAAAATTTTGACTCGGCGTTTGTGTACTAGTAACTCAGCAACAGCAGTTCGTTTGGTTGCATCGCCAAGCGAAGAACTTTTTATTTTTACGCCGAGTTCCTCACACTGACAACATGTATCCACCTGAGGTCGACCAAATCGATAGTTGAGATGTTCTCTAAAATACTTCAGATAGTAGTCACATTTTATTGTGGACTTCGCGTGGTTTATCTTAAAAAGTTCATACCTACGTTTAACATTCAATCTTGCATCGAGATAAGACATGGATTTCTCGGAATAATGTGACTGTTTGATGGGAAACGACTCAACATGTTGTCTAATTAAAATATGTTCTTGCTCTGAAATCGCATGGGTCTTAGGATTGTGTGACCTCTTTTGTCACGTGGTGTTTCATTTTTTTTTATAAAAAATTTTTAATTCGCTGCAACCTTTTTTTTTGAAATCGCCTGTAAGCTCAGAAAAGCTTTTTGACATACACGGACTCGGGTATCACCAACTAGAGCAAAGTGATAATATGTACAAGATCTCTTAGACTCTTAATTTTCGTCAGGTTGTTTTCGTGTTCTACCAACATTGCGCTTTTCAAGAAGTCCTTGTATGTATATATCCTACTCATCTTTTATTCGCAGGGAATAAAATTTTCTGAAGATCTGATTTCTTTCATTTTCACTTATTTTGGTGAAACATTTTAAAGGACATCTAAAAAAGACAACCCTTCTGTTGTGATCTGAATATGAATAGACATTAATATGGTTCAAAAGAATAAATATGAAACATACGTACGTGTGGCACTTTCAACACCAAACGATCCGGGAACGTGAATATTGCGGAATTTTTATATTAACTCAAAACACCAAAAAATGTCGCTTGGACCCTTTCAACAATAAGCGATTCAATTAGTCCAAAATGTTCTTACCAACCCTCCCTTGTACTGTGTTAATATCCACTCATTTAATAGACGCGGAATTTTTACTGGGGCACTTGTAATTGCTCCGTGTGGGATATGATGGGAGACGATTATCGAATATTCGGCCTAAAATTTCTGCCGAATAAGCTTTGTTCTCCAATATTCGGCGCCGAATATTATCGAATATAATAACTTCATATAGGAATTTAATGTATGGAAAAAAGGTCATATAATATTTTGTGATTTTCATGGACTGAAATATACAAAAACATATATTTGCTTCTGAATTTTTATTATAAAAAAAATTAAACACGTTTTCTTAAAAAAAACAACACAATGTAAATAAGCAAATGGGACGTAATATTCGGTATCCAATATTATTCGGCAACCGAATAATCGTGACTGACGCAAATTAATGGGCGTAATGGATTATTACAAAAAGTAGCCGATATGCTGATTACCGAATAATCACCGAATATTCGGTACTGTTACATTATTTCGTATTTCTTGTTTTTCATTATGTATTTTATATTATATTTATATATCATATTAATTATATTTATATTGTTGTTATGACTGTTTACGAGTATGCTTTATCTTCCTTGTGCAACAGTAACAGTGCCAACATTAAGTAATTGTTTGGTTAAAGCGTTATATTTACAATGATTACTATTTTTTAGTCTTTTCCACCATAGCATATTAATGTTCGTCATTGGAAGATATTTTTAAAAGTACTAGGCGCCACAGAATGCATAAAATTTTGTGAAATATAAATATGCACACAACAAATGGGTTTCACCGTGCGTTTATATGCACATCAAACAATGTTTCATGTTACTTATTTCAGAAACAAGTCTCATGATATTTGTTTGTCATCTGTCTTTGACATCACTAAAAAAAATCGTATTTTCACCGACCGAGTTACCAACATTTCTTTGTTCCAATTAATATGTCTATGTTTTCTGCTACATAAAACGTGCATACCTCGCTTGCACCTACATTGACGTTTTTACTTGTAAGCACCTAATTAATATGATTCATTTAGTGTCACTGACTCATATATACTTGAATTTATAAAATATTTTTATATTCCAAGTCTTTTAGAAATAGGTATACTTAAAATATTTATCATGTCTACGTGCCGAGTCCAAAATAAAACAATTTCTATTTTTACGCTTGATTAGGAATGTTTGGGATTGTGTTATATTTGAAAATGTTGTAAAAGTATCAATTTTTGTGTACTCTGAATCTGTTTATTATACAATGTGTCTTTACGGACCATTAGATATTTGATATTATTGTATTTAAGAAAATGCCATAGTGCGGGGAATCGGCCGCGCCACTCTTTGGATTGACAAAAATATATTTTCATTAAAAAATATATTATTGCTTGATATTAATTGATATGATACATATTAGGTGCAGAAGAGGATGAAAGTACCTGTCTACATGAAAATGGTCCATTTTCAATATCTGTGGAGCAATCACGAACACTAAATTTAGCTATAATATGGTAAAATAATAATTAATATAATAAGCTTGCATTGCACTCAGAATGTGTTAACCTAAAAAATGTTTCCTATTTCAGCACTAAAATAGTTAATTTTAGTAACACTCATCGTGTTCTCAGAATTAGTTGTACCTCTCAATGAACATTTCGAGTTGTAAATTGGTCGCGTGAACGTTGTGACAGCGGTCACAACGTTGGCGTAACCAAATTACAACTAGAAATGTTTATTGGGCAGTGGACGCACAATTATCTGCGAACAAAATGCTCTATTTAACAAAGTAATCATTTGGGATATCTGAATCTTTCCCGCGAAACTTTTTTATAGACCTCTTCAAAAATAGTTGTTTGATGAAATGTCTATGTAATTACTAGAGTTGGCAAATCGGTTCGCAAGTCAGGGGCGTGCCAGGTAGAGAAATATTCAAATACGTAAGCGAGACTTGTTTACTATTTTGGCAAAGACTAACATTTGATTTTAGTTTATTGTTATGCCTCGTGGTGTGTACAACGTAATTTATTCCTCACCGTTTTGGATTGTTGATAATTTTATTTATTGTGTTTTATTATTGATATTAATTTAATAATAAAATATGTTAGACCTGCCCAAGAGTAAAAAACTGCCATACGCTGACAAAGTGAATAAATTTATCAGTGAATTCCCGGATTTATTCTACAATGGTGTTATAATAATTTTTAAGGTGTGCGAGACAGATCTGATGTGCTGGGACAAACGTGATTGTAAATGTCACCTAAATTCTGTGCAAAATAAAACAGAAATAAATGGCGTGCCTTTAACAACACAGTTTATGTTCGATTTACTCTTAACGTCTTTGTGGTGTTCCGCTGCACATACTCGAAAAACAACCATTTCAGGAGTTCTGGAATAAATACAATCCCAAGGTGACGTTACCAAGTCGCACAACGTTGCGTAACTATGTATCAAGTGTAAGTGAAGACATCGTAAATAAGATATGTACTAAAAAAATACACGGCTGTGGTTATGTGTTGACGAGACGACAGATTGTAAAACAAATTCTATTTTAAATGTTATAGTACGTATACCGGACCCTCTTAAACCGACATTTCTACTGTTACTAGCTAACAAAAGACTGACTGAGTGTACTGGCCAAACAATTATTCGGGTGGTGCTGGAGACGTTAGAAAAATTTGACCTGTCAAAAAGTCAAGTACTGATGTTACGACAATGCGTTTGGTAGGCCGTTCTCTTCAAGAACACGGTTGTAGATTGGAGATGTTACGTGTAAAGTGCATGCTATATACCTTGTGGCAGAAATTATTCGACACGGTTTCCCAGAGGTAGATGATGCATTAATAGCAAGTACAAAAAAAGTGTTTCTTAAATCTCCTAAGCGTCTTCGCGCTTTTCATAGCAAGTGTCCCGGTATTCCCAAACCACCACAGCCGATTCTTACATGTTGGGGAACATGGTTGCAGGCAGCTTTTTATTATGCTGAATATTTACAACAAATAAAAGCTGTGGTACTACAATTCAATCCAGATGAAGCTGCAGCTATTAAGGAAAGCCAGACAAAATTCGAAAATGTTTCTATTGAAACAGCTTTAAAAACTATTCACAAGAACTATAAAGGATTACATGACGCCGTACAAAACTTACAAAACAGTGCGTTGTCGTTAGCGGAGTCACTGCAAATAGTGGACCAAGTAAATGGACTGATACACTCTCTATAGGTGACGCAAAAAATGAGCCCGTTGGAAAAAAGTTCGCACGTGTGTTAAAGCAAGACACCGATTTTACCAGATTAAGACAAATTTTTGATGGTACTGATGGTGCATCTGCAGATCCGTGAGTTCAAGGACTATTGTAAGTATGCTCGTATTACATCAATAGATGTCGAACGGTCGTTCTCAAAATATAAGCATATTTTTTCACCACATCGAGCATTACTTTCGGAGACAGCGATATAAACATACATGATGCTGCAAAGTTTTTACAGATCTCTTCCAGTTTGTGATAACCAAATTAGTTAAGAGGGTAAGTTGTGCATACATTGTTATAAATTGTAACAGTTTATTGCTTTTATTACTAGTTAATTTCTTTCCTACACTTATTATGGTGCGTACGCCTATGTCCTGCGGCGCATTTTTGCCAACTGTAGTAATTACGACACTTTACAAGGTCATGGTTAAATTGACGAAACTTAATAAAAAGAAATAAGATAATAGTGCGTATCTGTAGCTATAGAATCCATGTCAAAGAGTTCTTTCCACGAAGCGCTAACAAGAAAACTAAACAAGTTATCTATCAATGTGCGCATGACTGGCGAGTCACTTTATTTTGGATAGCATCAACTGGCTCGGATATTTTTTAGTGCTAATACAACAGAAATATTGTCAGGGTATGGAATTTGGGTTATAATTGAATATGTTTAAATGCTTTATTTATGAAATGATAATAAGTGAAAAATATATTATTGCCAATCTAAATTGTGCAGTACGCCGCCGTCTTGTTGATATTATATCCCATTTTGAACAAAATATTCTCATTAAAGAGTAAAACAATGAATACAAGTATCGCGTTGTTTTGTTTTAGGTATTTTTTGAGCAGTTGAATTTCCATCTATAAAGAACGGCTGACGGCCCAATGACTCAATGATATAACTGCCAATAATACCTCAAACATTTATGTTCTGCGGATGCTGCTTGTGTATCTGTTCCGTCCAATATAATTTATTTCTCGACCAATATCTATAATTATACCGGTTTACTGTTCTTTATCGTGGAAAGTCATGATC
The DNA here is from genome assembly GCA_029963845.1 of Rhamnusium bicolor. NCBI lineage: Eukaryota > Metazoa > Arthropoda > Insecta > Coleoptera > Cerambycidae > Rhamnusium > Rhamnusium bicolor. The sequence goes on from JANEYF010005800.1 coordinate 1,078,019, forward strand.
AAGGGACACATGATTCCTGTACTCCATAATGAAAATTTATGGACACTAAAAGAATTGAAACATTTTTAAGGGTAATGAAAACAATGAAATGCTTTATGGCAATGAGACCCGAAAATATTATTATTATAATAAAAAGGATAATGCACGGTAATGGAAGCAATGAAAATCCTTAGGGGGAATCATTTTTAAAAACGTGTATACTTCAATGAAATGTAAAAGAAAAAATCTTTAGAGTGGTAATAAAAACCAGGTTTGTGCTGAAGAAACTTATAAAAACATATTCCTTACAATAGAAATAATAAAAACACGAAAGAAAACAATAAAAACATTGGTAATGGGTAATGAAATTATGTGAATGAAAATAGTCATTAAAACGCAATAAAAAAAATGTTCATCGTGTTGATGACCATGACCATAACAATCACTTCATACGCAACGCGAAAGAGTACGATCCCAGTTTTTTCTCACTTATTTAACGTCGGCCTATTTCCACTACCACTGCCAGTCACCGCGGAAATAAGCTCGTGGGTTTTTATGTTAAGCACTGGCACCCCTGGACATTTTACCGTTGTGGGGTAGGAACCCTGTTTGTTGTGGGGTAGGAATCTTTAATGTGTCCACATCGTAGATATACGACACCCACAGTTTTTCATCTGTTTAGGAAGACAGTGATGCCAGCAGGTTGGCTCACCCAATATATGCCGTCGGTTTGATCCGGCCTGTTTTGAACCCGAGTGGTCTGGCTGAAAGCACGCACCAACATTCTTGCCCTTCTCATCACCATACTAAAACGATTCTAGGTTTATAGGAAAATAAACATCATGATAAGAGCCCGTATCTCAGATGACATTTTCAGAGAGGAATTCTGAATTACACGATACTATATAGATGCGATGTACAGTGATTTTGTCATCGTCATTATTAGTAAACTATTTTATTATTAGTAGTAAATCATAAAAAAAGCAGTTCTCTAATACTTTTGTAAAGTTACAGTTAAAAACATCGGCCACTAACTATTAGTGCTAAACAAGCTCAAACATCGTTAAGTACGAGAATTTTATTTTGTAAACTACAGTGAAAATTCACACAAATGTTTATTGAGATGTTTACGTTTCTCAACGGATAAAAAAGGGTCCTTGGCTCTCGAGACAGGTGAACGATAATTAGTCATATTATGTAATATTATTTATGTGCTAGCTTCATGTTTATAACAAAGTGCAGTGTAAAGTAATGTACCGCTTTATTCGCAAATGTTGCAAATCCTAAATATTATTTTTTGCTATCTACGACCTATATCCGGTTTCTTACTTATACGTAACGAAATGGAATTCGGACGGTATATTAAAAGTTTTGTCATGTACTGATTTTTTAGCTGATAGATACGTAGAAAACGACATGACCAACTGCAATTTTTCTGAGCTGAGCATTCACAATGCTTAGCTGCACAGATGGCAATGCGATCATTTTCATCATGGCATTCCCTGACAATTGAAAATGTGTCGTTTCACGTCATAGTTGCCTCAGACGGTCACCAAACAACCTTCATCTTCAAGGACAAGAACAAAACGGCAAAGGAAAGTGGTATACTGTTAGATCCCATATGTATTTTAACTAGGGCTCGGCGATTATAAAATATAATAATCGAAAATCGATTATTAACAATAATGGATTAATTCCGATTAAGCGATTATAATCAATCATCAGTTATTCGATGGTCAGTAATCGATTTTTCGATGATCCATTAACATCGATTATTGTGAGACTCGATCGATACCGGATGGGTTTTCGATCATCGAAAATCAGTTTTCAATTGTCGATTCTGACTATTTTATGGATTAGTTGATTATTTTTACCAGCCTTGTATATGGCCGGGGGTGATATGAAAAGTCCTGTTTATATTACACAATAATTATAATTTTACAAATATAAAAAAAATATACACGTATATAATTGTGTGAGAAAAAAAACAAGACTTTATATTACCCCCTGTCATATACCAGGACTTATTAACATGGGCACATTCGTCGAGAATTTATTATATTTGCACAAATAATAACACAACTCCACGTCTAACGACCAAAGTGACATACACAGTACAAAATATAACACAATAGACGATCGCAGACTGGCATCACAAAACTTACTTTACTGGCACTGTTGCCCACATTTTACGAAAGCTAGATATAAAGTCCGAACTCGTCTTACATTGATCGATGATATATTAATTGTTTGCCAATCACACAGGCCTGCGAAAGATTTGTGCTTGAACTGTTTAAGTTTTGTTAGCTTAGTTAGGACGTATATATGACCAAATAAACTGGTTTTTTTCTTATCATGTTCAGTTTTTTTTGCAAACCACTATTGTAATATTTACAAGTTTCAAATTAAATTAAATATTTACTTTGTGACCCAAATTTTGAGAACCACTGCAATAATTCATTTTGAACCGCAAATACGTAGGGGGATTTTCCGGCAGTGATACGAATACAATCGGTGATTCCCTGCAATCGAAGTTTTTACGGTAAACAAGTCGTTGAAGGAAAAATAGTGTTGGATGCTCTAGAGGGACTGTTTTACAGGATTTGTGATTGGACTATTTAAATTTTTTTAGCTTAGTTAGGACTTATATTTGACTAAATAAACTGTTTTTCTTTTTCATATCACGTACAATTTTTTTTTGCAAACCACTATTGTAATATTTACAAATTCCAAATTTCAAATTAAATATTTACTTGCAAAAAGTGCAGTTCCAACAAAGTAAATTTATATTCTTAAAATTTGGTAAGTAGGCACAAATTGCATTCTGAACAACTTTTTCATTGGCATTTTTTTTCATGTATTGAAAAATAAAGGTAGTTTATTAGTGACGAGTTTTACAAATTGACATAAACCACCGAAGTAACTCATTTTTGATATACCATAGTTTTACACCAAGCAATACTGATTCCCGAAGTGCCATTCCAAAATTTGAAATTGTTTTGTCCATTACAGCTCCTGTTACATCTATCCTGGGATACAGTGTGCCTCTGCGTCTGAGCAGTAAACTATTTTCACTTTTAACACAATTATTACACAAAGCATTTACCACTATTTTCTCAATTATTGTTCGCGTATTGGTTTACAAAAGACGTTTACTACATATTAACAGTTAAGGTGTACTGTGATTAACACTTAAAATGCGCATAATAACATTAACAATTTGATGTCCCTTAAAGTTCATGGCTTCGTCAATACAAATCCTCACGTGCTGATTTTCGCGTCCTCCGTAAATTATCAACATAGTTATTACTATTTATTTTTATCCTCGCGCCGTTTATGTACTTCGACGTTTGTAGGTGAACTTAACTGTATACTGAATAAACACGGTCGAGAGGGGATCCTCGCTGCACCCGCACTGTCCTTTCCTATGGGAGCTGAGACAGGCTGGTTGGGAAGTCGGACCGGGACGCACGGAAATTAACTAGTGTCTAATTATAAGAATTTGTTATATTGGAGGCCTCTCACTGCATCTTGTTGCTGTTTGTCATATTTTCATGATTTAGTAATTTCCTACATCTCGGTTGTTTATTAAAGTATCTTTTTCAAATTTCAACACAGTTATTTCTGTAGGTATATTTAACAAAATCGGTACTAGAGTATATCACAAAAATAAAAAAAGTATCATAAAATATAGCCTGAGTAAAACTTTTTAATTATATAATAGAGGACGCCAACCCGAAAACGCCACTGGTTAATAGCATTTTTTTTGTGAGGAAACAGCTTCCCAGCACAACAATTTTTTTGTTTAAACTCCCTCAAGGTATTTACTCTTTTTCGTTTGTAGTACACATGGCAGTTTTAGTAGGATCATAGAAAATTATCTACTCGGTACAAATCAGGACTATTCGGTGGTCAGTAATGAAATTGAAGAAAATCTGGGCAATGCGCTTGGATGTATTAAATTGATTGTCTCGATCGATGAGGTATCTCATGTAATACGAATATGTAAACATATTAGTAATATGTAAACTGTTTTTGATGAAAAGTGTGAATCATACTAAGCCACCGATTAAAAATATCTGTAACTGTAACATAATAATTATTTATGGTCTAATCTGATGATTAATACACGAGAAGGATTTTGAACTTATAAGAATGATATTTAGTTATATGGCTTATTTTTTTCTAATATTTTGATCATAATATCTGTTTGTTACAAGAAAATGAAATGGGATCGTCGCACAAATTTAATATTGAATATTGTGCATTGCAATAATTTATTCACTAACAATTACTATTCTTAATACATCATTCTGTTTAAGTCTACTGTTCATGTCGCTTTTTTTTCCACACCGTAATGCAATAATTTTTAAAAAATTTGCATTGCATAAATCATATAGATCAACTAACATGATAACCTCGAACGAATGTTATTCAGAACTAGGTTATCTGTAACATTTTTCGGCGAAAACAGAAAAGCAAGCTGAGATTTTCACTGAAGTAAATAATCAAACTAGAACGCAGGGTTAATATTAACATAGACACATAATTTATGGATGTTTGAGTGTCATTAAAATGTTTTGTGGACAAACCTAACGTACACAGTAGCACAAATAATATCCGTTTAATATGCATCAGAAACCTGTCTAGCTAATTTATTTATAAACTTTTATATAGTTTTAAACCATTCAACACCAAAGATAAAAAAACCTTGTAACTTCTTCAAAGATATACTAGGGATACCAAGAACCGCTAATTTAAATACTCAAATTGTTATTACCCGTTAATTACCCGTTTACTACATGTTTGTTATGTGATATATAGAGCCTGTATCTCGGATGGTATTTCCAGAGAAGGCATCTGAATTACACGATACTAGTGATTTTTCTATGTCATTGTAATTATTAGTAGTCTATTTTATTATCAGTTGTAAATCGTAAAAAAAGCAGTTCTCTAATACTTTTGTAAAGTTACAGTTAAAAACATCGGCCACTAACTATTATTGCTACACAAGCTCAAACATCGTTAAATACAAAAATTTTATTTTATAAACCATAGCGAAAATCGATGCAAACGTTTATCAACAGATAAAAAAAGGGTCCCTGACACCCTTGAGATAGTTGGAAGATAATTAGTCATATTATGTAATATTACTGATGCGCTGGCTTAATGTTTATAACAAAAGCAATGTAAAGTAATGTACTCTTCACTCTCTACTTTAAAACTAGCTGTTTATCGGTATGGAATTCGGAACAATATATTAAAAGTTTTGTCAGCTACGCCCCCCCCCCTCACCCATAGGAGCTGAAATATTTTGTATTGAAATTGAGTGATGAAAGTACAAAAAATTCAAGATAAGGTGTTCGAACTTCTTTTATTCGATTTGTCAGAAAAAATCCTACGGGTCACTTGGGTTTTAGAGAAAACAATCAAGTCTCGATATCCCATACGAACCGAGATATTTAGCACCTTATGTTGAAAATTAGAGTTGAAAAAAGTAAAAATTAAATATCTCATCTCCCCCTGCATATAGGGGGTTGGAACTTGTTTTATTCGATTTGCCAGGAAAAATCCTGAGGGAACCATCAACCATCTACTGTAGATATAACATTTTATCATTTTGACATGATGATGTTATGATTTAAGAATCATACGATTTCGCTAAATTGGTTCGATGCCTCTCGTGGATTTTCCATTTTGCTCCCTTTTTTGCGGTGCCTTATATTTTTAGACATTTGTATGTGTAACCTTTGTGAGCAAGTCCATATCTCACTGGGCCTAAGAGATATTGAGGAATCCGTGAAAACACATTTTATCCCTTTTCAGCCTTTTAGGGGTCGTATCAATATCGACAGTGATGCATCCACCACTATGTATAATCTCATCCAGTTGAATCTGGAATAAACCACAAAAATATGTAAGAATGTTTATAATTTCGTACGACCCTCCCATGCCGCCCCTGCCTTTTAATGTCACTGTCATACTAGAAAAAAAAGAGGCAATGCATCTGAAAACAACGGAAACATGACTCAGTGGAACAAAAAATTACCATTTTTTTGTCCGGACTCACTGAGATATATATTTCGGCTCGATTGATCATCCCGCACTCCTGCTGTCAAATTGTACATTTCATCAAAAACCTTTCGTGACATGACATTCTATAAAGAGAAAAGGTTGTTATGTAAGATGTCGTAGTAGTTATTGTCAAAAATATCTAGACCTCGAGCAGGCAAAATATACACTCCCTTAAAACTGTAATACCTAAATCTTTCAAAAAAATAACCCAACACATTCTCAAAAAAATGCAACCAGAATCGACCAAACGAGAACCAAATATTATCGTAACTTTGCTCAGCTTACTGTACCCGATAACAAATTCTATTTATGTATTACCAAAAGCCTAAATATGTGGAATTCTGCAGTTATAGCAGCGAGAATGCTTCTAAACATTTCCTGTGCGTAATAAAGCTTATGAATGTTGGTAACATCGTTCTTACGAATTTACTTATGATAAGTGGGCTCTATTTTGTAGCTGTTTTCATGGAAATTGTTCAGTATTTGCGGCCCATTGTTTTGTTATTGAACTTCTCTGTAGGTCATTTCTTTTACCATTTGTGTGATTAAGAGCGATATAATTCATTACTCAATCATATAAGTTTCTTCGAATTCCCTTTTCCTCAGGTCTTAAGGACCATTTACAGAGTACCTACTACTGCAAAGTTACCATATGTCTATGACCACGAAATTGTAATATTTCCTGATTAGGGTCGATTTACATTATACGACAGGGCACGATATGACAGATACAAGCAGTTACAGTCTGAATACTGTCTGTTGTGCTGATTACGTCGGTATTGCAATTTGGTTGTTGACGAATTTTTAAAAATGGTGAAATATAAGGCGTTAATTTAGTTATAAATTCAATTTGGAAGACAAATTATAAGCGCAATATATTTAAAAGAATTGTTAAATTTCGGCTATTTGAATGTGTTGCGAAAACGGTAGTGACATTATATAGGTATTTAGCTATGAAATGATATGCGGAACAGAAGAAGAGGAACAAATTGACCATAAACAAACTAATCTCATCTCTCATATGTTAAAAGTTAAGTGGACGTTTAACTAGAAGTAGGTTCATTAGTGTTGCTAGAAGCAGATTCACAGTAATAGCATAAAAATGTCGTTCATTTGTGTTGGTGCAGATAATCTGATTTTGTTCATTTATTGTATTGAGCAATCCATAGTCTGAAGGTAGTTGAAATTTGTAAAAGAAAAATACATTTCTTTGCATTTCTATTTTATAAATATGCATTGTCTGTTGACAGGAACTAATGATTTTCTTTTCTATCCATAACATTTTTCTCCAAATTTGAAAATAAAAATTTCCTGTGTCAAAAAGCAACTTTCCCTTGTTCGTTTATGTTTTAAAGGACCATTGGATTTATCTGCCTACAAGTTCTGTTAACTTTGAAAACAACCTGTTTATACATATATGATTTTTAAATTCAACTGATTCTAGCAACACTAATGAAGAAACCTTAGCAATGTTTAAAACAGTGTTTTCTTATAGTTGTTCTGTGGTTTTCATGTTATTGTTTATTAGTGAAAATCAAATAAATAAGTAACTCAAGTTTTACCTTGGATATCATCAAAATTCATGTGTGGCGAAAACTTTGATTTGTCAAAAGTTGACACTTTTATCCATATTTTCTGTCATCACTTTCACACGTTTGTTCTTCTTGTTCCAACGCTAGCAACTAGTTTCTAATTTCGCAGCCGTCATCGACCTTTGAATTGCATATATTTTACTAATCGTTACTATAGTATTATAAGATTTTATTTCCAACTTTTACATGTTTCTAATGATTTTTTAAGACGAAATGTTATTGTTTAACATAGATTCTGCTGAAATTTTGACTTAGTTCAACAACTGAATTACAATTATGGAATAGATTGTTGTGACGTTACCGATCCATTTCTTGTCGTGTGTTGTGCTGTATAATGTGAATCGAAAAATAGAGAATAAATAACATTTATCATTTAAGAAAAAAGTTTGATTAGTGTTCTGGTACACACGTATTATTAAAATAGCTGTTTGTTACAAGCATCTTTAATTTTTGTAACCGTTTCTTAATTTAACACATCCGTGTAAATTAAATAAAGAACGTTAGAAAATACACAAATTATATCATTGCTCATTAGTACCTCCATAAAAACATATTTGTTTGCACGTGATTTTTTATTTTTGCATGATAAATTTAATTTTATACAATTTAATTACTTAATGAGTCATTCATTTTATAATTATTTTTATTTAACAAAAAAAATATAAATTATTATAACAGACAGCTGTTGTCACGTTTACTTTATACATTAAACTCTACAGTTAATACAGTTCTGTAGGTATATCCCTAAAGTAACCTTCTGCGGAAGGGGCTATACAACGGATACATCCAATATGAATTTCTTCTTCCGAAAAATATCAGTTTCCATCTGGCGAGTTGCACCCGGAATCCTCAAGCACGCGCGCTTATCTGTAGACCAAGAAGTAATCATCAGGTCAGGACCGGTAGTTAACTACTGCCTCATATATTTGACAGAAGGACATATATGACAAATAAAGGCAAAAGTATAAAAAGAATAATGAAATACGTACCGTTTGATACATTGTATTATTCAGAATGACTGAACTTTGCCATCGCATACGCGGTCACGTTTCAACTAATAATTGTTCTGCATTCGTGGCTGTCAAATTTGAGCCATTTGGTCTGTACATATGTTTGTTGAAGGAAAATGAAAGTTCCACATCTACCGAGGTTAATGGTGTAAATTCTAAATTATTCACATGGGCACACACTAACAAACTGCGCAGATAATTTTCTTGAATTGCTCGGTAAAATCAACTTCCTTTCGGCTACGAAACATTTTATCACGGTTTCTAAAATGGTAGATTCAAATATATGTATTATGTAATTATTTTATTAAAATTATTTATTATTTGTGTAAACTGTAGTTAATTGTCATCATATAGATAATACTTGGTTAATTATACTACAGGATTTACAACAATCATTTAAGTATTTATTATCTTTTTTATGTCTTGCAGTAGGGTGTATCCTTGTTGGAAATTTATGTACTATTATTGTTATTGGACGTTAGTAATAATTTATATTGTTGAAGAATGATATCTTATAAAAGTGATGATATTTCCTCCAATCGATTGTCACAAGCCAAATTGTAGCAGAGATTGCATGTATTCCATCCGTCCATCTTCCCCACTTTTGCGTTTTATAGGGGGTTTACATGCAGCTCAAGTGAGCAGGGAATTGGGCAGGGAAGTGGGCAGCGCGAGTATGTAAACACGTCGCTCGCGCTACCACTGCTCATGCCATTGCCGCTGCCGCTCGCTCCCTTCACTGGCGGTATTTTGAACAGAAGTCAAAGGACTGGCAACACGAGCGGCGCGGACTGTTTACATGCTGCCCGCTGTCCGGTCTTTTCCTAATATAATTTTGCAAACTCAAAACACAGAGCGCTGTCGCCGCGGCAGTTTCTACGTCCTCCATATTGCTGGAGAATTAAAATGCGGTACGCGTACCAGCTGTATGTAAACAGTCACTTGCTTCAAGGCTGCTATAGGGCAGGACAGCGGGCAGCGCGAGTAGCAGCGGCAGTGGCTGCATGTAATGGCGGGTTTACATGCAGCTAAATTGAGCAGGGAATTGGGCAGGGAAGTGGGCAGCGCGAGTATGTAAACACGTCGCTCGCACTGCCACTGCTCATGCCAGAGCGCTGTCGCTGCGGCAGTTTCTACGTCCTCCATACGCGTACCAGCTGTATGTAAACAGTCACTTGCTTCAAGGCTGCTATAGGGCAGGACAGCGGGCAGCGCGAGTAGCAGCGGCAGTGGCTGCATGTAAAGCTAGTATAAAGCTAGTATTAGTTACCTCGATTATGCTCCGTGCCAGCTGATGGACCTTACTCTGTGTTAACGCTTTTCGAACAGAAATAGTTCCTCCCTTTCCCATCTCATATAGTACCTGCTACACTCTTCTTAATTTTATAAATTTTATAATAAAATGAAATAATAGCATCGGTAAGAAGTTGACGGAATTAATAGACCCATTTATTTATTTCTTTATTTATTTAGAAATATTCCATCCAACAGTACAAGTACCAATTACAGGATGCGGAAAAAGTAGATAATCTAATGCACAAGAAAAGAGACATGAAAATTAAAATTAAATATAACGCATGAAATATGGAATATTGAGTAAAACAAAAAGAACAGTCAATAAAAATGAAGTTAAAGAGTATCATGCGGGAAGTTAGAAAGTATCATGCGGTGCCAAACAGTAGAAATTGTAGAGTGGAATGAAAAAATAATAACGCTGAAAAAAAAATTTTTTTTTTGCTAATTATTATTTACTACTTTTACAAAACTTATCATAGATAAGTACATATATCTTTTTAAACAATTATTTTCCCGACTATTTGCCAAAACGCTGAAACTTGGATTACAAAAAAAGATAATATGCACATTATGTTCAGTGTGACTGAAAGATAACATTATTGAGTCAGTCACACTGAACATAATGTGCATATTATCTTTTTTGTAATTCAAGTTTCAGCGTTATTATTTTGTCATTCCACTCTATATTTTAAACTTTTACCAAAAAGAAGAAACCTAATTTATTTTTATTTTTAAAGTAGAAATTGTGTATGAGTAAAATCAACTGCAAAAATTGACAATATTTGGTTACAAACATTTACAATTTTAAATTTTTTATTGTTTTTACATGTGTATAAAATATATCAAATCTATCCTACAGATAGTTATAGGTATTACAAATAAAATAAAGGGGAGAAAATTGTAAGAGATTTGTCCTAGCTATGGCAAGATAGACGGTGTTAGCATGTCTAGACTGAATACATGGTAGAGAAAAGGTCAATTTTTCTAGTAAAGGTCAATAAATTACCACATTATGTAGTAATTTAAATAAAAATAGCAATGCTTGTTTATTTCTACGCTTGTCTATATGAAGACTGTATGCTTGTAAAAAAGTTATTTTGTAACTTTTCACAATCTGCTACTGATTTTATGGAGGTAAAAATCTTTGCATCATCAGCATACAGTAACACGCCAACATACAAATCACTCACTAATGAATAAAACGAACAGAAAGGGGCCCAAGATGGAGCTCTGAGGCACCCCGTGCATAAATTTCGTCAGACTTGAAACCACAATATTTTACGTGTTGCGTTCTTTTACTTAAGTAACTTTTGAATGATGTTAATAATAAAAGGGAGTGACCTGCAGTTCGAAGTTTACTAAGTAGGATTCCATGGTTAAGTCTGTCGAAAGCTTTGGAAGAATCGGTGTAAATCACGTCGACTTGTATGTTGACATGTAACCAATGACAGTCTTAGTTCATGGTTCTTTTGTTCATTAACAAAAATTGCTCATTTAAAATTTAATCTATTTTTTTTTTTTAATATTTAGTAATACAGCAAAATAATTTCCGGAATAAAAATTATTAAGTATCTACACAAATTTAAATTCTTTGGTACGTATCAATCTAGTCAGTCAACATAAATACTATTTAACAATTTGATTTTCATAAAATGGGTCCATGAACTCGACCATTAATAAATAAAAAATAACTAATGAATGAGCAACTTTTTAATTATCAACTATTAAAAAAAACGCGTTTCTCCTATTTTAATATTTTTTTCTAAATTGATGTAGTTGTATAATTGTAGCTCATAATTATGAGAAATTCAGAAAAAAGAAAACTAAATTGCAAATCGAAATAAAAAAAATGGAAACAAATCCAATATTTTTTTCATGGAATCATTATTCAAAAAATAATAAATGGGAAAAAAGATAATATTTTCCGATTCACTGGCATAAATATTTAAAATTTTTAGTTTAATTTCAAGTAAGGTGTGAAAACAAGAAGCATTAGCCTAGAAATCATATTATACCACATTTATTGTAACATTTCGTTGCATGAGAATCATAGGGTTCTAAGCGACACTGCTCAAAACAGAGATTTTTACTACAACCTACTGTAAATATATTTTTTATTATACCTCTCTGAGAACTTGTTTCATGTCTATTTAGAGTAGACAAAGTCCATCTTTTCCGTGCGCCTACGCATGCAAAATTTTCCCGTGCACTAACTCAGCCGCAATAGCAATTAATTTAGTTAGAAAATAAGCATAATATTCAATAAAATAAATTAAATTCAGTTAATATCACACTGTGTTGCAGTCGGCATTGTTAAAATGTTAAATTTTAGCCTAAATATTATAATTATTAAGTAATAAAATAAATTGTTTTTTTCTTATTACTGTCATAAATATATTGAGGCTGCCTACTTTGTCAATCATAATAAAACATGCAACTGAAATTTTCTCAGCAGTGCTTGTTTGCCATTGTTTTTGCCGTTTATTTGAAATTTTTAGTATAAATGCATTTTCCAGAATATACTTTTATTTATTTTTATGTTGCTTTTTTCAGAGGTATAAAGAAAAATATCGTTCATTACACGTGCATAAACTGCTTTTCCTGTGCCTTGCATGACTCCCGGGAACTTGTGATGCACACACGGGAAAAGCCTAATTTCTGAACTCGTAATGGCTAGGAAATTTTACTATTGAATGAAAGATGGCGCCATTAACTTAATTTCCATATGATCCTAGATAACTATTTGCCACAATGTATGTTTTTCGTAACTCTTTGATATCATAAACTGAAGATTATTTATTGTTATACGTTTTCTACCGTCTCACAGTGGACGGAAACGCCAAAAAGCTGGCCAAAATATAAAGGCATTGAGCTATTTTACTGAAATTCTGCATACAGGGTTTTTTTGTGTCGCTGATCAAGAATCCGAAGTTGAATTTTGAAAAAACAAAATGGCGGCCATGAAATCCCCCCCCAAAACCTACCAAAAATCGCCAATTATCGCTGCATTTTTACAAAACTTTGTATACAGTTTTTTTTGGGTCGCTGATGAAGAATCCCATATAGAATTTCAAAAAAATTACGGTCAAAAATATATACATAGTTCAAAAATTATTACTGAATTGAAGCGAATTCATGTGTTTCATTTGTTTCGGGAAAATAAGGATCTGGCGAATGGAATAAAAATGTGTAATGACTTTGAAAATTAATTTTATTCAATTACTATCTGAATTACATTCATTGTCGCATTCAAAAGGAGCCCACTTTATGGTGCACGAATGTGCATGCATCCGTACATTCGCGCACAATTTGGTCAATATCTCGCAAAGATGCAAAAAGATGCAGCTAATTTTTTATACACTTTCGAAAAAATTTTCATTGAACACATTCCAATAAGTTTCAAGACCAACCATCACCAACCGTGTAACTTATGGCTTTTTTTGTGGAGTTTATGAATCGTTGCATGTACAAAAATACACTCCACTTCGATAATTATTTACTAATTACCATATAAATAAACTGATCTTATACTGAGATATTTTAATTGTAATTACTTTCTGATGCAGAATCCATTTTTGACACAGAAAACTGCACTTTGAGAATTTTTACGCTGCAGACAAAATGTATCGATTTTTGAAGCGTTGTGAGCTGCCGTAGTGACGCGCTGCACGGTCGCACAATAAGTAATTTCCTCGCTCAGGTAGTGAACCCGGACCGGTATTAACGGTCGTTTCTAATGCTAGGGGTACCACTACAATGATTTAAAATGTTTCCATTTAAAAAAAAAATCTTCATTTTTTAAATTTTGGTCAGCTTTTTGGCGTTTTCGTCCACTGTGCGTCTGTTTAATGAGTAGAGGTTACTAAAATTTATACTATATTTGTAATTTTTATACTAAAGTATACTTTACAGAGGCATATGGTTCTAGGTACAAATTCAAAGGTTAGTTAACTTTCCTGTAATTCCTACATTTAAACCATTCTACATATTGTATCATGTCATGTCAGGCAAATCCACATATAAAAATCGAACCAAAGTGACTTATCTAGAGATTACAATCTTAAATTCGTTCTCCTGTAAGAACACTAAATTATTACTTAGAACCATGTAATTCAATTCTCATGGGACGATTTGTAACACTTATTGTTAATTGCCCTTTATTGTATACAAAATTAATAATTTAGGTCAATTTTTACGTTTTTGTTATTTATTTTATTGATTTGGTTTTATTTTATTTTCAAGGATATGAAATATGTTTCATTCATTATTTATCTTAAAAAAAATAATTGTCATAGTAATAAGAGATTTGTTCAATTATTTATTATTTATTAACGGATACGTTTATTAAATTGATAAGTACTTGTAAAAGAATATTCTTCCACAAACTATTTTAATAGTAATAGAAATAGAAAATATTTCAAAAAGGCAAATTTAAAAAAAATCTTAAATTGAATCGTTTATATCTGAAAGTGTCTAAGTAATATTTACCTGTTCCGAATAAAACACAAATAATATTCTACTATGGTTAAAACTAAAATTTCTGCTTCTTTTCAATTTTTAGTATTTAGTAGTAAATTTTAAAGACATCCACAATAGTTATAATAATAATAATTCTTTATTTCCATTGACTAAATTAAATAACAAGTATCGGAATTGTCAAAACCAAAACTAGAGAAAATGTATATACATTTTCTCTAGTTTTGTATATATACTAAATATACTAAAAACATATGCCTGATTTTCACATCGTTAATTTCTGAAAAGACCTAATTTGGTAAACTTGGGTCCTTTCTGCACTAAACGATTATTTGATATCCTCATATTTCACTAAATAAGAATGCAGTGTTAGGTTCTTTTTGCATCAAATCATATAGTTTGCTTTGAAATATACATTTTTCATTATGAAATAACGGAATATTCTATTAAAATAACAAAGTTATTGATGGTTCAACGTAAACATATAAACACCCTGTAGATACAATTCTGTAGCCAGATACATCATTTTAAATTTAATTTCTAGGTTAATCAGTTGTCGTGATAAAACATTGGAAAATGTTTAAAAAAATATATATTTTCCCTAAGGATTTATATCCGTAAACAATTCAAAAATGTTTAAAATATTGCCTCAACCGCTCAAGAGAAATACATGTTATTGGGTTCATTGGAAAGTTATTCATCAGTCAATGTTCCACATCCAAATATGTAATAATATACAGGATATTCCATTTAACTTAACAGAGTTGGTTATTGTCCAACCGAATTAGAGATTACCCTGTATAGTTGAACGTATTTTCGAAATATGTAATTTTGAATGCCAAACAATTTATGTAATAATTAATTAATAATATTTTATTTCTATCTGTAATGGTTAAAGAGTTGTGAATGAAATACACAGTAGGTGGGTATCTCGTACCTACATAACTTATTATGCATTTTCATCTTAACTGATTCTGCATTATGTATTTAATTCCGTTTTATTGCTGGACTTTCTATGTACCTACTCTATATCTATTTTATTATGGGGTCCTTGACCGGTTAAATTGTGTCAATAAAAAATTTAAATAATTAACTTCAATATATTTACGTATGTACATAAATAACCATTTGACTTACATATTCATATTTGAGTTTTATAATATATACCTACATACTTATTAATTTATAATGTCTTAAAAAAATATTTCTCTCGTGCTTAACATTAAAGAAAACTTAACTCCAAATAGTAACAAGAAGAGGAAATAAATAAAAGTTATTAGTTAGTTCATTCTAATTCCTAATAAAGATAAAATTTCTACAAAATCTTGTCAAGTTTTATTTATTTCCGCACAAAATTTTTAATTCTTCAGGAATTTTCTAGTTCTGAAAATTTGTCGCAAACAAATTTTTTGGCCGCCGTGTACGTGCGCTGGTGTCTCGTGAAAGTTGCCGTCGCTGGCTGCTGTTGCACCGAGTCCGAGCCATAGACCGTCACCATCAGCAGCACCAGGTTAGTGCACCGCGAACAGTTTGCCGATACAGACATCATCTAGTTAACCATAGGACGATATCCCCGGGTCCAGCCTCCCGTATCATCCTTATCATAAATGAGAAGTGTCGTGATACGTTTCAATTGAAACAGTTTCAGTGATAAAATAGTGCTATTTAGTACCAGTAGTTGCGCTCCTAGTTTTTTAAACCAAGAGAGAGTTTTTGTTCGAAAACGTTCCGCCTCGACAATTGTGTGAAAGTATCTCTAAAGTGCCGTTACAGTTTCAGTTGCACAAGTATAATATAATATTCGGGATTTAATCGAAAAAGTTGCTGCGATCGTGTGCCCTACTTGCATACAGCCTTGAACTATTTCACAAGAAATGGGCCACATTATTCTGTAGAGAAAGTGTCATGTGATTTATTGCAATGATGAGCCAGGAAGTTTTGCAGGTGGTCCATGAAAAAGACCCCTGGATCGATGAAACTACCACCATTTCCCACCGCCACGAAGCATCTTGGCCCAATATAGAGGAAGTGGTGCCTGAAACAGTCGATAAAAAGGCAAGGAGAAAATCATGGCATGCAATAAAATTCGAGAGAAAGCGCCGAAAAGGCGTTGTCGAACCAGGATCTCCTGGGGAAGCCAGACAGAAAAGACCTTCTTGGTGGAGCATATTCGCGCTTCAACAATGGCCTAGGTATGCCCATGTTTCATTATTAAGCCCTTGGGGCGATTTTTCTTGCTTGGCCATGATATATGAATGAGAACGTACATTCCGGTGTGGTTACACCCACAATAAGCACTATTCTGTTTAGGCGATGTTTTATTGTATACG
Organism: Rhamnusium bicolor; assembly: GCA_029963845.1. Taxonomy (NCBI): domain Eukaryota; kingdom Metazoa; phylum Arthropoda; class Insecta; order Coleoptera; family Cerambycidae; genus Rhamnusium; species Rhamnusium bicolor. The sequence continues at coordinate 1,094,777 of JANEYF010005800.1, forward strand.
GAAATTGTCTATTAATAACACACCTACTTTTTTTATAGTTATTTTTGTGTTGTCATTGCACTGGTTTTGAAAATATCATTGCATGTCTTCTCCTTACTGTTCATATCCTTGTCATTCTGCAACTTTAACAAATAACTTAAAATAATATTCTAAACCTATTTTAGCAATACAAAATTTTTGCTACGTACATATATTATAATTTTAGAAATAAAATACATATTGACGAGGTAATCTTTAAGAGCTGATACTTTGTGTACGAGTTAATTACTAACTGGAGGTTAGCAAGTATTATTTTTCATAAAAATCGAAATTATGATACAAAATATTTCAACTAAAAAGTTAACTCAAAAATAAAATATTTGTTGCTATAACTACATAGTTTCAAATAAATACCAGGCCTACGGGTGGTAATGACAAGATGTCCCGGAAATTTATATATATATTTTTAATATTTTTAACAGTACTATAACCAAAACAAGCCTAGAAACATTTCGGTAACATTCTGTAGGCTTGTAGTTATTATTGTCATAAATAAATTCATTTGAGTTTACAAGATTATTTTAATATTTTTATACTCATTTTTAGTATGCGAACAAGCTGGCGTCTTGGTGGATTTTAAGAGTGCGTTTTCAAATGTATCCAACTTAAATCTATAAATCGCTGTTAAAATTTTTCTATTAGTAATATTAAGAAACGAATACAAATGATTCGTCCGAAATGCCATATAGATCTAATATGTATATAAAATTACAGACAATACTAGTGCGTATTTTTTTTAATTATGGGAAATACGATTATTTAGTTTCATATACGGTTTTCTAATTAAAAAAAAAAAAAACACGCTACAGTATTGCTTGTAATTTTATATGTTAAATCCGTATGGTATTTAAGATGAAATATTTGTTTTACATTTTTGTTCTCATCAACTACTTTAACAGCAACTTAGTTTTATGTTGGTAATCCTGGCTACGAGGGCGTGCTAACGCAGTCTTAATCCGTTGTCTGAAAAATTAAAAAAGCAGTATCTTAACAGGTTTTACAGCAAATCGATCGAAGTGAAAAATTAAATTACAACTTAAAATAACATTTGCCCTAGTAATTTAACTTATATTGTTTATAATACATTCAAGTTTATACGTATGTAGGTATATAGAATCTTATTCTTAGGTTCTTACGGGGTTAAAGCTTAAATTAAGAAAGAAGGAAATACCAGTGTATGTAAAAAAAATAAAAGTATGGGATCACTTAACTAATCTTTTTGTTTATAATGCAGACTGTCCTGAATTATTTAAGATCGGCATAGTAAAATCTATCACAAAGCTAATGATAAATTAGAGGTGAGAAACTATAGACCTATAACTCTAATTTCAAATATTGAAAAGGTAATTAAAACAAGAGTTGTCCGTTATCTTGATAAGTATGATATATCTATTAGACAGTTCGGTTTTAGAAATTGACTATCTACAGAGGACGCAATTGCCTTGCTCACGAATGACCTGTATACAACTTTAGATGACAATAATCCTGCTATATGCATATTCATTGGCCTTGCCAAGGCTTTTCATACAATTTGCTACCGTAAACTGGTAAACAAATTGGAATGCATAGGTTTTAGGGGAACGCCTGTACGCAAAAAGCAAACAGTAAGTGGTGTCAAGAGTGATTTCAAAAGTTCCGGGGATGAATTTGCAAAAATCCACTATAAAAGTGAATACTGCTGGCAATCTATCCCCACCTCACAACAAGCACACTGTGCTTAGTGGGGAACACATTGTTTATCCTTATTTCTTATTATTGTCATAATTTTTTGTTTCTATAACTAATGGTAAATAAACATTATTATTATTATAATGACATTTGTACAGATTTTAGTTCACAGTTTAGAAAACCACCGCATGTAAATTTGAATGAAATATTAACAAATAATTTATAACCTATTTTTTAATGTTTTACTAAGAAAAAAGAACCTGTTTCATGTTTTAAAATAGGTCGCCATTAGTTATTTTACTATTTACAGATACAGTAAAAGATACACATGATTATGTTCACATTCTGGAAATAATCTAATCTGATTTTATAATGAAATGATGACGTACACTTTGTTTACATTTTCAACTGATAAAACAAAGAGAAATGTTATCAAATATTTTTTTAAGTAACCACATGATTAATTTTATTACATCTCAAATAATGAAGTTCTTTTCACAATATTTACCATACATGTACCATACTCATCAGCTTAAAATCACCACCTTTCAAGATGCTCTTTTTCCAGCACGCCTCACTACAAATAGTGCCAAAAAAAGAGCATTTTGGAAGATGGTGACTTTAAGCTGATGAATATTGTACATCCTTCTAAAATATTCAATTATAGGGTGTAATAGGAATGTGTACTATAAATGAAATAAAAGATTCTTAGCAGTAATTAGTGTCGATATAACCCATTTCATATAGTATATGCAAAAATTCATCCTTAAAAAAGTTAATGAACCCTCAAATTTGAAAATAAAAAAAACGATTGCTGTATCATCGCTGTAGATTTTTAAATTTGATACAAAAAAATAGTTGAGTAGCTCATTCGTTTAGCGAATTATGTTTCTCTCAAAATAAAAGGTTGGAATTAGAGTTGTTGTAATCCATAACCCCGTTTTTTTATCCGTACCCCTATGGTAACTAAATTATATTACATAAAATCTGACATATTATTGCTTCGTATTTATGCATTTCAAGACAAAATAATAAAATAATTATTGGAAATATTTTTATATTTTATACTGACATTCGTATCTGAATGTGCTAGTATAAAAGTTTTAGGCGTATAATGAATCAAAAACAACACTTCCAATGCATTTTATCATAATAACTATTAAAACAACTACTCAGTCTAGGAGCAAGAACTGCGTTGAATTAAATAATTAAATAATTGAATAGTAAATTGAACAGTAAACATTATTAAAATTAAATTCAGTTATTATCTTTAAATCAAATTAAATGATAAATTCAGAGTAAATAATTTACTTTTAACAAAAGAATGTCATAAGTGTCAGTTTTTTTTTTGTATTGAATAACAAACATGTTATGTAACTTTATTTTTTTTGCGATACATAACAGACGGTACCAAAACAGATTGCGCAAAATGTTTTCACAGATAAAATAGAATTTTAAAATTGTTAATGCATAAGTGATAACACAAAACTAATAATTAATAATTAATATTAATAATTACACTGGCCGACACAATTTTTGTAACATAGTTCACACTACTGTTAATATTGTTAATATTTTCCTATTAACTGAAAAAATATTAAACTAGTCCTAATACGTATCATTTTTGTGTGCACACAACAGACCCTATTATATTGCCAGGTAATAAATTATATGATGGATCGGCAATTTTAGAATAGCAAGTTAAATAAGATGGGACATTTTCAGTATCAGTCTTGTTTTGATCTTCCAAGTGCCCAATTGTGTGTGTTAGAAAGTGTTTTCGTTTGTCTATATAACTCTGTTACGACAAAAATATCCAGTCAAACGCGCCAAAGGTGCAAAACGTCACCTGACAAGTTCTGTTACATTTGTGGAGAATTTCTTGTGAAGTCACAAGCGAGGCCATTGTCTGAAAATGGGAAACAAGCGTATTTTCTTTATTTTGGAGTTTAGTCGGAGATCAAAACAAGCAATGGATCCCCCACGTTTGTTGTGTGAGTTGTATGACCCCACCAATCATTTCCATGATTGCAATTTTTTTGTAACAAGAACTGAGGGATGTTCCAAAAAAGAAAAACAAAAATCAAATATCCGAATTTGCCATCGGCCCTAAGACCTGTTCCTCACAATGCATCAGACTCGCCAGTGCCAATTGTGCCTTTAGATTGGCAAAATATTATTTTGGGAGGTAATGGAAATAGTAAGAGCTCTTCAGATAGCCCAGACCAGTGTGCTGACTCTTTGTATATTCCAGAAAGTTTTAGTAACCCTCACTTAATTGCTCAAAATGAATTGAATTATTTGGTACGTGACTTGGGGCCGTCAAAACAACAAGCAGAACCTACTGGTTCCCGACTTAAGGAGTGGAACTTACTGGCTAGTGAAACAAATATTACGACTTTTAGAAAAAGAAATGCAACATTTTCCGCATTTTATAATATGGAAAATTCGCTATGAGCGTGTATTAATATTGATCTTTAATGCAGGAACTTAATATCGAGCATTCCCCTTCTGAGTGGCGCTTATTCATAGATTCCTCCAAATACAGGTAAAAAACTGTATTACTACATAATGGAAATTTAAAACCATCTATGTATATCAATTGCCCATTCAGTATCAATGAAAGAGGATTATGACATTTTAAATAAAATTAATTACAACAAATACAAATAGCAAGCTGAAAATTGGTACAGATCTTGGGAACACTATTGCAAATAAAATGTTAAAAATCCCCATCGATCCCACATCTGTTAAAAAAAGTTATTCAAGGTCAAAGGTAAAAAGTATTGTTTTTTTTGCATTTTTCTAGTAAACGGTAAGTTTTATCATAAAAATAGGTCAGACAAAAGTTGTAGATCATGAAATTATCTAGTCCTCATATTTTTTTCCTAAGAATCACCATTCCTGAGAAATCGCGATTCTAAAAGTTAAAGCACACATTTCCGCACCACCTATGAGGTAGTGTACTTGGCGCATTTTTTTAACGTGATGTCTTCAGGAGGCATACTCCACGATCTATTGTGAATGAGTTTTGTTAAAAAATAGTATATTAACTAAAAAATGGTACTATGGAAATGATTCAAGTGGCTCGAATTATTGTTGATTTCGGGAAAATGTTAGTCTGACTGATAATCTTCAAATGCTACTTCAACAGTAATGTCTTCTTCGCTTTCTTCTTCTTCTTCTTGTTCTTCTTGCTGGATATCTGAAAATTGTTCTGAAAAAAGATACATCAGTTGTCTCCTCATTGATATCATAAAAATCTTCATCTGTTGCATTTGATTCAACATTGGAGCAAGACTGGCCTTGACAATTGGTACATACTGGTGAACAAAATAATCCGACTTTTTTTACAGCCATATTTTGCACTACAACCTTTTTTGCAATTGCAAAAAATAGTGCTAAGAAGTCTTTTCGGAGCAGGTGGAAGTAAAGTTTGAATTGGCTTCAAAGTATTATCTATTAATTTCCAACTCCAGTCTTCTGGGTCCAGTTGATTGCCTAGCCACACTTGAACTTGATAGTATACTCGATATAAGTGTTGATGAGCAGAAGCAGTTGTTGGAGGAAGACAAGATAGTTATACTCTTTTATTGTTCCGTGTATTTTTTACAAAACTTAAAGTAGAGTAGTAGACAGATGTTGCTCAAGGTTATACGGACAAATGAAGTTAGGGACTGAGTTTTTTTTATGTGTATATTCTCACATTCGTATAATTTGTATGTATAAGTTACACAAACCAATATTTTTACTTATATTAAACATCCGATGTATTTAGGCGGTTAAGCGTGCATATTATTGTTTTCGATGTTTCAGATGATGATGATATCTCAGGAATGGTGATTCTTAGGAAAAAAGTACAAGAACAATTTTTGTAGATAATTTCATGATCTACAACTTTTGTCTGACCTATTTTTATGATAAAACTTACCGTTTACCAGAAAAATGCAAAAAACCAATAATTTTGACATTTGACCTTGAATAACTTTTTTAGCAGACGTGGGATCGATGGGGATTTTTGACAGTTTATTTGTATTAGTGTTCCCAAGATCTGTACCAATTTTCAGCTCTATGCGAATTATTGTAAACTTACTACTATTCTGTTGACTACTTTGACCGAATAAATTGCTGTTTTCTTTGTTTGTGGGACAGTCGTGCAGTAAAAGAACATTATGTGAAAATAATTTGGCCGGAAAGGAAAGAATTTGAACCAGGAACTAGTAATGTTAAATATATGCTCCTTGTAGACTCTAAAAGTGTTCTTATGCCACCTGAAACTTGGGCCAATGAAAAATTATGTGAAGGCTATGAATAAAGTGTGGGAAGGATTTAAATACTTATGAGAACTTTTCCCCAATTAAGTGACTCCAAACTTAAAGAAGGCATTTTTATTGATCCTCAAATTAGAAAATTGCTTGACGATGCAGATTTTAAAGGAACACTCAACAGACAGGAACTCAGAGCTTGGAACTCATTTGTAATCGTAGTCAGGGGATTTTTATGTAACAAGAAGGATGAGAATTACAAGCAACTAGTAAGCGAACTTTTAGATTCGTACCAAACGGTTGCCGTATGTCTTTAAACATTCACTTTCTGCATTCTTGTTTTATTTATTTTTTTTCCTGAAAATTTGGGTGCGGTAAGCGACGAGCAAGGAGAAAACTATATCAGGACAATTGAAATTCGTTATCAAGGACGATGGGATCCAACCATGATGGGTGATTACTTACTGTTGGTTCTTAAAGCGAGATGATTTGACCCCCATAATAGATAAAAATGAACTGAGCTCTTGTTTTTCAAAAATTATTCTCTATCTTTGCAGATATATCTATGTAAGCTTAATATATGTCATACATCATTGATATATAGCAATAAATAGATTAGTAAAATTGACAATAATGTTATTCCCGCCCATAATGTTTTATTAATGTAACAAGAAAACGTTACGTGTACTACTTTTTGCTTGCCATTTCTGTAATCAGACGGTTTTATTCCAGTGGGATATGCTATTCAGGTACATGTTACAAAAAAAATATTTTTTTTGTCAGCCAGTGTTATTGCTTACTAAGACATAATATCAAACGTTTTGAACGATTTATGAAGTTGTGTATAGTAAAATTTTACACTGATGTTTTACACTAACACAAAGATAAATTTTAATCGTCTATAGAATCCTTTCAAGTATCTAAATGTCAGGTTAATCCATGTATAAATCCTTGATAAGCTTATTTACGCAAATGGTCCAGTCAAATTTGAATCTACTTGAAGTGTAATAAATAAGCTCTCATCGGCTTTGACTTTGGGTTACTTGTTTTGCGATATGATGCACGTTAAAAATCATTGCCACGCAAGATTAAGTGAGACTACGGCAAAATGTTCCCAGTTGCGTCAAGCGGCTTACAAAAACACTGATTTAAGCTGTCGCAAGGAATTCTTGAATCATTGACATGTGGCACTAGAAAGTATTGAATAGAAGTAATAGCAAATAAAACTATCTACTACAGCTTTTCGAACAGAAATTTATAAATATTTGTATTTGTTGTTTTAATTGAAAAAAATTCTGTTGTTCCTGCTAGTTAAAAAAAAATTAGTAAAGCCCACACAATTCTAATAATAACTATGCCGCATTGAATAAATTTAATATATGTACATTTAAGTAAGATGATTTTGATAAAGCAGCTAAAAATAATTTATCGGTGTTTAAATTTATTGTGACACAAGGTACTATTACAAACTGGCATGTAAACAATGTAAACATATTATTTATACATTATTAATGAATTAAGATAACTATTATTTTGTTTTGGTGTTTTGTGCTTAAATTCAGCCTCCATTGGACGGGATAGATAATGTCCAAATTATGACCAAAAGAAAGGAGTTGCATGGCCTTAAATCGACAAAAATGCATGTATTTCTGGGACTTTGCCTCTTGTTTTAAAATTCTCGGTAGTAACACTCTCCCTATTCACAGCCAAACTATAAATTAGTTTTAACATTTGGCTTTTATGGTTCGGATTAGCAGGGTCCTTTATATCCTTTATTTAAAATACATCTTAAGTTCTCTTTCTAGCGTGAAATTTGCTCTAATTTATTTTTATTTTCAAAGAGAATATACACATGGAAAATAAATACTTAGCACAATACTAATACTGTTATTAGCTGTATACAACTATTTATTGACATTTCATTGCTTAATATTAAAGTCAACAACATTTATACTTACTTTTAAGATGGAATATTTTAATGACTGTCGTAATCGCAACGATATATGCCAATAACATTTGTTTTACAAATTATCGAGTATCAACATGGTATTAAATACAAACATTTGCAGTAGAAATGAAGAGCAGTATATTGTAAAATGTTTTAGGATTGAATTTTTTATGCCTTCGTGGTGTTCAACTGCGTGTAGCATGATATACTTGGGGCTATTATAATCATCTTGGAGCCTTCTTCGGAGAATTACTTGACAATCGATTGATTTTTCAATTTTAAAATTTCAAACTTATTGTCTATAGATATTAACAAAATTGTTATCAATCCGTGTTAGATAATTCAGTCCTTGTTTATGAAATTTTGGATTTTGGTTTTTAAATAAATTACATTATAAATAAACAGGGACGTGACACTGTAGTCGTCTTAACGAACGTAAATAGTTAACCTTCAGCCTACTCGGAGCCCTTCCCTTACTCATATTTCCAAATTTAATAGTCTCCTGTCTTGTCAAGTTTTGCGTGGACTTAATTAACTTAATTAATTCGTTTATTATTGAAAATAAATTATTCATTCATAAAAATGAGCTCATAATTCCACTTAAAATTACATATATTCAGTTATTTTTGCAAGCAATTATTATTAACAGTACTTGTCTCGTAAATTAGTGTAATGTGTAATAAATAATTTTGTTATTGTTAAAGATAAATAGGTTAAAAAGGTGAACAGTGAAGAAGGTTAATTAAACAAAAATATGATGGTACGATAAGAGAAGACGTAGCAACCGTTAATAATAATATTGTTTTGATGCAAATATATGCGATGCCTTTTATATCGTAAAATATGCCAGCAGATATAAATTTAAATTAAAGTTAACAGGAGTGATTGAATTTTGTTGAAATGTTATTATTTCAACTTTATATGCTACAGGGGCGTGCGGTGAGTTTTGATACAGGGGAAGCAGTTTGTGATATAGGGTGATGGGTAGTGCGAAGCCCCGAGCGAAGCGAGGCAAAATTTTTTTTAAGAAAAGGGGCGTGGCTTCCGTATACTCATTTTAAAGCAAAGCCGCAAAGTTATGATATCTAGAAAAAAAATACACTTGTAGGACCGCAACTCCTCAATAAACATAAAACATATAAACACCACAAAAATTAGACAATCCCCGATTCCAAAGCCGAAGCTGCACGGGCGAGGGTTATACTTATGAAAAAAAAACGCAGACACACAACCATACCCACCGACATTGCCAGTGCCGGTGGCGGGGATCGAACCCGCAGCGAAATAGAGAGTTTGTTCAGTCACACTTGCCATCGTGCATTCTCTAGCCAACTATAAATCGAGCCGGCTAGTTAAGTAGTTAACATGCACATACCTACCTATTTATAATATAGTTTAATCCGCCTCTCCCTTTTTGCGAAGTCGGAAATAACTTCGTCGTAAAGGTTTGAATTTTGGGACATCTCCTTCACAAAGTCACTTTCTATTGTCAACAGGGACAATTTTGAAAGCCGCTCTTCACTGGTTGAATTTCTTGAAAAAGTTTTTTATTCTTTTTAAGGTCGAAAAACTGCGTTCAACCGGGGCACTAGTTGCAGGTATCGTCAACACTAACTCACACAATTTCAACACTTCAGAGTAGGCCTGATCCAAACTATTTTCTTTTATAAAGATAATCAGTTCGTTGGCGTTATGTTTCTGACTAATATCTTCTGTAGCATAAATAACTGAAAGTTCCTATCGTAACCCAACTATATCAAAAAAAAAATTCCGTAGTTATCACTGAATGACTGAAGTGCGTTTTGTGAAAACTGTTTATTTTTAAAATCATTAAAATTACACAATTCTAAAAATTGTATATCACTAAAATTTTTAAATCTGTTATTTAGTTGCCCAGTGATATTGTCCAAAATTTCGATAAAAAGTCTTCGAAATGAAGTTCTACGATCCACTATAAATTCAGTTCGTATTTTTTTTCTTTGCGGCTCTAAATTGTCATAATTAGTTTTCTCCCAGAACTTTTCAAATTCATTTCTTTTGTTACAAATCAAATTTTTTGAATTCTTCAATTTTCTTTACACAAAATCCAACGCCATTAGATTTATTTTGCAAAATATTGAATAAATTGTCAGTAAATGGGAATATTTCGGAGAAAATATTTAACAAAAAATTAAAATCAGTCTCCTTTCAATGAATTTAAGTAACCTCTGGATCCATTCAAAGTCTCAGTGTCCCAATCATCTTTGCTTTGTAAAATATTTTCAAATAAATCAATTAGAGGCTGTCGATATTCAGATACAGTTTGTACTAGCCTCCCATTGTAATTCCATCGTGTTGGAGCAACTTTGGGTAGTCTCTTCTGTACTTCCAAATCTAAAGCTCGTGTCCGTTTTGATGATTTTGAGAAGAAGGCAGCTATTCCACTAATACTTGAAAAAAATACTTTGCACTCTTTAAGACACGCTGCAGTTTGAGCAAGAACTAAATTTAATCGATGCGCAAAACAATGTACAAATATTGCATTCTGAAAAGTCTCTTTTACTTTGGCCTGCAGGCCTCCCAATTCACCAGCCATTGCAGCGGCCCCATCATAACTTTGGGCGATAAGTTTAGCACCACACTGTAGACCATCGACTATCTGACAAACTTTCCCATTTGGATTTATGTAGCGTACTATGATTGACAACTGACTAATATTCGTAATATTGGTTGTTTCATCTAACATAATTGCAACAAAAGGAGCTTTTTTTATTTCTTGCTTGATCTTTTCTAAAACAATATTGCTTATACCGACTGAATCAAATCATTTTGAATATGATTTGATGTACCGCAAAATACCGTGTAGTGTTCCAGATGGTTACTTAAAATTGCATCGTATTTTGCTAATAAATCAACATAATTGATGAAATTGCGCCTATTAGCAACGCTCCGAGATTCAGTATGACCTCTAAATCTAAGTTCATTTTCGCCGAGAAAGCAGACAATGTCAATAAGTCTTTTTAACACTTCTCGATTTTTTTTTACAAGTTCATTATGCTTACGGTCATTTTCCTTCAACTACTGATCTAATGAATGCTCAATTCGTGATTTTCCAAATGTTTTTCTTTTAGCACCGCTCACAAATGAGTTTCACACTTACCGTGCCTCTTTGTCACTTTGTGAATGTTGTTTAAATCTGAAAAGCCATTTTTATCCCAAACACCTTTTTCATTTGTGAAAGTACACACGGCCACAAAACAATTTACACAAATTTTCACAACCCGTTAACCACTGATTAGCACTGTATATTTCAATATTAAAGTACCTATAGCATGATTTAACTTTCGTTTTTAAAAGTTTTAAATCAGGTGTTGTTCTCCCGTTTCTAATAATATCCAGTTTATCTTGAAACGAATATGTTGAAAATCCCTTTTTCAACAAATTGCACACCACACAAACACAAATAATATTTTCCACAGTGCTAGGACCAGCTTCCAAATTGAATAAGCAATTCTAAAACTGCTTATACGCGCACTAATGTTCAACGTTTTAAAAATCACTTGTCGCCGCACCACAGGTTTAGAAACACCAAAATTTTTTTACAAATATAGCACAAAAACTGAGAATAATACTAGGAAGATTAATATTAAGTATAATATTAAAATCGAGATTAAAATCTATAAAACAAAACGCATTACGATGCTATACTGCTCAGATATCAAGATTACGAAGTGGGAATGGGATGCATTTCAAGAAGTTGCTTACATATATCGAAGTCGCGCGAATTCGTGTTGGCTGGATTAATCGAGTGCGTCATCGTTACGGTTTTATCATGCAACATTATCTCAGCTGTTGAAAAGCAGGGCCGTGTCTATTGAAATTGGGTAAAAGTAAATTTTAATGATTAATATATGTGATAAATAATAATTAGGTTCTAATTATGTGTTTTTTTTAATAATCCCAGGGGAAGCACTGCTTCCCTTGCTTCCATGAACCGACCGCCACTGATATGCTTATATAATTCATGTTGATAACAGCTAATAATGAACAGAAGTTGCAAACAGACATGGTAGACTGTGATTACCTACTTGATTAAATTTTGCTCGAATACGACACTTACATATATCAAACAGGGACTGCGCGTGCCACATACTATTAAATACCTAAAGGTATTTAGGTTCTTAATTTTTTGGCGATCTAATAACTCTTCTTGAACATCATCAAGAGTATGTTTTCTGACATCCTGAAAATACTTCAACTAATTTTTGGCGAAATATAATACCGAGGATAATACTCTGAGGCAGAATAATTGTTGACTTAGCAGAAAATAAGGAAAAAAACTACTTAATTTGGAACTCATTGGAAAAACTATGATCAGAAGTATTTCAAATTGTAGTTAAATATAATTTTTTTTAAGCACAAAATGATGATTTACTAAACTTGTGTGTTTTGCTTTCGAACTTGGTAACTCTGCCACTACTAAGTGCTTAAGATAAACTCATTAAACTCAGCCACTGGGTGTTGTTGAAAAATCATATAATGTGAAGTGTTCTGAGCACACAACACTATTTTTCGGAATATTTTCCTTTTTTAAATATCTCAAAATACGAAAGAGTTATTTGCTTTGACATTCAATATTCGAGGGAATCCTAAAAACAAATAATATGTATGTTCCATGTGTATATCAAGTTGGTTTTTATTTAACCATTACACAATTTTAGAATTAAAAAAAAAACATTGTTTCTATATCTTCAATTGCACTGAACATCTTTAATTTCACACTGCTATCTATAATTTTTCTGTTACTCATAGAGTATTCTCACCAACCTGTGGAAAGATCGATTAACATCACTCTAAAAGTGAGATCTACATACATATAACAGGTATTTTCCATTGTTTATTCACTAAAACATAAAATTCACCTTTAAAAAACTGATAATCACGGTAAACACAATTTTAAATTGAAAAAACACAAAAGAATAATGGCGGCCGACAGCCGTAAACACCTATATCGAACAGGGACTGCGCGTGCAACATCATATGCTTTTAGCCAATAGCAGACTGAGTTCCCAATATATACATTTGACCCCAAACAAACCAAGACAACAAGACTCTGTCTATCCGTTCAGAGGTCATTGGGACCGTCCGTGGCAATTACTAAAACTTTGTATACAGCTCAGACCACTTCAGACAGCCGCATGCTTTACTGCAACCGAACAAGCAGGTGCAGGACATTAGAAATTTGATGACTATTTTTGTTTTACCAGCTGCATTCTTAGAAAATAGGTTGTTTTCTGTCCATGCTTGCCATGGTTAAATGTAGCAAATGTGTCAAATCATTTCATCTCTGCAACAGACGCCTACTGCTCAGTTTACCGTCTTTAAACATGGAGGATGTCACATCTAGTAAATGCATATAAAAATAAGATATTTTTTGAGTCTGTCGCTGTAAGTCCTGGGATGAGTAGTCTTCCATCAGTATTGCCTTTTCCTGGTTTTAAAAAGAAAATGCTTCTTCTGTTGGAGTTAGTGCAGTCAGTAAGACTAGAAGATCTACGTTATCTCCTATAACAACTAGAGAATTTGTAATTTGTAATTAATTTTATCAATTATTATAATATTCATTTAAGAAACTGACCCATTTTTAATTAAATTTATTGGAAAAACTGGATCTTACTAAAAAATTTATTTGACCTTTTTTTGTAGATAAATTTGTTTGCATTTATTTCACGTACCACATTTTTTTTGTACTACCTACAGAAAATGAAATATTTGCAAAAGGCCAATTTTGGGCGCTATTTTTCTAAAATGATAGCGAATACTGATTCCTATTGGTCAGGACTTTTAAAATGTTCATCAGGAATCCAAACTTTAGGTGTATACCGGTTTTCAGCTTTACGATATTTTTGTCAGATTCAGGTGGATTTTGAATCCTTACAAACTGATTTAAGAGTGCTTGTCTCGGTATGCACAATTAACATGCTGCGTGTTTGTGTATATTAGATGCTTCTCCTTTTTCAACGTATCTTTTTAAAATGTTAACAATAATTAATGTAAAACCAAATTAAGTTCCTCTTCTTGGTAAAAGTTTAAAATATAGAGTGGAATGAAAAATAATAACTGAAAATTTGCTTTGAATTGCTTTGAATTCTTTAAATGAGCTGGCTACCCTGATGAAGCTCTGCAAGCAGAAACACGTGTCGGTGGATATTTCAAAGTTTTTTAAAGTTAGTGTTCAACTGGTGAGTACCTTTCGTTTTATTTTTTTTTAGTTTTACTAGACAGAATAGTTGAAATTAAAAACAACATTATTGAGTCTGTCGTACTGAACATAATGTGCATATTATCTTTTTTTTAATCCAAGTTTCAACGTTTTGGGAAATAGCCGGGAAAATAATTGTTTAAAAAGATATGTTATACTTATCTGTGATAAGATTTGTAAAAGTTAGTAAATAATAATTAGCAGAAAAATTTTCCGTTATTATTTTTCATTCCACTCAATAATTAATGTATATTCTTCATAAATTTTATGTAAAAAGCAACTATATCCGAAGCCTACTAGTTTCGAATGTAGACTAGAAAAATGCATTATAAAATGTAACCGCCTTATAACTTTTTTAGCAATTTTGTTCGCAATAATGCTGCTTATGTAACTTCAAGGAAAAGATCTATTGAACCGCTGCTGACCAACTCGAGACACCGTCTTACGAAAGGAATGTAAAATTACGGTTTCTATGTTTCTATACATATACCACCATAAAGTAGTAACGCTAAAATTTTAAAATTTATGGGCCTCCGTGTTTACGAAAACCTAGATGAGCGATCTGACCTTGATAGCAGAAATAGGCCGGCTTAAAAAAAGATAAAAAAGATAATATACTTAAAAAAATTGGGTCTGTGTGACCTCATTTGCAATTTATTGTCGGATAGTTTTTGCAAACTATAATATTTGTTCTTGTATGCAAGTTTTTCTAATTAACGCAATCCTTTTACAACTATATGTATATAATTAATATAAATCATCAAGTTCAATGTACCGCACCTCAATTATTCCACTAACATTCGTCAATAAGAACAGTGAGGAAATAACTTTTAACATTGCGTTATGCGGAAAGTATCTGACATTTGCTATTACATTTAAATTTTTAATTATTTCGTCTTATGCTTCAGTGTAAACAAGTTTTAACTTTGTTTTTAATAAAATGAACAATAAAATTGTTATTTTTGTTTAATATGCGGTGGTTTTGAGCAAAATTGATATGCGGCCTCACATGCTGATATTAAAACGTTTATTGTTCGCAATAAAAATGTTTTCTATGTAAGGTTTCATACATTTACGTTGTATGTCGTAATAGTACACGAATTTAGTGTCATTGGCTGATTGTGAGTATAATTCACTCGAGCATGAGATGTTTAGAAAGGATTACATTTTAAAGTAGTATCCCCTATAGGCCTAATCCACAACAAAAAAAAATAAATAAATAAAAAAAAACTTTCAAAGAAAGTAAAGAAACTGCACAATCTGCAATTCATCTACCTCATTGCATTTGCGAAACCGTCGAATCGATGAATTAACAGCAGCAGATATTTGAAATCATTACTCAATCCTTAAAACTAATTCATCTCTTGTTAACATTGCAGTACCATAAACCTTTTCCTTTATATATCCCCAAACGTAAAAGTCTACTGGTCCAATGCTATTAATCATTTCGTGATGCATATCATTTATTCCTAATCAACCAATCCACTGCTGTGGATAATTTGTATGTAATTTTATCACAACTCTTCCAAAATGTGCTTTATCTGGTATCTAACAATCGTATCACTAATTCGCGGTCAAGTCCTCGATATAGTCGGACAGGTCACTGGGAAGGAATTCAAGAAATAAATCCAAGTTTAATCTCGAAGGTAACAAATCTGGACCACAAACGTTATATACCTAGAAAAATATTCAGACTGAATTCATCTTCGAATGATCTCTCGATCGAATAGCATAAGGATTTTCATGTGCCCAAACATGAAGATTGTGGTCGTTCAGTACTCCTGCTCTAGTGAATGTCGATTCATTGGTCCCTAGAAATTTACGCAAAAAATCAGGATTTCTTTCTGCTGAATTTAGCCATTGACAAAAATTCAAGCGTTCTTGAGCATCCTCAGGGCGTAAATTTTGCAAGGGCTGTAGGTGATAAACATGTTTGTGGTCATCTATACTCCAATCATTTCATATGAGCACATAAAAAATTATTTACCTGGACTCGCAAAGCGACCCTTTGTCCTCCTTCAGTCGTGCATATTTCTCTAGCATAGGAGTGCGGTGCATTATATGCAAAATGTATTTAGATAGTACTGCGCGCCTATGCCTTAAATTTTGTATGTGCTTATATGAAATGAATAGAGTATAGTAACGTTCGTAATATTTGCGATTTCGGTATTTTCACTTACTGAGTTGCTCTGGGAGAGCAAGATCTGTTATTCACGCGCAAGCCATAGTGGCGAAAACGATGATGTGTTCTAATGAAAACGTTAGTATCTGGAAGTCACCTATTTGGAAAACGTCTTTGATACTTACGAACTGCTGCCTCGGCATTTCTATTACAGAATCCAAACAGTAATATTTTTCGTTACTAAACAGCATGACGTTAAGAGTTAGAATGGCATAGTAACAACACAACTAACCTCAAAGCATGCACAGTTACTTCTATAGTTACTTGACAACAAATAACCTGTGCTCTCTTTTCAGACGATAATGTGATTAATCTGAAACGTCCGCACAAAAATTTTTCCCTACAAATAACTGGGAAACGGCGTGTTCCGTTAATTTTTACAGAAACAGTATTTTCTTCAGAATTACATTGTAGTTTTGTATTTTTTCAAAAATATCCAGAGGCGTACAACATATATAGAAAGGTAGTGTGTCAAATTTGTCTTCCCTAAGGTATATAAAGTTTTTTTTACTGAAACCTCTACACTCTGTATCTAAGCCATTGAGTATAGTGCATTTTTGAGTTATATTAAGAGAGGAAATTACAATTATTTTTATGTACCTACAGATTCCTGTAGTTTGCGCTTTGGAAACTGCACCACCCTGTATACAATATATTGTTAAATATAGCCGACTGTGATTGTAAATTGGTTATTTTATTATATATTTATATATTTTAATTGATTGTTTTTGCTATTTACCATTTGCTTTAAAGGTGTGAGGCAGAATTATTATTAGATTATTAAATAAATAATTTTATGTACGACCGGTCGTCATTGATCACTTTATATGCTTTGTTTGATGACTTAAAATATTACTTTACAGCCCGCCGGGCCGTAAAATACTTTATGGCCGCCTAGGACTTTTGCTCTATTTCTTTTACATTTTCGACTTCTGAGGCAATAAGTCCAACGTCACAGCCTCTGCCGCTTCGGTAATTTCTAGTGGAGTATCGGAAAATAAATTTTCATCCTCTTCCATTTCCAGTTCGATTGAAAAACACAAAACACTTCGACAAAACGATTGTAAAACTTAGACAGTTATTGCTACAAAATTACAATATGGTCACCTCCATTTGCTTTATAGGTGTGAGGCAGAATTATTATTAGTTAATTAAATAAATAATTTTATGTACGACCGGTCGTCATTTATCACGTTATATGCTTTGAAGGCTTTAAATATTACTTTACAGCCCGTCGGGCCCTAAAACACTTTATGTCCGCCTAGGACTTTTGCTCTATTTCTCATACATTTTCGACTTCTGAGGCAATAATTCCAATGTCACAGCCTCTGCCGCTTCGGTAATTTCTAGTGGAGTACAGGAAAATAAATTTTCATCCTCTTCCATTTCCAGTTTAATTGAAAAACACAAAATACTTCGACAAAACGATTGTAAAACTTAGAACAATTATTGCTACAAAATTACAATATGGTTACTTTTATTTACGTTGTTGCTTGGTTATTTGCATTTATTTTTAATTTAAATTCAAAATCAAATTACTACCTGTCATTGTGACAATATGATTGTTATCTTTATGGAATGTCAAAATTTAACACTGACAATTCTTATCCAGCATTTGTAGGATATCCGACATATATTTATGTATTATGTATTAATTATGACTGATCGTATATAAAATGTTGTATACACCTCAGGCACAACCAGCGTTTATGGGTCCTTATCGTGTTAGAGACCTCGGCCAATGCCTCGTGCTCTAATTTTCACGCCGCGGGTCATAAACACCTCTTTATGCCCTTGGTGCATAAATAATTATTACGTTTTATATACATAATGTATGTATATACAATATATTTAATATAAAATTAACATCGTGCCATGGCGAATTCCAAGTCGACCAATGTGTAAGAGGGTAGACAGTTTATATTGAATTTTCTAAACTCTGACACAAATAGCCCACAGTCTGGCACAACTGTTTTCAGAGCTACAACATGTTCAAAGTTTGTCATATAAAGGGGTTACCGTCAACTTGGTACCATAATAAATTGAAAAATGAAAATATGTTTCAACAGAAAAATCTTAAAACAGGATAAACGAATATCTTTAAATCATGTGTGGGTAGTCATTTGTTTAACAATAGAAAGAAAACAAATAATAGCGAATGTCTGTATTTTACTACAAATTACATACATCATTTTGGTTGCTAATTTTATTCGCAGAGTAACATAATGTGCTAATTTTAGACAATAACTTATTATTACTTCATATCATCCATTCGGAAATACCGCAAAAAAGCTAGACGATCGTTGTTCAGATAAATTTTAGTCACATCTACTTTTTTTGATGAATATTGTAAAAACAAGCCTTATGTTACGAAGGTCTATACTGCCGCAAACAATAAATACATGCATGTAGAAATATTTCTTACAAACATTGACTAACGTATTCCAGTCTATTTTTACTAGAAGGTTCTGGTTAATCCACATAATATATGATAAAAAAAAATCTGCTATTTTTAGACAGATTTCGCCACCATAATTAATTATAAATCCATAATCAATCATATTTCATTTAATTTCTTAAAATACTAGTCTGATAATAATTTTAAAATATCCAGATTTAATCTATTCATTTTAGTAAAACTAGTCAAAAACATGTAGATAAAGAAGTTACTAATATTTTGAAAATTATGTTAAATTTGTTTATTATTTGGTTAATATTAACCAAAATCAAGGCTCATGTAACCAAAAATAATCTTGTTTTTCGGCTATATCATACAAAAATAGTTTTGTTTAAACCTAATAGCAGTGTTAATTTTAGCCAAAATTTTGATTTATTTTTTTCTAAAAACACAAATTCATTTTGCTTCCTCATCTATCTGTATTGATAGACAAAGTATGGTGTCGTAAGAAAAACCAAATTCCAGATTATGATGAATATGGACGTTTTAATACCTAAAATAGATAATTTATCTGAATTGGCGTGCTGTCTCTGTTTCTGTGTATCCGAGTCTGTATGTTTGTGTGTCTGTGAGTAGCTGGAGATCGTTGTGGTATAATTTTCTCCAACACATCTCAACGTAGAAATCTGAAACTTTACATGTAATATTTGGGAGTCCAAGGAAGAACCCTATTGAATTTCAGTGAAATTGGTGCACCAGGCAGAGCACGTCTCATGGAAACCAAAAAAAAATATACGTCAAATTAAAGAATGTTCCAAATAAGAATTTTCCAGAATGAGGAAATGTACCGAAAAGATCTGTTGAAAATTTCTCGTCCGATTAATTTCAATTAAATATCTGATGTGACCAGCACATAACCTTCTTATACCAGTATATATCGTCCTGATCTAAGAAAATCATTCTATTTAATTCTTCACTTACCTCAATTAAATTTTAATAGCGCACATTGAAATGTTTCATTAAAATTTTTAAATACTTAATTATCAGCGTCATTCGATACTGTCAATAATAATTATTCATGTCATATATTTTAATAATTTCTTCTTATTGACATTGACATTTTTGTAATTAAATTAAACCCTTCAAATGTCAAACTATTAAATTTATCCAATCCCCATTTTATAAGGCCAAATGTGTAAAATATTTCAGTTTACATCAGCTTTGTTTAAGTACTTGGAAAATATATTTTATTTGCTTGATATTATAGACATACATGATTTATAATCTTCCATCGAGAATACATTTTTTTGTAAAGGCAAATGCAAAAAAATTTGGGTCCCGTGGACCTCCTTTCAGCTGGCCAATTTTGCTCCTCACCGAATTTATAATTGTCTTTGACCTTTGGAACATGTGTACCAAACTTGAAAGCTTTATCTCAAAAACTGTGGCTGCTATCGCGATACTACAGACATGCCGACAGATTTTTTTTTCATAAAGTTATGTTTTTTCATTATAAATCGTCGAGATTCGTCCAGAAATGCAATGAAAATTTTTAATTTTTTTCCCAAAATTGTACCTTTTTTCTTCTTTCATTCATTATGTCTCTTCTGGTGGTACCGCATTCAACGCATTCACACGCTCCGACACACATCAATCGGAAAATAGTCAGAATGGATTCAGGAGGGTTCAAAACGTATATATCAATTAAAATCTCGAGGTCGAAAAAAATCACGATTACTATATGTACTTCCTTATATTAGTAAAAAAGTAGTCCATCGCATATCCAGTTTGAAATGAGAGAAAAAAATTATTTAATTCATTTTGTCTTTTTTTGTTTCGTTTGTCCCGTTTGTATCGTTTTCCTCTTTTATATCTATCGTTTGTCTCGTTTATCTCGTTTATCTTATTTTCCTGTTTATCCCATTTATCCTGTGTGTCTCATGTATCTTATTTATCTTTTTCTGTTGTTTATCTCGTTTATCTTATTTGTCTTATTTATTTTCTTTATCATGTTTATCTTATTTGTTTCATTTGTCTCATTTGTCACACTCGCGTCACTTGTTTCATTTGCCTCATTTTTTTATTGGTATCATTTGCCTCAATTATCTCATTTAATTTTTCCCATTTATCTTATTGATCGTATTTACCTTAGTTGTGTTATTATTTAATTTATTTTGCGTATTTTGTTAGTTTTATTTATTTTATATAAATAAATAAAATAAAGTCGCCTCATTGGCTCAGTGATTACACGTTAAGCTTCAAACCAAAGGGTCCCGGGTTCGAAGATTGGCTGGGGCATGGATGTATAGTAGCGTTTTTAAAATACCGAGACGGTAGCACAATTGGATAGAGCGTTGTTGTGTGGTAGAACACGACTAGCCACTGTCTATCTCTCCTGAGTTCAAGTCTCAGCTGCGGCATCTGGCAAATGTCGCAGGGACTGGTTGTTGTGAGTCTGTCCTGGTCAAGTGGAATAGCAATGTGCTATACTCCGCCAGGATGTTAATATAAAAAAAAATTAAAATGATATTTTTAGTAAAAATAATTTATTTATTTCATGTCAAATTGAATATGAGTATGATAATTCGCCAAGACCGATTTTTACTAACAATATCCAACAGCAATAATTTGCATAGTTCTTGTGTCCAAAATGTAAATTAATTATGTAAACTAATTACAATGAAATAGGTAGGTGTCATTCATACAAGTGATTGGTTTTTTATGGAATGAGTTCCACTTAAAATTGACTCTTTATAAAGTAGAAACATCTTGGTTTAAAAAAATACAGTATGTTCATGAATTTTTTTAATTGCAAATAAGGGACAAAAAAAACAATAAATTATTTAATTGAAAATAAAATATGAAATCAACTTACCCTTAAAACTTCAGTACAACGTCAAGGCATCTACTGAATTAACCTACGAATCATTTCTTTGGGAATATTGTTGCATTCATCTCTGAGTTGCTGAGCTAATGTTCATGATTTTATTGTTGAGACATTTCTCGGACGATCTTGACAGTGTACGGTCTTATAATATCTAGAGATGGGCTAAGTGGAACACTTTATTGATTCGAATCTTTTAATCGGTCTGATTAAAGATCCGTTCAAACTGATTCGGTCAATTTTTTCGTTTAACTAAGTCCCTGATGTAAGGCGGGCCTCGTCACGAGTCTTAGCGGCAGATCTGCGACACTGCGACTCATACTCGTAATACGCGTGACTGTTCTGTGATAGACACATTTCACACCCAGTACCCACCCTCTCAGTCTGAGACTGTGGATGGGTACAAAAGAGCATTCGTCTAATTGTAAATACAAAACTAAAGATTGAGAAAAGAAGAGAAATTAATAAAAATTTTCATTATTATACTACAATAACTTTTATTTGTACACCCTTTACATGATCTAACCATCTTTTCTTATCGTTCTCCATTTTAAAATAAAATAAAATGCATACAACTGTCATTGTTACAGAATTAAACAATGTACGGCAGGTACGCAAGTCATGCAGTCAAACGCTAAACTAGACTGAGACTGTGGGTGGGTACTGGGACTGGGTGTGAAATGTGTCTATCACAGAACAGTGATGCGTATTATGAGTATGAGTTGCAGTGTGGCAAATCTGCTGCTAAGATTCGTGACGAGACCCGTCTTAAACGGAACAATTGACCGAATCTGTTCGAACGGATCTTTAATCTGACCGATTCAAATGATTCGAATCAGTAAAGTGTTCCACTCAGCCCATCTCTACTGGGGAACAACTGCACTTCTTGAACCAATTTGTGCTTCAAGGAGCGTATGCTCATAATTTCAATGGATAAATATTTACCAATAGGCGCAGAGATTTCTTATTTGCACAGCTGTTCTTGATCTTCTCGAAGGGTAGTTAGTCTTTCACGATGTCTGTATGATCTTCTGCGAATACCAACTTCTCTGAACCGATTCCATAATCGGAGAATTAAAGGTTGACCTGTTTGAAGCACCAGTCAATAGTAATTTTGATAAATTAGTTTCCAATGATAATAATATAATGAGATTAATGACTGGTTGGTTAACTTTTCCAAGTTTGGTAAAACAGGAGGTAAATACTCGTATCTTGTCAGTGACTATAACAGTGATATTATAGCACGCCACCACGGCAAATTTATTACTATCTCTAGTTTAATAATTTGCCGTCTATTTTTAACCTGCTTATAGGCTTTTTCTTTTTATAGAAACTTATTATTCCTAGAATCTCATTCGTTACACATTTTCACATATTTGGCAGGATAATTATAATATTAACAAATTTCTATAGAAAAATAATTTCGTATTATTTTTGTGCAAATGAGAAATCTTTCATTTTTGAATGCAGCAAAAGTTATTAAATAATTTAATTATGTGATGGTATCAACCCAAGTATAAACCTTTATATCGAGGGCGTATAATCATAGCACATACGTTGGCGTATACGTCCTTCTGATATGATGCCCTCGATATGAAAATGCTTGTCGACCAACAAATTCGATTGTCAATCGCCGCCTACAAGCAATTTAAATTTGTGGCTTGATTTTATTGTTTCTTATTTCTCGTGTTGGACTATATATTTATGGTAATTATGAACATTTTTTTCTTCAACGCAATTACGCTTTTTGAAATTCCTTGATTCATTGATATAAAGAAAATGTTTTCGCGATGTCTCTCGATCGATTTATCAGTTTATCACTTATCAGACTGTCCGCATTCTAACGCCCATACTATTTATAGGTTATTTATCGATCTGAAAAAAATATCTAGGCCTCCGGCATTAACCGAAAGAACCCAGTCCATTTTGGGTAAGGTAGATCGCCCGGAAGTAATGGTTTAATGCATGCCTTTTCTCACTTTTTTTTCAAGCTTTTGAAAATAAAGGTTTTTTTCGGATTTCTAACTTGAAATGCCGTGAATTATAGAAATATTTTAAACGTTTTCAAAGATACTTAGTTTTTCTATAGGACTTAGGCCGGATATCGGAAAACGGTATTCGAATAATATAAACACCACAGAACACCACCGAAATTAAACAACCTTTGAGCCGGTTACGGTTATGAATATTGACCAAAATATTGAAAGGAAGGATTCGAATATAGGGTTCCGAAAAGTACAATCTCAGACATCAGGAGTATCAGAAGACTAAACCGTTCTATGACAAGTTTATTCTTGCTATCTCCGTATCGTGAAAATCTGACTTATTCACCACTTCAATCTTTGATCCATGTATTCGCTTGAATACTGGGATTCGAATACCAGGATTCTTATTTATTCTTGACGAATATAAAGGTTCCATATTGTATTCGAATATTCGAATACCTGCATGTGAATACTAGAATACCAAGAATGTTAGCCAAGATGCTCAAATACAAGTAGTTGAGGAATATTAAGGGATGCCTTATATTTTGTACTATATTGCGAATATTTTAATTTCCTTTTTGCCTCTACCCATATATAACGATGATTCTAACAAAAATCATTTCAGTATATATTTTCATTATCTGTTTTTCTAGAGTTTTGTTGAAGAGGTAGTCTCTAGGATGATATAAAATTGTTGAGCTAATTAGGTATGCTAATTAATATAAAAATAATATTAAATAAACAGTATTTTACCGATTTGGACACTTTTTGATTTAATTTCATAAATTCTTTCCATTTAAATTATTTCCGCAATTTTGTATTATAATTTGTACGTGTATAATATTCGCTAAGGCAGAAAATAAATTATAAACATTTAAAACTTTTAACGACCGTAATATATTAGAAAATAGTAGCAACAGCAGGTCAAGTTATGTTATAAGACTAATATCTAATATATTTTAAATGGGAAAGTTGACCCGATTTCGAGAGAGGTTACAAAGAAAAATTCATTTCCTCGATAAAATGGAGTTCGTAGAATGCAGCAAATGTAGAAATTCATGTTGTTAAAAGAATTTAGAAATAAGGTTTTAGAAAATGAATTCTGCATAAAGTTTCCGGTTTATTTGTACATGGTAACATGTAAGAAAGTAAAACGAGAAGTTAAATTTTTTATAATTATCAATTTTACTTATTATTTTTAATGTCCGAAAAAAATATCTTTTTTAAACCAGTAAATAAACTGAGGAAATCATATAATAAGTAATTACTGTTTGTTTAATTATAGAACTGTTAATGAAGTTCATTAAGGTAACAAAAATCCCGGAACTGAATTGGCAAACATAAATTTATGACATTTTTATTTACGAGGAAGTATGTTTTAGGATTCATATCCAGTTATTTATTTTTAATGTTCACACTGAATAAATAATAATTAATTTTTTATTGGTAAAATTGTTAATATACAGTTAATTTATTACATTATGCAAATTCAATGCTACCTTATTTTGTTTTATGTATTAAAGTTGGAATCATAGTATTCAGTTGGACCTAAAATCTACAGCTTCGTCTAATTTAAATGACTGGAGGACACATGTCTGTTTTTGATGACAGAGCAAGCTTATTATTGAAATAGGTTAGCTCAAAGAGTATTGTTACGCCACTGGACTGTGCAGACTGGTTAGATTAGGCTGGAATTGTACACGAACGGCCGGGAATATTCTGGAGTGCTCTAGACCGGGAGAAGGGATGTATAAATAAGACGCACGGTGGGCCGAGATTTAATCTTAAGTTGAACGTGAACAAGTAAAGTACAAATAAGAAAGAGACTTATAAGTGTTCAGTTGTGATTATAGTTAAGACATTAATTAATCTGTTGTTATTAATTGTTAATTAGTAAATAAAATAGTGAATAAGTGTTACCTGGACTTTCAATCAACGAATTCACGAGTATAGGTGTTTGTGTGGATAGCAAACACGTAACAGTATTATAGTGATATATTATTTTAATACTTGTTTTAATAATAATTTTAATGCCCCATCGTCTCTAATAATACATGGATACTAGTGGGTATGAACAAAATCGATGTATTGTTTCTAATTTTCTTTTCGAATCGAATCACTGATTAAAGAAAAAATTGAAACGAAATATTTAATCGAATTAGCATATGGAATTGAATCAGTCTATCAAATCGAATCGGCACATATAATTTAACCTAGAATCTAAATAATATATGAAAATGAAAAGGATCTTCCATAAAAAAAATATTATTTGGTGTATTAAAACTTTTTCAATACACCGTTTACACACAGGAAGATATTTTTAAAATCTGTGCTTTATGAAGATGTATAGTTCTTGCCTATTATTTTTTGTTCATTTTAAATAGTAGTAGCAATATTGAAACACTGTATTTACATATCTTGGTTTTACAAAAATTACTACATATTCTATTAAGTAGGTAATACGAGTTACAGAACACAACACATTTTAAATATGATAAATCAAAAAGAAAAATTCTCATAAAATTCCTTTATTACTGTGACCGGTTTCGTGAACAAATTAATTACTTCACATCATCAGACACAGGAATTTTTATAAATAAAAAACCAGGTAATTAATTTGTTCACGAAACCGGTCACAGTAATAAAGGAATTTTATGAGAATTTTTCTTTTTGATTTATCATGAATAATTACTCATATGGGATCAACCTACCTACGTTACATTTTAAATATTTTTGCATATCAACGACACCGATTAATTATTGTCCTAGAACTGTAGAAATGGCTAAGATGTATGTATATTTCGATTCACCAATTTCAGGTTATAAAATACAGAAATCTGCAGCACCTGAATGAAAACTTTGGTTAACTGGGAATCCAATTTGTTCAGTATTACCAGATGGGTAGATATTAGATGACACCATTATTACCACTAATTAAATAGATAATATGTGCCATCTAGTAAGGAATAGCTACAATTAGGATTCTTTAAATGTGAAGTTAGATTATAGAAGGCAACGCAACGAACAACGATCTGCTACTCTCGTGGTTTCGTGTAATGCCGGTTTAAGAGACCCACGTAAGCTGGCAACATTCCCCTACCACCCTATTTTAGTAATCATAATTTCGATTCGATTCGCGATTCGATTTAAGTTGTGACAAGCGATTTAATCGATTCGAACCGATGTTTTTTGCGAATCGAAAATCGATTCAGTATTTCTCAAATCGCGTAGGCCTAGATACCAACGCCCTCCGATGATTTAAAATAGACGTAGCTGTACATTTTAATACTTGTATTGTTTAAAAAATTTAAACTAAACTGCTGGCCAAATTAAACATAATGTAATTTTGAAGATGACGATCTTCAAAACGATAGGAGTATGCAGTCTTGAAGATTTTCTTGCAAACAAATAAATTGGCTTAACCATGACATTAAACTACGATAGAAGACGTTTAGTACAGGGTGCACAATGAAGACCTTGCAATTTCTTAAACTTTCATTTGTACCCAAAATGTAAAAAAAAACAATTTTAGGTTTTTATCTATCTAGGATAATCTATGGATTAATTGGAAGAAACGGTTTTGGGTGTTTTTTGATCTCTTGATATTTTTAGAGGTAGAATTTTTTTCTCAAAATGAATTATTTTTACACATTAACCTATCACTTTAAATGTAGTAATCAACATTATTCAAGAGTGGTGATTTAACATCTACCTTCGATTTTATGGAGTTACATGTTCAGTGTCGAATGAAAACGAATATGAATTTAATAATTATTGCATACATATCCTGTATTACAATATTAAAATACAAATAACTCCAAAAAGATGGCTTCTATCGAAATTTATTAAGAGCACTTTTTTTATGTAGTTTTACATGTTCAGAAAAAAGACAAAAGTATTGCGATAATTCACCCTTAGCTCCCCCCACCCCTAACTAACCCAACAAATCATGATATTTAGATAAAAATTTGACAAAACATATAACATAAAATTAATAAATGGTTCAAATTTAATGTTTGCAACTTAAGACGTTTCAAATTTATTGACAAACAACTATGTTGTACTTACCCCCTTAATGGGGTTTTTGCTTCCTTACGAACTGATTCAAGGCAAATGTTTATATACAAAACTGAACTAGTTCTATCACACTCTTGAAGGAAAGTACTTACTTAACAGAGGTAAGATTTACCAATCGGATATGACGTAAAACCAGGGTGGGCTTTAGGTGGTTATGTGTCAGATTTGCAGGCATATATGAGACAATATCTTACCTTGAAATTTTTTTTATCGAATTCCGTATTATCCAAAGTTGATAAAGTCAATTTATTATAAACATTCACTCAAGGGGAACTGGAGGTATAGAGGGATGTACATAACACTAAGCTACACACACAAGTATTTTTCGCTGCCAGTTACAAGAATAAAAGTATATTATTAATATCTGTTCTAACTGTATTGTAGTTAAACTTCAGAGCTTTTTGTTGAAGATCCATTTATATTGCGAGAAGGACCGCTCGACTTCGACAGATGTAACTGAAGCATACTTAAAATATGTAAACTTTCGCAAAATCAGCACATTCATGCCCGATGTAGCAAAATCTACTTCTTTGCCGTTTAAAAGGTGTATTACACCTGTCATCGTAACAAATCTGGGATTTTTTTAAAACAATTTGAATTTTGTTTGTTCCCTCGCAGCAATTTCTCCCTGTAATCGAAAAATATATTATCGAAGATCGAACACAACGTTTATTGCATCAACTATAGTAAATTCTGATGCTGGCTACCTTGCCTACGTTACATTTAATATGCTTAAACTTCTTCAGGGCTCAATAGCTAAATAATGATGTAAAAATTTCACAACAGAATTTTTTTTAAAAAAACCACGTTGTAGGCATAACAATTACAAGACCAATCAATTTGAGAGTCAATAAAATATACATATATGTAGACATTAGACACACAACAGATTAAAATGTAACATTGTTAAATTTTAATCTGTTGTGTGTCTAATGCCTACATATATGTATATTTTATTGACTTTCAAATTGATTGGTCTTGTAATTGTTATGCCTACAGACGTTGTTTTTAAGAAAAAATCTGTTGTGGAATTTTTACATCATTATTTGGCAATTGAGCCCTGAAGTTTAAGCATATTAAACGAAACGTAGGCAAGATATCGTTTTATTTTAACTTATTGTCCTGGTTCCGACAATTTCAACCTGTAGAAGATTTTTTCAAGGACAGAAATTTCACTTTTTAACCAGAAAATATGTCTATTAATATTTGTGTTGTATGACCACGAAATTGCTTTGTTACATCTAGTGCAATTCAATTGTCTACCATTAAATTGTAAATCGACAATATCACGAATCCAAGAATTTACTGTAGCTTCCGTCGGTTTAGTACGTTGTGACATATTAACTGCGCATTTTTAGTACCTACGTCCGAATGTATCCATGTTATGCAAGATACTGTTTGATCATGTTATATGTTTTCTCCCCTCCACGCTAGGGCTGGCCGTTGGCCTTCAGTAATTTAAATTACCAATATATAATTTAAAAGATTTAATGTAGTGCATTGCCTGACAAAACTAAGTTACCAAGAACATTGTAAAATTAAATAAAAAGCACTTAATATGTTTTTGTAGTTTGGGAATGTTTCAGGAGGTGCTTGCTATTTATTATATCTGTAAAAAAAGCCATCTCTGGGAACCGATCGGTAAATCCCACGTATGTTAATTAAGAGACACCTTGTATATAAAAAAATATTGTTCATTACCGGCCCTGCTGAGAAAACTAAATTTCTGTACTATTTTTAAATTATTTTTCATTATTTGAAAATATATTGTTACCCAAGGGTCATATGGTCAAAAATAAACGAAATATTTTATATACACGTATAGATAACCCTGATCATTTTATAAGAAAGGAAAAAGACCTCTAACAGATATTGATATTATTAAACTTTAGTGAGTTTAGTGTTCGATTAGTCACGTAATTCTTAGTCAGAATTTTTCTAGTTATTTCATTTATTGGGTTTTTGACCTGTGACATAAAAGCGTATAATAATAAATAGTAATTATTGGTATACAAAAGTTCTTTAATTTTTTGCATTTTCTCTTCTTCAAACTTATATAAAGGTAAAACACAGCAAAAAGAAAAATAATATTTTATTTATGTATTACAATTTAATTTAAAATCGATACGAATGGTTGGTGACACCTTACTTATGAATATGATTCTTATGATTATGATTATGAATTCGTCTACCTCACTCGGAAGGGACGATCGTTGGTGACCTCCGATATTTGGTATAAAATGGGGGAAAGAATACGTAACACGTAACCATATTTAAATTACAGTGAAATAATTTATCCACATATTCGGGGTTCTGGTACTTACATCTTGACAAAACTGTACAAAATTAAAAAGGAAAATATTGCAAAAACCTGTGTTTTGCTGAACTTCAATTATCTTTTACATAACTTGTTTTTGGAAAAATCAGCACACTATATCTCTAAAACGAAGCAGTTAAGGACAAAACTTGTGGAGAGAGTAGGGAATGACAGAATAATACGAATTTCGCACCTCACATCTGAATTGTGGATTTATTTATAGTTTATACAAAGTCAATTGAAATTGGTCATTGTTAAAGCACAGGACTGTGCGCACTTAACTTGATATTTTGTCCTATGTATTTAGCAGTGGTATCGAGAATCAAATGGTAGTTGAAATTGTGCAGGTGAGTCCGAGACTGGCAATGTAATCAGCCTGAACGAACCATCTACGACTGCACGTGTTTTAAAGATAATAAAACGGACAGGCCCACTAGTATAAAAAAAACTCATTAAATCGTTTCTCCGCAATTACGGAAACTTGTGAGATGTGCCGGCATTGGCTATGTTTTGAGGACGATGGGCGACGATTGGCTGGGATCAGGATATTCGTCAATCCGATTGGTCGGTGGGTGTTTGAGTGTATATCAGTCAGGAGTCAACGTGGACTCGGATGTTACCTATTTATTTATTACATTTGTCCAGTGCAGTGCAGAAATACCTATTATAATATCAAGGTGGTTCGGTTTATACTTAGTGTTCATATTGGTAAATATTTATTACTACATAAAAGGTATTTAAGATATTGTATTAGGTATTTACTAATTTACCATGGCTTTCTGGAGACCATTTGAAACAGAAGATAATATAATAACGCCCGAAAATCCCGAAATAGTTGAGCCTATTATTGTCGAGGAAGACGAAATAAATTTAGAGTTTCAAAATAAAGATTTACACGTACAAAGTCAACGCATTATTTTAAATATATATGAAAAATGTGAGAAAGAAATAATAGAACGTATTAACGAATTAACTAAAATATCAAAATCAACAATTTATCGTGTAATTAAAAAAGGAGATGTTATAGATCATGGTACAAATAGGAAACGGAAAAATATGAAATTAAAAAATATTGATGATGCTACCAAAGATGTAATACGGCGTATAATTTATAATATGTATGAAAAAAAATATAGTTCCTACGTTAAAAATGATTCGAGAAAAATTAAGCGATTATCCTGATTATAATTATAGTTCTTTAGATACACTACGAAATGTTTTATTAGAATGCGGTTTTAAACATAAAAAACTTGACAGTCGTATGGTAATTATGGAATCACGACGTATAGTAGCACTTCGGGAAGATTATTTGGAAAAATCAGAGAATATCGTAAACTAAACAGGCATATAGTGTATCTAGATGCGCCGATTATAATTCAACCTGGTAATGATTCCTCTTCAGAAAGTGAAGATTCGGACGCGTCAACTTTTAGCCTTTAACTTTTTTAATATACATAATATATTTTCAGAACAAAATATTTAGATATTATATTAGGTATGAAGTTTACTTTTTTATTGTTACATTTCTTGGAATATATTTTATTTAGTTGACAAGAAATTTTAATTTAAGTTACTTTATTCTAGAGACATTTTAATTTTGTTTTTATTTATGTTTTATCTAAACAAATATTTATTTTTGTGGTACTAATTCTTTGCTTTGGTTAAGAGACTTACATTTTTATTTTTATTTTAGAAGAAACTTTTATTTTATTTTTTACTATATAACATCCTTGCCTCTCGCTAATCTAACCTGTCCCATTCCCTCATCTTAGCAAGGATATGTTCATACCTTCTCGTTGGTCCTTGCAGAGCAATAACATATTTCAATATAGTATGGGTTAACTTTAAAACTAAACCCAATAAATTTAAATATTTAGACTTTATATCTAAAACTGATATAATATTTCAAAAATATTTTATTGGCGAAATGAACAAAAATAGCCTATCTAATAAACAAAAAAAAATAAAAATTAATACAATTTTCAAACAAGTATAACATTTTCTTATGACAAGCATTTCTATTTACCTCCGCCCATGTACAATAAAGAGATGCCGACGGTTTTTGCAGGCTTTTAGTTTTTATACGATTTCAATTGACTTCGTACAAACTATAAATACAATAATTTCAAATGCAGTAGGGACATTTTAAAGTGTTAAACTGGTAAATAAATAAGGTATAATAAAAATTAAAATCTTGTACTAGTGGGCAGTCGCAATTGAATCTTAAGTCACTCCTCTTTGTGATGATGTGATGATACAAATTTATAAATCATATGCCGTGTGTGTGGCAATTTTATTTAATCTTCGGTTTAATTGAATCAGAGATTACTATCCTTGGCATCATCAAAAACCATATTTAAAAAAAATACTGAGATTGTTTACAGCTGTACGCACATATTCTATTATGTATTCCAGCTGAGCGTTAAATTTTAAAATGTTGCATTTGGACTTTTTCATAGTTTTTACATTAAAACAGTAACAACTCCCTGGGTTAACTGATATAACTAATCGAGTAACTTGTAGCATTTTTTTATTACAAATTAATCCGTTGCCGCGTAAACCACGTAATTGTTAAATCTACTCGGTCTGCTCGATCTCTCGATGTAATTCTGGAACTTAGCGCAAAAGTATGATAGTAGTAGACTGGTAGTAGTGGTTGGCAATACCAATATATGATGTAGTTCTTAATTTTCTCGACCTTTACGTCTACCATAGTAATAACTATTAACTAATAAGGTCGATGTCAAATCGTAACCTTGCATATCAATTAAGTAAAACAATGTTACGTTAAAACCGGACCTGCTCTTTTAATTAATCTAATATATGTTGACATCTGTATTATTAAATCGAGCATAAACGAATTGGTTTAAACAGAACCCGTAAATTTATGATTTTATTTTAAACCACTTACGTTAAGCCGGTTGCACCGAAAATTAGTAGTTGCCAAATGACCTTAATTAAAAAAAACCGTGTGGTAGACTTTCCGTCAATTTGTACTATGTAAAACATTAATAAAAATACAGTAAGATCCAGAATAAGAGACAACTTTATAATAATAAACATAATCAATCATAATTTGATACTTTAAGGCGCTAAGCTATCCTTTTTAAACAACCAAACTACTATAACTTTCTTTCTTTTTCCGCGGTGAATTTTTAATAACGGAAAAGAAAAAGAGCTCAACAAAAATCGAAATGGCAGCCAGAATTGATGCTTCAGAATATGGGTTAATAAATTTTCATTTATGTACAATATAAACGTAATATTGTAATATGTGGCATTGTCCCCATAAACTTATGGGAAAAATGGTAAAAAAGGCGAAGACATTAATTTTGTCTATTCTAACAAGGTGTAATGCTAATTAGTGATGGGACTCGAGTGAATTTTTTTCCCTCGAATAACTCGGTAGGTTTCCGAATTTACTCGAGTTGAAACTCGAGTCGAGTTGAAACTCGGTTTCATTGTTATAAAACTCGAATCAAAAGTTAGGCCGAGTAAAACTGAAAAAATCGACTCGACTTTTGACTCGAGTCGCTTTTTGACTCGAGTAGATTTTTGGATCGAGTCGATTTTTGAATCGATTCGCTTTTTTGACTCGATTCGCTTTTTGACTCGAGTCGCCTTTAGACTCGAGTCGCTCTTTGACTCGAGTCAAGATTCTTTAATTTAATTGTTTATGATTTTATTAATATTTTTAAATATTCTTTAGTGCCAGTGTGATTTGTTTATATAATATAAATATTAAAGATTATTTACATGAAGGCACTAATCTTGTAAAAGTAATAAAGATGAAAACATGTAACCATGAATGAAATCACTAATCAATTACTATATCATCGGGTCATCGGGATCGGGAATTACCCTCCAGGTTTGTTGTTTCATGTTTGTAGTTCAGATTGTATAATTATTAATTAAAAGGTTTGTTCGTAAAGCAGTTTCCAACCGTTTGAAACTATCAGAAGCAAGCGCACATTGTTGTAGAGATGCGCTTGTTCAATCAGAACGTTTGTTATTGCAGAGCTCTCGTAATACTCACATCTCTATAGTCAGAAAACTATCACAAATCGCCTCTACGTACAAACCTATAATTGTTACATACGACGTTATTACGACGTATTAGAAAATTAGAAATTAGAACTTAGAATTCTTTAAAATCAAGACTCACACGACTGCAGCAATCAAACTGGCACATTCATGTTCATAAAGATTTGTTTTTCGATTCAATTAGGTCGAAATAAATAAAAAACCGTAATCGGTGTGTATTAAATATTAAATACTGTATTTATTTAATATTTTGTGCTAAACAAGAGTTTAATTTAATGTTAATTTAATATAAAAAAAAATTATGTTGGTTTTCTTTAAATGTCATTTTATATACAATGTTAATTAAATATTTAATTTTGTATTTGAAATGTGCTGATTTGCCGGAAAAATAATATTTGACCTGGGTCCATTTATTATTTTGTATTTCAATTATTATGATTTATGTTTATCCTTTCGATTTTTCAAACTTATGTTGGAATTAGATGGTAGCGTTTTAAATGCTGAAAGATTACCAAAAGAAGAAACCTAAATACACTTTAAAAACTTACCGTTTAGCAAACCACTGAATCATCTCCAACTACTTACTCTACAGTTCGCCTCGAGTTTGATTTCGACTCTGCCCTGACTCTAGACTCTAGTCAAACTCAACTCGATTTAAAACTTAAATCATATTAACTCACTGATTCGAATAGCACTAACCCGACTCGAGTAACAACTTTACCCGAATTGCAACTCGACTCGATTTAAAACTTGATTCATAGTAACTCACTGATTCGATTATCAATAAATCGACTCGAGTAACAACTTTACTCGAATTGCAACTCGACTCGAGTTAAAACTTGATTCGAGTAGCAATAACCCGAGTCGAGTAGCAATAACTTGACTCGAGTAAAAACTTTACTCGAATTGAACAGCCATACGACTCGAGTCACTCGAATCGGATTTTGACTCGAGTCACTCGAGTATTTTCACACTCGAGTCCCATCATTAATGCTAATGGCGAACGTGAATAGTTACAATACTTTATTTTTATACATATTTTGGTTTGTCGTTATCCCCATACATCCATCATATTTGGTAGGCAAAAACTCTAATACCTTTAGATAGTGAAGGAAGTATTCAGAGTATATCAACTTGTATACAATATAAAATATAAATACTTACGTATTTTACAACTTAACCTCTCTAATAATTTTTTCGGGCCTGTGGTGTTGACTTCTAAAAATTGCAATTCAAAAATGCTTTATAATGTTTGAATATAAAAGATTAAAGCTTAGTAATGACATAAATATGCTGTAACTAGGGACCACAGACCTAAATAATTAGACTGATTAGTGATTATGTACGCTTCGCGCATACGTTTGCGCATGCAAACACATGAGCGCAGCCATTTTATGACGTTTTTGTTGATGTTTTCAAATTTGACCAATTAAAAGTTAAATAATTTGTTTTGTTGTAAAGGGTTGCCTATGTTGATTTGGTGTGCATTTTTGTAAATGATCTTACAGACTTGTTTCAGGAAAGTTAAAGTGATTCAGATGTTTTGTGAGTAAAAGTGGCTTGACGGTTATTTAGTTATTCTTGGCTGTACTGGTTCTGTGGCTTGGCCTATTGCTTAAATGGAGTGATCTTTAATTTTTGACGCATTTTTAAAGTGATTTGTAGTGATCTAAAAGTGGTAATTTTTAGGTACTTGTATATATATTATCAAAGAATTGAAAAAGTAATACTAGTAAATAAGCTTATAACTAGAACTGTCAAAAATGTTCCGTGGGACAGTGGCGTACGCGAAAATAACTAATACGAGAAAGAATAAACTGTTACAATTTATAACAATGTATGTAAAACTGACCCTC
Organism: Rhamnusium bicolor; assembly: GCA_029963845.1. Taxonomy (NCBI): domain Eukaryota; kingdom Metazoa; phylum Arthropoda; class Insecta; order Coleoptera; family Cerambycidae; genus Rhamnusium; species Rhamnusium bicolor. The sequence goes on from JANEYF010005800.1 coordinate 1,130,681, forward strand.
TTAACTAGCTTGATGAACTAGCTTGCTTATCACAAACTAGAGAAGATGTGTAGCCATTTTGCAGCATCAGGTATGTTTCTATGGTTGTCTCCATGAGTGATGTTCGCTTTGGTGAAAATATATTCTTATATTTTGGAAACGACCGTTCGACATCTACTGATGTAATACACGCATACGTAAAATAGTATTTAAACGCACTTAACGGATCTGGGGCTGCACCATCACATATTTGTCTTAATTTGGTAAAATCGGTGTCTTTATTTAACACACTTGCGAACTTTTCTTTAACGCGTCACCTATAGCGCGTAGCAGTAGTTTTACTTCGTCCACTATTTGCAGTGACTGCGCTAACAACAACACACTGTTTTCTAATTTTTTTATGCTTTCATGTTATGGTTTATAGTTCTTCGCAATATTTTTTAATGCTGTTTCAACGGAAATATCTTCGAATTTTGTCTGGCTCTGCTTAATAGCTGCAGCCTCATCTGGATTGAATTGTAGTATCACAGCTTTTATTTGTTGGAAATATTCAGCATAATAAAAAGCTGCCTGCAACCATGTTCCCCAACATGTAAGAATCGGCTGTGGTGCTTCAGGAATACCGGGACACTTGCTATGAAATGCACGGAGACGTTAGAAGATTTAAGAAACACCTTTTTTGTACTTGCTATTAATGTTTCCACCTCTGGAAAATCTTTTCGAATAGTTTCTGCCACAAGATGTAAAGCATGCACTTTACACGTAACATGTATAAACGTACAACCTTGTTCTTGCAAAGAACGGCCTACCGAACGCATTGTCACGGCGCCATCAGTTACAAACATCAACATTTGACTTTTTGAAAATTCAAATTTTTCTAACGTCTCCAGCACCACCCTGGTAATTGTTTCGCTAGTACACTGACTTAGTCTCTGGCTAGCTAGTAATAGTGGAACTGTCGGTTTAAGAGGGTCCAGTACTCGTACTATAACATTTAAAATAGATTTTTTTTACAATCTGTTGTCTCATCAACAGATAACCACAGCCGTGTAACTTCACCTGGGCATTGTATTTATTGTAGAACTCTCGAAGTGGTTGTTTATCGAGTATGTGCAGCGGAACATCACAAGCAATCAGCATTAATAGTAAATCAAACATAAACTGTGTTGTCGAGGGCACGCCATTTTTTTTTATTTTTATGGTGTACATTATTTACGTGAAGTCCACAATCACGCTTATCCCAGCACATCAAATCTTTCTCGCACACTTTACATATTATTTTAGCACCATCATAGAATAAATCCGGGAATTCACCTATTAATTTATTCACTTTGTTAGCAAATGACTGTTTTCTACCCCTGCGTACGTCTGCCATGCTTTATTATTAAATTAATATCAACAATATAGTACAACAAATAAAATAATAACACAAAAACAATATGCAGTACGCCCAAGTGACTTAACGTGTACACAACTTGAAAGCTAATAATAAACTGGACTGGAGAAAGAGTTTCGCGGTCAAAGTGAATGCCGGCGACAGAAAGTACATCTGTTGAAACACAAAAACGATTTGCAGCTTTACTTATTAGGAACATAATATCTATCCATTTCTACGAAAAGCATGCATTGTTTTAAGAATGGCCTAAAACTACTTTTCGTGATCATTGCCATATCATTTTTTAATTTCGCGCTTTAACTCCATACAAATGGCGGCTTAAATTTTAGCAAACAATCATGCGTAAGTAAGCCTTCTCCTTATTTAATTCTGTGCTGGGGACACGCAAATAGGTACAGGGCTATTCATTATAAATTACCCACCCCTTATCATCGTTAATATTGCCTATAGAAAAAAAAGTTTTAAATAAAAGTTGTGTAGTTACGGCTGAATTTTGTTAAAATGCTATCAAAAGTACAATGGCGTGCAGATTTCAGGGGATACAAAAAAATATTATTTTTTTTTTAATTGGGATACTTACCCTGTATATTATTAAATTTTTGGAATGATCCCTTGTTCCTGATTTCAAAAATATACTATATGTTACCCCTACCATATACCGTTTTTGAGTTATTAAACGTTGAATATCTTAGTTAAACTAATTATTGTAAATATGGAAAAGTTAACATTATTAAAGTGAGCTATGAAGATGACAACTATTATGTTTGACAAGTGACATTTCTATAATGAAATAATCAAAATGGTTTACAGTGAGGAAGAAAAAGTTCAAATATTTACTTGTTATATACAAAATAACAAAAATAAACGTCCAGCAAAAAGAGCATATAGGGTGTTGTATCCAAATCGTCCAAATATTTAAGGAAAGGTGATTAATACCTCCAGTTTTAGTAGAAAAAAGCGCGTAGTTCAGGCAAACCAGGAAGAACAGTTAGATATACTTACTGCCTCATTTCGAAGGTAAGCCCATCCACTTTTTTGAAACATTGTATTATTTTTTAGAAAATTCTGAATGTAGTATAAATAATGTAGTCGATTAATTAGGTAAAAGTTATTACAAAATCCAACGTACGTTAAAAAATAACAGCTACAGACCATATAAAATTTTACCCGTACAAGTTTTAACAGAGGCTCATAAGAGGAAAAGGCTGGACATTTGCCGCCAGATGATTCAAAAGTTGGATGAGGATCCCGATTTTTTTACTAAAATATTATAGACTGATGAATCGTCCTTTTCTACGGCAGAAGTTTTTAATAGGAAAAATCGAAGGTCGTGGGAAACAAGCACAACAGAAAAATATTGGTAAAATAAATAAAAAAATCAGGAAAAAAAACTGTTGGCGTTTGGTGTGAAATTTTCAGAAACAAAATTGTTGGGCCTATACTTCATGATTATACTTTAACTGAAGTTACCTATCTGGAAATAATTATCCCAGAAGCCGAAAATATTCTTTTGCAGAATTTTCCGGAAGCCGAACTTGATGATATGATTTGGATGCAGGATGGGGCAACGCCGCTTAGTGTCCTACCCGTTCGAGATCATTTGAATAATATATTTCTAATATGGATAGGAAATAATGGATCTATTAAATGGCCACCTAACAGTCCGGATTTGACCCCTATGGATTAATTTTTTGGGGATTTCTAAATTTCTAAAAGACATTGTCAGTAATAATAATAATAGTATTCAAGTCATTAAAGAGAGGATTCGACTTCAAATAAACCATCTAAATGTAAATAATGAAGCCATTTCCGGTGCAATTATAAATATAAGAAGGCGTTATCAATTATGCATTGACAATAATGGTGGACACATCGAACATCTTTTATGAGATCATTTATTTATATTTAAATTTCCTAAATAAATCTTTATCTATTTTGTATAAACATTTGGTTTTTTTCTTCCTCACTGTAAACCATTTTGATTATTTCATTAAAGAAATGTCACTTATCCAACATAATAGTTGTCATTTTCATAGCTCACTTTAATGATAACTTTAATAACTTTTCCATATTTACAGTAACTAGTTTAACTATGATATTCGACGTTTAATAACTCAAAAACGGTATACGGTAGGGGTACATATGGTACATTTTTGAAATCAGGAACAAAGGGTCATTCCAAAAATTTAATAATATACAGGGTATCCCATTTAAAAAAATATATTATTTTTTTGTATCGCCTGAAATCTGCACGCTACTGTACTTTTGATAGCATTTTAACAAAATTCAGTCATAACCACACAACTTTTATTTTAAACTTTTTTTTCTATAGGCAAATAATAACGATGATAAGGGGTGGGTAAATTACAATAAATAACCCTGTACATTTGACAATAAATAGTACCGTCTTCAGTTTCACTGACTACTTGTGTTTCCATTCGACCCTAGTCGAATAACATCATATGACTAAAATTCAAAAGTTTATTTTTTACCCCTTTATTGCGCTCAAAAAAATTTAGAATACTTACACAAATTTAAAAAATTGTAGGAAATGCCCATTGCTAATGCCGATTCATATTTATATTTTCAGGCACGCCACTGTAAGTGATCTGAAATACAAGGCCGCACATGTTATGAATTTATGTTGTAAATGTCCCTTTTCTAAGTGAATACGCTCTCTACGCCTCAAAGAATGCATAAACAATAAATAATTTGTAAACATCGTTAAATAAATAAATATGCAAATTAGTTTTCAGGATTACGCGCTTTTATAAGCATAAAATTAGCATTAATCTGTTTTTCTTCCTATTTAAATGACCAATTTAAGTGGTAAGGGTTATGCTTTTATTTGTATATGTTTATATACAACGACGGACGGATAGACTTACGCACATATTTCATTAAATGATTCACTCGGCCTGACATTTCGATATGTCAATGTCAATATATAAATATTTAATGTAGATAGATCGTCAGCCTTTATGAAGTTGTAAAAAAATAATCTACGTCCCACAAAGTCCTCTCAGTAAATTGGATTTGGCATATTCTCGTGATATTGTCATGGACAGCTGCTTTTTCTGTTTCCCACATGAATACATAATAAACTGAACGCTGTTAACTGAAATTGTGGGCGTTTTTTTTATATGTTTTTGTGAATCAGAGACTTATGATAAAAATAATTATTTTCCGCGCCCAACGTCAGTCACATCGTTTATTCAATGGATTATTCTTGATCATATTTAAACACATTATCACTGTCATTCTTTTATGCTGTCGATAAAAAAACTTATTTACTTGTTTAATGCCTTTATTGCTTTGGATTTTCATACACAAAAGATTATGTGTGTTTTTAATTTAAATATAAATAATTCATAGTCTATTATTTCGGAGTACTACTGAGAGACGGCTGGTGAAATTTAGGCATATCTTAGTATTGGAGCATGGGACCCATGCGATACTTTAAGGCGTAACTATCAAGACTAAATGAAGAAGTTTTGCAGAAAAAAATTGCGATTGAAATTTGCGAAAAAAAGTTGGAAAAATTGTGAACCTCACAGGTTATTTTTTAAACGATTTTTAAATATTTGCGAAAAATTTTTTTTCAGAATCAGGTGAAAAATATGACATTTCAAATTTCATCAAAAAAATATTGGTTTTCTATATAAAGTTACACCGTTCTGAAATTTTATTTTAGATTCATTTTTCATTATGCAAATTTCAAAAAGGTGCAACTTTGTAAAAAAATCTATATTTTTTTATGAAATTTGAAATGTTATATTTTCCACCTGATTCTGGAAAAAAATGTTACGCAAATATTTTACAAATTGTTTAAAAAATAACCTTGGAGGCTCACAATTTTTCCATTTTTTTTTTTCACAAATTTCAATCGCTATGTTTTTTCTGCAAAACTTCTTCATTTAGTCTTAAAGTATCGCTTAGGTCCCATGCTCCAATACTAAGATATGGCATAGCCTAAATTTCACCAGCCGCCACACTGGAGAAATCAGGAAAAAGTCAGTGAATTTAAACGGAGAGTGGGTAGTATGGAACAGTTCCAAATTATGTATTTACAAAATATTTAACTATTTCTTACTATTTAGTTCTATTTTCTAATATCTTATAAAACATGTTCTGTTTGTCTTTTTTCACGTTTTGTAGATTTATAGCTTAAAGTTCACCTAACATAGTGTTTAATCGGCTTTATCTATTTTTTTTTATTGCTCGTAGAAAGTAACATCCATATAATTATGATCTTGCGGTCGTATTGACGATGCGATGTTTCCTACCTAATAAAGACAAACAGTTGATATACAGTGTATCCGTAAAGTATGGAATAAATTCATTATTTCTTAAACCAAAAATATTTAGAAAAAATCCTCTAACACGTCGACTTTTAATTTCAATTGCACACCATATTCTTTGGGTTTTTGGTTATGACGTCATCACTTTCCGATACGACGTCAACGATGTTTTTTTGAATAGAACACCCTGTATATTTCTCCATTTTTGGATTCTACTTCAACAGCTGACTCCAAAAATGTATTCATACTTAGGGTCTAAAATTGATGTTGAAAGATACGGCCATTTTGAATATAAGAATTTACTAATTTATTTTTTGTTTGAACAAATAATAATCACTAGAACTAACGGTTAGTTAATAATAAAAACAGTTTGTAGTAGATGTTTGACTGTACTCCTTGTTGTAGCTGACGGTGTCCTAAACGATAAATAAAGTGTTGCTGAACCTTGTTTATAGTTTCCTGAGAAATGTTGTTTATTTCTGTTCCAATTATCTCTTTTAATTCAACAATGTTTTCCAGTTTGGTTTTATAAACCAAGTTTTTTAGATGGCCCCATAGAAAATAATCTAATGGATTGAGGTCCGATGACCTTGGTGGCCGTTCGACCGATCTACGTCTACCAGTCCACCTGTTCACAGATATTTGGTCAAGATACCTTCGAACGTCTGCTGCATAATTGGAAGGCCTTCCATCCTTTTGATTCCACAGGCTTTCGTCAACATTTCCAGGATTAATTCTACTGAGGAATAAATTTAATAACGTTGGGATGAGATAACCCATTAAAAATTGGAGATATGCTGGTCCGTTTACAGTTCCATCGAAAAAATATTGTCCAATGATTCTATTTCTTACAATTTCCGCCCACACATTTACCTTTTGTGGATATTGTATGTGCTGCTTCAGCATTTATCGAGGATTTCCTCTTGCCCAGTATCTGCAATTCTGACGAATCATTTCACCAGTTTGAAAGTGCATAGAGAAACTAATATTTTTTATCAGAAAAGGATCACAATTGCACATATTCATCATTGTCTCACAAAATTCTATCCTCCGATCTGGATCATCATCATTCAGTTCTTGCACAAGCTGAATTTTAAAAGGGATGCCATTTTTCTAACTTTAATACTATATGTACTGACGCTTTAGTGATATCATAATCGCAACTAACCTGGCTAAGTCTGGTATGTGGATTTTCTTCAACAGCCAGTAAAATATTTAATTTTGTATCCTCGTCAACACCTGAGCGACCTGTTTTGAGTAAATCTTCCACCGTACCAGTCTCTCTAATTTTTTTTAAATTTTACTCACTGTCGATTGAGTTATGGGTGGTTCTGGATATTTATTATCAAATAAATTACATACTTCTTGTTGAGTTCACATCCTGTCACCATACCCAATCATCGTAAGAATTTCAGTTATCTGCTTTACAGATACACTCATGTTATAAATTAAATAAATCGACAACAATTATTGAGAAATCACTACTGGTATAAAGTATTATTAAGTGATCCACTGTCAAAGACGATAATGATAAAACAGAAAAACAAACAAAAACTAGCCTACTTCAAAAATTAAAATTATTTTACTTTTTTTAAATGGTTGTATCTTCTAACTTATCAATTTTAGGCCCTAAGTGTGATAATATTTGGAATTAACTGTTGAAGTGGAATCCAAAAATAGGGAAATATACAGGGTGTTCCATTTAAAAAATATCGATGACGTCATAACGGAAACAGTGATGACGTCATAACCAAAAGAATAAATGATAAGGTGCGCAATTAAAATTAAAAATCGAGGTGTCCGAGGATTTTTTCTAAATATTTTTGATTTAGGAAACAATGAATTTATTACATACTTTACGGACACGCTGTATAGCTGTTGCATTATCACAAGTAGTTTATGAATAATTGATTACATTTCTCGTATAGTTACTCATTTGACATACCCGTTTGGAGAGTATTAAAAGGAATTTTATCGTATAACTCCTCTTAGACAGTCACTGTGCTATAGAGCTAATGAGTTTCTCCTGCACTAAATACAGAAGGACCTCTGGATGTCACATCTCAGTTCCATATTACCAATTTACTGTAAAAATAACATCTACTCCTTTATCTGGCAGTGACACAACGCCTGCTACATTTTTTAACCACCCATATTCACAAACCGCCGAGTTTTACCGCAAGGTAGCGTACTTGGGCCACTGCTAGTTTTAATATATATCAACGATTTACCTGATGTAATGTCAGTTTCTACAATTCTTTTCGCACATGATACCACCTTTGCGAAACACCTAAAAGATGTTGATAATAATGGTGTTGATGGAAATACTGAGATTATAAATAAAGCTTCTGACTGGTTCAGTGCCAACACGTTGTACTTAAATGCAAATAAATCGCAAAACATTAACCTTTTGTACCAAGAAAAATAGCCCTGTGATTGTAAAATTCTTAAGCTTGACGTTAGATATTAGACTAAATTGACATATTAATGACTTATCTATCAACAAAGTTAATAAAAAAATCTATGCTGCACATATTACATTTCATGTAAGATTTCACAGTGCAATGACATGATTTAATAAATTGTTTTTGAGTTAAATTCAAACCATCTTCACTGTTCAAAAATTGACAGTAAAAACATTAGCCGGTGTAAGTCATCTTGAGTTGCAAGTCATGGTTTGTTAAATTTAATATACTAACATTGCCATCAGAAAAAATTTATCGTAACTTAATTTACACAAGGAAAATTTGAAAGATTATTTAATATGGTGAAACTTACCAATTAAACAATTTAAAACACAATTCAAAAACATATTTTAACTAATGCTTGATGTAATTTATCAAATTTTAACTATAGAATTATATCTGTATTTAGAGTGTATTACAACGACCTTGAATTCATTGGTATGTACATTTTGAACATGGGCAGTGGGAATAAACACGCGATCCGCCTATATCTATCTATGAATTGCTACTATACATTCGACAATAACGAGCCCCGTCGGTCAGTAGGGAATTGTTTTTTATAGCTGCAAGTCGTCCAATTACCTGAAAAGTACCTTAAATTTTTGTTTCCATTTTTATAAAGAAAATAGATTTATTGCATAGTACATAAGGATATTTCGCTACCTCCCAATCTTTACTAATAAGAGAACAAATTGTGTATAGTCAGTATAATAATATGTATTACTAATAGTTGTAGTGTAAATATAAAATTGAAGATTCTTTATTTCATTAAAGATTAAAATCCTTTGGATTGCAGCCAAACAATTAAAGGATATACAAATTTCCGAACAATAACTAATTAGGTACATTTCAGTTTCCATTAATTCGTTGGTTGCAGTATTACGAAACCTCGAAACATTACCTAAATAGATGTAGAATTATCTATTTAATCTTTTTAGCTAATCTGTTTATCCATACTAAGAACATGCAATTAGAATGGGGCACAAACGGTAACTAACATTTTATATTATCCTAGATTGCCTATAGAATACAAGAGAATAAAAGTTAATATTACACCATATCCACTATACAATTTTTCTAATATTTGTAGGTACATATAATTATATTTCTCTAATCTGTTAAGAAATAATTTTCATTTTTGTTCTAAAGTTATTACTATTACTTTCGATTTTGAATTGCGGTTTAAGAAAAAATTTGTGCCAGAAATGAATTTTTGCCATTGGTGTAATAAGGGTAATTGGTTCCTGGGAACAACGCTACAATACATTTGCACACTTTACAATACTACAATAACCATATACCATTATGGGATTATATTGAATAGCGAAAGTAAATTTTATTGTTATATAATTAACAACTTTATCTATTATTTAGAATACAGCCCTGTACTTTAATTATTATAATGTAAATTGTTATTTTTAATTTAATTTCTGTTTTCTGTAAAGCAACAAATGATTGGAATAATTTTCCAATCAGATTTCCACCCTTTTAAAAGTCCCCTATTAGGATAAACAAATAAACAAAGTCAATAACAGATTTAATGTTTAAAACTTATTTTTCGTGTAGGAGTTCTCTGCTACTAAATAATGTATCTACAATGTAGATTGCGATTGCAGTAGGCTTCTGATATTGTATTTACGTTACAAAATACTATTGTTTTTATTATATCATATCTATTAACTGTTACACATATTGAATTAACAAGTTATACTTGAAAATTTGGACCAAGGAAAATGGACATGTTCATGTTCCTTATAAGTAGAGACCGCAACTCAGATAGTCATATCGCGAATATCAGGGGTGAAATTAGCCTTGTGTGAACATGTGCCAAATTTATATTACAAAGTAGACAATACCTTACCCTATAGTTTTGACGGGTGATTTTTGTAATGTCCAAAGTTAGATGAACGCTGAACATTTAGCAAAAAACACTTGCACTATAACAGTTATTTTGTGGCACTGAAATAAATAAAAGTAGATTATTAATAATTGTTCTAAATGATCTGGAATAAGATTCCGGCGCCTGTCATTTGTAGTCTGAAAACGATTTCCACGTCTACAGAGCGGATTTAAAGTACTGAAAGTTTTTCAAAAAAAGACATTTATATTAGGATCAGAAAGTACACTTCTTTGCTTGTATAAAGGTCCACTCTATGGCACATAGTATTAAATCTCGGATTATTATTCAAAATTTTTGTTTCACATGGTCCGCAATGGTTCCTAATAACTGGAAAATAAATTGGCGTAGATCTAACACAACATTCATTCATTAAGCCAACTAAATAAAATTGTGACGTTAATTGGCGCAAAAGATTGTGAATGGCTGAGGGAACTCGTAAAAAATGTTCATGCTTGTAAGCCAAATTTTCATGACTCGTTGAATCCATAAATGCTCGTTTGTGATGTATGTATGGGGGTGCTATCTTACACCTATGTATACCTGGTTATTTATTTAAACTGCGGCATATTGTAAGCGTTTTCAATTTATAACAGACCTTTTACGATCGTACAAAACCTACATTCAATTTAGTGCTTCGTTATTTACTTTTAGGTAATTCATATGGAATTTAATTAAGGAACATTTATTTATTGTAGACTTTTTCAGTAATTGACTACTAATCTTCTGCATTTAAAATATAGTTTTTTATTTCTTCGCTGTTTCCGTTAATTACACGGATACATATATGTGATGTATTTTGCAAGGAATTAGCACTGTGTAATAAAATAGCATGAGACATTCCTAAAAGAAAGTCGTGTACCGTTGCATTTCACAATATTTGTTATTATTTTATTAGTTGTACGAGTTGTAGGTAAGTCCGTAACTGGGAAGACTACCAGAGATGCGGTCTCTAATCATTAGTGTCAAGTCGAAATAGAACAATGTTATTAGAAGTTGTTTACGTAGTATTGTTTCACATTTTTATGTTTTCCTTTATTGTTTTCGTTAAAAAATTTAATATTTATTTTTGAAACATTTGTTTTTTTTTTTTAAGAAGTTACCATCTGGACATTGGCAATATTTTTATCAATTATAGGCCGGAATATAAGGGTGTCTGACGAAATTTTTACCAGCCTTTTTGACAGTGTAATTATGTTTTCTTTTAATTAGTGATTTTTTTATATTAAAACATCGCGATTTTAACAACTATAATAAATATTAAATATATTCGTGAAGTTTGACCTTAAGTTTTACACGAGCGCTAAATTATACCACATCATAAATAAAAATAAATCACATTTCAGTTACATTAAACCTAAAACAAACGTGCTTCTGTTTTAAATAGGAACCCGTACAGCTGGATCAAAACAAGGTCAAATTAAGATGAAAACCATTAATTAATAGAGAAGTTTTTAAAAAAATTTGCGGATGCATGTCCGGTAAATTAGGCTTTGCAGTTTAAAATGATTGGTGTCAATTATGCGATTAATTTACTGACCGAAGAGAGAGAATATCGTATGCGCTGCATAGCTACTTTAAAATATTAGTTGGGTATAGACAGTACAGACACCATTGGAATAATGTAGAATCAATTGGAAGTCAGAATGGATACTCAATATGGCGGATTTCAGTATTAGGATTGCAACACACTAGACCGACTCCCATCGGCACGGAGAAATTTTGATAAAATGAAATTCATAGTAAATTCATAGTAAACGCACACACTTAACCGACCGGAATCAATTTCCAGCCAGCAAATGTGTGCATTATCTCCTGCTCGTGAATTTTCCCGTGCATATGCGAGCCAATACGGACCGGCCTAATGTGCTTCAAGCTTTATAGCACTGTTGATGTCTAGTGGATGAAATAAAGAATGAAATAAATATGTAAGTTCTTAAATCTCCTGACTGCGAATATCATACACCATGTGATATCAATTCAATTCAATTCAATTTAATTCAATTCATTTGATATCTGTAATGATTTTAATTGTATGATGCAAGTAAGAATAATATCGGTATACTGTGTCATTCAACGTAGAATTTCAAAGTATTTTATTTTAGTGTTTAACAATAATTAAATTATACATACCAAAATCAAAAATAAATTGAAAATAAAAATATTGAGGGCATAATATCAGAAGGGCCTTCGATATGGTTTCGTATTACGTTTTTAACTTTTTTTTTCATCTTTCAAGTTTTACAATTTTTAGTTTCACCTATCACCCTTGTTGATAAACTGTCACTGCAATTAAACAGTGCGGCTAAAAGACAAAATGAATAAAGAAAGAATTCACAATTGAATTTATGACTTACAAATCGGTTCAGCATAGCCACATGAAATTTTCAGAATCTTCCTTATTTTTATGTGTGTCTATCTATTCCGCTGTTTAAAAAAGGCGATCGTAAACAAGTCTGTAACTACAGTCCCATAGCAATTCTGTAAAATTTTTCCAGTCATTGAAAAATAATTGCAAAAATTATAACGGAATTTTTAGAAATCAACTCAATTCTTCTCCAAACCAATACGGTTTTAGAGAAAACAGATCCAATATTTCAGCATTAATAACTGTTTTGAAGAAATACATTCTATTTCACTCGTGAATGTTTAATACATTAAGGTATTTGTACTTTTTCATTTTTTTATTGTTGTCTTTATTCTCTAATAATAATAATAATAATAATAATAAACACCACAAAAAATAGACAAACTATGAACCCAAAGTCGAAGCTGTCTAGAAAAGGTTAAATTTAGAAAAGCGGAGACATACAACCATTCCCACCGACATTGCCAATGTTAGTGGCGGGATTCGAACCCGCAGCTAGGATAGTTAGATTTTTAGTCACACTTGCCATCGCGCGCTCAATGAATGTCAAATGATATTACGACAATCCTTTATTTGAAAAATCTTTTCCTATTGTAGAAGTAAAACAAAAGTCTATTAACTCTGCCACATATGGTCCTACATAGCAAGGCTCCTATTTGTAGTTTGCACATTTCTAAGCCAAGGATTATGAAAACTAGTATTTTCTGAAAGCACTTTTAATAGTTAACAATGTTTATAAATTAAATATTTCAAATTATTTATGAGTTATGAGGACAATCAAATACAGATGTCAGTTTAGTTTAACATCAAGAAAGAAAACAAAAGAAAGTCAAATATTTCTGTATAATTTAAATGCCACTGTTTGTATAGGATTTGGTATATTTAGTTAATAGATATCTTTTACAAAATATTTACACATATTTTTTTGTAGTAATTTTCAAGATTAATTCCAAAGATTTAATGTTCTGATTTAGAAAATGCTATAAAATCAATATTGATCAAAGTACCACCTCGGGGAAAGAATTCGAATATTTTTATTTCGTTATTTACTTACTTATTTTTGATTGTTCTATTTGTATATGAAATAGAAAATGACACATTTTCAATATATTTTTTAAAATTCAAAAAAAAAAACATTTTTTAATTTGTTGTTCTTGTGGTTAAAAAAACACCGAATTATTTTTTGCAAATTGCTATAATCATTGAGTAGCCATTTTTATTTATTACAAAAATGAGTCTAGTTCCGCTGAATTCTAAATTGTTATTCTGGAGACTAATACATTTTTGTTATATTTTGTGAGAAATAAACACTGATAACTCATGGTTTTCAGCAATTCATACAATGGTTTATATATCACGTGGGATTCCACCAATTCGTTGTTTATTTTATATGTTGCAAAAATAAATTTTGTGGATTTCAAAAGAAAAAAATACTAAAGAATTAAAGAATGCCGTTAATATTGATTATATGATAATTTGTATTAAAAATTAACGCCTGAGAGGAAAATATGAGCTATTTGTTCATGTAATTTCATCTTGTTATGTGTAACATGTTAATATTACTCTGTTACGTATTTAGACAATGAAGTTTTATCTCACAACGATAAAGTGAAACAATTTTTTAACTGACTAACTACCTTTATCTCTAACAAAAGCGTTTTTGTATGGAAATTTGAAAACCCCTTTTTAAAAATATGTTAAAAACTGATCCTTAATCACATGCAATTTTTAAAATTAGTTAATCTCGTTGTTACATGTCATATTCCAAAAATTGGGTCTGATGAATGAAACAAAAGCATTTGCTTGAGGTAAGAAGTAAAAGCAGAAGCAATATAGCCAATGCTATGTTTTAACAAATCTATTCATGTTCGTATTAGATTATAATGTAGACAAGTGATTGCTGAAGTGTACAAGCACATACATATGTAGCTCAAAGTGCAATAGTAGTAACATTGGCTTTTTAAATTATACAAATAGTTAAAAAATGGAGTTCTATTTTCAATAAATTATTATATCGAATTTGTTGTAGTGTATTGGGATTTTTGTAAATAGTCATTATGCATGGCACTGTGCCATATTCCTCTTCTGTACTTCTAGTATAGCATTTTGTGTATTACGACGCGTGACTGAACATATGCTAGAGTTTTTCCATATTCATATGTCATAAGTAGATCCAGGCCATTGCAAATTTACATTTGTAAATATGTCCAATGCATCACAAGTTGCCTGGATATCTAAGAGTTCCGTCTGCGACCGTGAAAAACATGAATTTGTAGCAGGATAACTGTGACGTTATTAGAGAAGATATGAATATGAAATTTGGAGGACATATAGATAAAAGTTCAATCTGTGTCACTGCGTGGGATATAAAAATAAAAAAAAGATTTTTTTCTACCATTTTTCAAAATTTCAAAATATGAAAATTGAAAAACTAAAATCACAGCGACATAGAATATAATTCCATACACCACCAAAAAAATTTTTTAAAATTATTTCAACTCTTAAGTATTTTTAATTGCCTGGCTCTTTTTCCGATTTTGGTATACAAGGAGCAGGCGCCCTCTAGAGTATAGTCGCGCGATCAACTAACATGTTTAAAAAATACATTTAAATCTGGAAGATGTTCCATAAAAATACAAACTTATTTGACCAGGGAAAATCCAAACATACTGTATGCAATTTAAATATATCAATTTGTACTCCATTCGATATACTGTAACGGTCCATTTTTTGATTTAGTAATTTGCACCACATTCGTTATTGATTAACTAAAATGGTTTGTGTTATACATTAACCTCCAGCCTCGCTTAAAATAATTTTATTATAAATTACTGTATTCCCCTATGTAGTGACGCTACTGTGCGAATGGCACGGGTCTAGAATAATTTAAACTACCGCGCCGATCGGATGTTTTTCGCGGAGTGCGGGGGGAACATGGTTTTTGAGTGCGCGTCGAACAGCACAGCACGGAGAGCACGTGTGTCTGGATAATAAGTTGCCTTGTGTTTGAGTAAGTTATCTTATTCTTTGATATGTTGAGATCATGCAGAGCAACCATGTAAGGTGGATCGCTGAGTGATGTAATGTACTTTGGCATTATTATACGTTCAAATATATTATTTACCTTTGGAGATGATGCAGAGCCACAGACCGGAAAGGTGATGTGAAATTGGCTGATACGGTTTGTGAGGAGACGAGTTGGAGTCGCCGGCAAGAGTATTTTGTAGCCGTACCCTGGCGAAGTTACTTTACCTTTCCTGTATCTGCAGTTTAGATGTTACCTTGGAGTTTGAAGTTTAGCGACTATGAAATAAACTACGGAAACTGAGCTAACCCTTGGCACGGCGTTATCATTTGGATTATATCTAGGTACCTAGTTAAAGCACAGTTTTGGCTGATGTCAGCTGACAATGCCGCCAAGTGGCGACACAGAACTCCAATGCAGTAACTTGTGAATCTGTTAGTGCCTTTTCCCTTTGTCGACTAAAGATTATATTTATCTATGGACTAAAGTTCTTTGACTTTCCTACGATTACTATTCAGAATTCTTGCAGGGCGATATTGATAGACGTAGTTACAAGTTTTTTCCTTTTTTAAAGCTGTAACCGTTACTTTTAACCAGTTGAAACTCTAGTGAAAAATTAAAAAAGGTGGCGCCTAACAAAAACGAAAACACTCATTAAAGTAAGTGAGACATTTTTTAGTTTAAGTAACAATTGCGGACTGCTTTGATTTTGTTAAATATTAAGAATATTTTTTTACATTTTCTAGTCTTCACTAGCTTCCCCGCTCTGGGAAAAGAAGTCTCATTTTATTGTAGTTTTTTGAATAAATGTAACTTTCAACTAAACTTCGTTTTGTTAATATCTTGTCTTAATTATCTAAAATAGCAAGAAGAAGTCGTTATAATACAACAATTGATTTTTTTTACACCTTTAATAATAAAGATAATCTGTTACTTTGGCTATGACCTATGATGGATAATTTGGAATGTTAAGCACTCTGTATTTCATGAGACGTTGAGATTACACCACGATATGTTTCTATTTTTGAAAAGCATTTTTCTCTAGGATTCTAAAAATATAATAATACTTTAATATAAAACTGTATTTGATGTGGGAAATTCGAACATTCTGCATAAGTTTTGAATTAGTTTGACTTTTTTCTGTATCTAAGATGATAAAGTCTTTATTTGGACTTAAATCTTAAGTGGGACATCTGCTACTCTTGGTCTGTACCTATTCCAAACGCATACACGTTCGACTTGTATACAGAAAGGCGAGTCGGCAGGCAAAATTTCAAGCGGTGACAGATTTTTAGAAGGTCGAGAGTTCAGGTCTTGTCTTTCAACCGATCTAAACACTAACCATGCGGCTTGCCTTCCGGCTTGTTGGTCGGAACTGACAGGCCTTCCGGTAAATCGTATTGTGTATGCCTACAATTAGATCGGCGGAAGGCGAGGCCTGAATTCTCGGTCTTCTCAGAACCTGTCAATGCTTGAAATTTTGTCTGCCCGTTTGCAAGTCGAAACGTGTATGTGTCTGGAATTGGTATAGCGCCAAGAGTATAGGGTCATTCCTCATATATTGACACTTTCCTGTAGGCTTTATATGAGTTATCGAAAAATGTTAAAAACACAATTTTCATGGATTTTTCTGAATTTGGTATCAGAAATAATGTAAAATTTCATTTCTTTTTTTAAATTGAACATATTTTTCTGATGTCAAATATTTATGTTTTCTTTTTCAGAAGTATCACGACTTCTCTTCACCACACTACTTTTAATACTAAACAAAACCCGCTGTAAAAACGTAGCGTATATGCCTGAGCAGAGAGTACAGATTTAGCGTCCCGGTTTGCGACCAGAAGGCCGGCTTTCCGGCAGACAGTATTGTGCATGCCCCGCCTTAAGATTAGGCAAACTCCTTGGACAGGTTTAGGTCTTAAGATTTCCGTCAAATACACTAGAGTGCTTTTGGAATGTTTTTAAATCGAGAATTACACAAAATATAAAAAACCAGTTATTTATTGGAATATATTGTATACAAATATTTTATTAAGAGTTTATTTTTGCCATTAGTAATTATTATAGTTATAATTTGGGATAAGTAATTAGGTAAACAATTTAGAATAATTCATTCTTCAATTTATAACACCAGTAAATAACGTCACCCGATTTTTGTACGGTTATAAAATTATGTGCTAAAATAAAAGTCATACAGGGAATTAAAATAAATCAGGTGCCTATATTTTTTTATGATGGTTTTGTAATAGTAAAAGAGGTAATAAAAGCGTTTTGAGTATTTTTATGTACATAGTTACATTATTTTTATATTACCATATACATACATGACGAAGTTGTTTTTTATTAACGTTCTATACGTGTACTAAATAATAAAATCGCTTCGTTAGCGCTTCACATGAATAAATCATAATCGCTCACGACCTTGACACTCGCGGAAATAAACCCATTCGACGTAAAAAAAATGTTTTAACTAGTGCAGAATCCACAACGTTGTTTATTTTGTGAATAAGCTATGTACATGGTTTACCTTAAGTTTTTTTTATCATTTATTTAACACCGGCCTATTTTCGCTACCAGAACCAATCACCAATGCCAGGAGACGAGCTAACCCTAACCTGGAAATTTTGCTGGAACGATAGAGAAGAGCTATCGAAGAGTAGAGATATTTTACCTAACATTTAATAGACCAGGGTCCGGCTGCTTTACATCTCCAAAGGATGGTGTATCACCTACCCAACCAGGTGACTGACTAGCTCGATTCCTGACTTTATTTTCTAGCTAGGAAAAAAGAAAAAAACGTAGGCTATAGTTTTCTTCCCATGGAATCCTAAAATCGAAAAATTAAAACGGTTGAACATCTACTTAGATTCCTGGGGAAAAAATGTAATACGCGTTTTTAAATTCCTAAAATCATCACTCTGTACGTTGTTTCTTTGTTAATATTTCCATGTACATAGTTTAGATTTCAAAATACTTTTTTAGGGGTAGCAAATTGGAGCATAATAGTTAAAAAAAATGCATATACGTTTTCGAAGGTTTGTGAAATAAAATGTTTACTCATCTAAACTGTAGATATCGAAATGATCTTTGAATTTTTTCTGGAAAATTAAGTTTGTGAATGTGCAAGCAACCTTCTATTAAGTGTGCAAATAAGTGAAATTTGCCGCATTTAAAATGTACAGTTTTGTAATATCCCTTGCATTTAGTATGACAAATGCTTAATTAGCAGCTTTTTTACACCAAATTAAATTATCTTATATTGTTAAATAAAAATATTTAGAAAACAATATTTTCCATTGTTATTATTAGACATTTTATACTTTGTCTTGCATAATTTGCATAAATACATTTAGTATCGTCTAATTGCCGGAATATTTCCAATCAATAAAACCGCGATAAGTTATGTTAAAGTTATGCTATTGTTTATAAACAAATAATAAAACCGTTATATACAAATAATACATAGTCAAAACATTAATTTACACGTATACAAGGTGATCTCATTTTCGAGTTGCCACCATTAACATCATGAGTTATACAAAAATTGTATAAAAGACTGGATAAAAAGTACTCAGATAAATGAAAACAGAATCAGGTTATCACATGTTTCAGAAATATCCTGAAAAAGCTGAAAATTTGGTAGTCGGCATTAAGTTCGAACGTAAATTTCAAATATATCATCAGAAATTACGTAGCTTGTTTTGTTCTCGAGACACTAATAACAAAAATTTCTTATAATCTCATTGAATTTTTTCATAGTCATGTAGCTCTTATTCTGCGTATAACTTTAATAGTTTCATCTTGAGTTTAGCCTAAAAATTGTCAAATTGGCAAAAATCTGTTTTTTTTTCATTTTTATCAAGCTTGCCATGATTATTAATATACTAATATCGTAAACGTTAAATGTGATACCAAAATTTCAGTTTCAGTCTATTGTCTATTATTAGCTTTTACCGTAGCGATCGGTTTGGATTTTCAAAGTGAATAGAAGCATTGGGGAATTATTTCTCAAGAATATTTTTTAAAGGCGTACGGCATTTCGAATGCTGAAAACTATTCAGCATATAACAACGAGCCACGCTAAATCACGCAATCCCAGTCATAAATTATCTGATCTGATCTGATTATGATCTTAAAAATGTAATATTCGAAAGCTAGAAAAGATGTTTTAAATGTTCAAAAGTATATAAAAAAAAACATCTCCGATCTTAATACAGGATCAAATTATCCTCATCGGATGTCATAATAACGCAGTGAATAAGAATAGGTACTTTATTTGAAGAATTTTAGAATAATTCGTACTTTTAGAATACAGAATGAAATAATCTTAAGAGCGATGCGAGCGTTTGTAAGACAATTTTCCCGTAGAACCTTATAATATTGTTCTTAAATGCAATATCGCAAACATTTTTTTAGACGTTTTGTCAAGCTAATATTTTAAAATTACCGAATCTTAATGCTTCTGGTTAATAGTTATTTACGTAAGAAGACCGGAAAGTGATTCTTTACTGGGCAAGCTGGCAGTTTCCAGTAAAGACGCCTTCCGGCTGTGTTGCTTACAATATTTTTTCTGCATCGTCTTTGCTACTCTCAAAACACTTTTTAACTTGAAATATTTTGTAAACAAAATTCATAAAATCTAACTGACGCTGTTATCTTTCTAGAGTGCTTAATTAGGTACCTTCCCTATTATTGTCAATCTAAAGTGACATTGAAAAGTCTTTTCCGATCCCTTATGGCACTTTACTGGGCTAGACCAGTAAAGATGTATTTTCCGCTCAAAAAATTGACCAAAATATTTTAAATGGTCTTTGCGATATGACGAAAATAAAGTTAAATTGCTCTTCACGTTTGGATTTCACAGAATAAATGAGAAGTAGGCATTTTATTTATTATAAATATTTTGAAAATCAAACATGATGTGATATTTAAAATGGGTATTAGGACTTTGATACTATTCTAACGACTATGTTAATACAAAATTTTAGTTGCAAACTTTTGTTTTAATTAAAATTTGTGGTCTAACATAGGTATTTTCATTGTCAGTCTGTCAGTTCACAAATTTTATTTGCAACAAAAATTAACAACTAGAAATATAAGTCATTAGAACAATAGCAAAGTTTAAATATCTTATATGTTTGGTTTTCAAGTATTTATAAGAACCAAAAATAAATGCCTGCTTCCATTCATTAAGCTAAATCCCAGCCTTAAAGCTGAATGCATGTTCTCTTCATCATTTTCTCGCTCACCAACATATCTACACTAATTTCTTTAATTTTGCATGTTTTTATTTTCTGATATCATTTTTCGTTTGCTTGAAATAGGTCACGTAGGGCATCTCAAGATGTAGGAAGAGTCACTAAAGAAAACACTCCTTGGATGCGGTACGTATAACAGAATCCTTGCTTAAGCCACATTTTTGTCATTGCTTGTGCACGTTAGCGTATTTTACACGTTGTTGTTTATATAATTTTATTTACTGCTATGATGTCCAAGGACATTGCTAGACTAAATAATGTACTGTGCTAAATAATATGTTGCATATAGTAATTATTTTATTAATCTATTTTTTACAGCTTTACTCCAACTTAATAAAAAGGCATTTTTAGCCTTGTTTTTTTTTTTCTCAATTATAATAATTAATGTACATATGCAGTTTTAATGTACCTATTAATTATTTCACAAGTTCCTAATGTGGTCATTAATAGACACATATATGATTGCAGTGAAGGTTTTTTATGTACAGTGCAGTGGTATCACACGAGAATTGACCCCCCTGTAATTTTTTTAATTTTTGAGTTAAAGAAAAATATTTGAAGTGAAACTTATAGGGAATTTTAAAATATTCTTCATGGTGAACTCTTTGAATGTACAGGGTTTTCCGTAAAAGCAGGACATAGAAACTTGCATTTTTTTTAATGGTTTTTTTGAAATGTGCGCATTTATTCGATTCCAATGATGCAGGATGTTAAATTATCGAATTCTATAACTGTAAGCAAAGATGTTTATACATTACTGGTCTCGATTTCAAATAAAACTTGTGTTTAATGCGAAAATAAGTATGAGAATTAGATATTAAACATGCGAGAGAGAGTACCTATTATATTTTTTCAAGAAAACCCAAAAACATCCATTCCAGAAGCAGTGATAGTATTAGAATTTTCAGATGGGCCAATTCAACGTGTTTTAAGAAGAGCTATTTTTTTTCCTTACGAGATTCGACCTTTGCAAGCACTTAGAGAAACTCGTATTGAAAGTAAATGGGACTACCACATATGACAAATAGGTTAGGACGAAATCAAAACTGTTTTAATATTATGGATAGATGAATACACCTTTACCACGGCAGGATGTTTTAACAGACAAAACCTGAAACATCGAACTTCTCGACACCAAATAATGGAAATACAATTCCAAGGAAGAATTCATGTTTGGTGTAGTATTTTACGAAACAAATTTTTAGATTCCATTTAAATAATCATTTATACTATGACTTTCTCAGCAACCAAATTGAGCTTTTAATTAAGCTGTCTCTAGCTCAACGAAGAGAAATTATATGGCATATAGCTTTAATAAAATATTGCAGTATAATATTTTTTTATTTTTCCATGGCAACCTCGACTTTGTGTCTAATATACCTAAGTATTTTAGTTATAAAATTCAATAAATAACACCTTGCGTCTTCTAAACGAATGATGCAAATATACAGCATATATACGTCATTGGGATCGAATAAATGCGTAAATTTCAAAAAACTGAAAATAGTAGGGTGTTCCATTAAAAGAAAATGCAAGTTTGCTATGTCCCGCTTGTATAAGACACCCTGTATATTCAGAAAGATCACCATAAAGAAAAGCATAAAATTCCCTACAACTTTTATTTGAAATTTTTTTCTTTAACTCGAAAAATAAAGAAGTTACAAGGGGGTCACTTCTTTTGTGATACCCCTGTACATAATAAAGAACTGATAAAAATATTTATCAAATAAACTTTTGCGTAAATTAGGCTTTTTTTATGTTTATACATCTTTTACTGTATTAATAATGGCGAAGAATATACACTCGTAAGAATGGATATGACTTGTCATTTTGTTACTTATCTGATCTGTATTTCTTCATCATGCATAAAAATGGCGAATGCGCCAGGATGGCCATAAATTCTCGTTCAGTTAGATATAATTTTAATATGAATAAGAAACTCTGTTTCAGCGTATGCTCTTATTTAAATCTAGATTTGTAAACAATATACAGGGTGATGTACAATTAGTGCACCAAACTTCAGGGGCTGCTAGTTTATTAAAAAATAAGTGCCATTTTTTTTTGGCAATGCATATGTTCTCCTAATGAGTGAATAACAAATCTGCCATGCGAGTAGCGGAACAAGGGGCGGAGAGGGCGCATGAACATAATAACTGACTAAATTCATTAAGGATAAAATGTCTTTTATGGATTATGGGTATGACGAAATGCCTAAAACTGTTTGTCTACCACTTGACCGTCGGGACATAATCTGCCGATTTAATAAATATGTAAAAAAATAAAGTACTTTGAAATTATTAACGTTGAGTCTTTGTATTGTTAGTTCACAGTGCAAATTTAAAAAAGAACGAAATCTGCAACTCGTTAATAATTGCAGTCAATGGCACTATTACCTTTTATAAAGATGATATGCTCTTGTCGAGTCGAGTCCCGCGTGTACCCTGGGAGACTGCCATTTTCAAAATGTATGGCACACAAATAGCTGAATAATGTTTAAAAAAAAGTTAATGAAATCGGCCTCAAAATCCTGCTAGCTCTGCACTATTAAAGGGGGAATGATGAATGTCAGTTTTTTAATTATACATCCGATATGGTGTTGACTAGAAGGACGAAATTTGCATATTACTTGCTTGATGTAGGCGCCTAATACTATAAATTTTATTCTTGATAGCTTCCCAGCAAACATTTACCTTTTTTTGTGACTGAAAATCGTCATAATGGTAAAATATTCTAACTAGGTAGATTTTGTTGGAAATTCTACGTAATTTATACCTACATAGCAACCTATTTGGACGTCTTTATTACGCTTCTTTAAAGTAAAATTAGGTCGACAAGCCTAAGCCTACCTAGCTTATCCACCACGGCCTTAAGGTCTAATTAGCGTAAGTCGCCATTTTTTTTACCACAGTGTAGTACGATTTGAAATTAAAATTTTCAAAATGAGTTTGTATGAAAACGAACTGCTGAAAAGGTTAAAAAGACACATAATTATACTTGCTGAGTCATATTCAACAAGTATAACATACTTTTGGTTCAATCTATAATTATAATTTTTTTACTTGATAATAGGAATTTTCATATTAATGAATATTTTGGAGGTGCATGGTTATTTTTCGAAGTACAGGTGCTAATATACACGGAAAAATTTTCAGTGCATTAATTTCAACAACCGGGAACTTCTGATACAACGCAATTAAACTGGATTTATTATCACCGACATTTATTTTCTATCTTACTATGAATTAGGTGTCTTTTCAGTTTTGTAGATGACTGTCAACAGTGTTACTACTACTTATAGAGAAAAATACCAAATAAGTATAAAATTCTTCTTTTTTTTACTAGAAGTCATTTGCCATTTGCACATAAATTCGTAGATTTTACCTAAAACTAGTCAACTTGATGTCGAATTGACGTCGAAATGAGGTCAAATGTATCTAAATACGTATTAGTAACCAAATATACTGTGCAACTACAAGGAAGGTTTATGTGTATTTTTACCCATCTTAGTCAATTTAACTAAATTTCGACGTCATCTTATTCTCCACTTATGTCGATTCCACGTCGTGTCAACGTAAATTTTACTTAAATGTGTTGCGACTAAATTTATTATACATAATTTAGGTAGTCTTGATATCAAATTAAACCAAAATGTTTGCTGGGTTGCTTTAGTGGGATAATTTTGAGAAGTAAGAGGTATAGTTGTTTACCTCCAAATATTTCTTAGAAAAAAAACTCCTACATAAAATTATTTTTCGTAAAATATTGCATAGGTAGTTATTTGGGTTGGAATTTCTTAATTGATTTTCAAATACAGGAGGGCCATTTTGGTGATACATGAATTGGGATCTCGGAAAGCATAAGGCATAGACAGTTAAAAGGGTAAAGTTTTAGACAATTTTGTTACCAACTAAAAGCCGCCTTCAAAACTGTCCCAACTATTGAGGGTTTTGAGATATCGTCGAAAATGTTGAATATTGCATTTTCTAAAAGTTATAGCTTTTTATTTTTCAATATTTTTTAAATCTGTAAAAACACAGAAGTAACTTTTTTCGTCGAATTTATCTCGGTAATCAGTATGTCAACAAAAAACTCTAACGTTATCTTGATTTTTGCTGTGGTTTTTATGTAAAAAAGTATACCTATATTTCATAAGTTTATCTTAAAATTAATAAAATTTTGTCAGTTCTGTTACTTTTTAACATATAAATAGTATAAATAGTTGTAAAAAAGAACTATAGGCAAAGAAACAAACTAAATTGACAGTTTAATATGTTCTAATGAATAGTGAAAGCTAAATTAGTTTATTGGAAGATATACCCTAAAAATTGGTTTTCTGAAGATATATCAGTTTTCTAATTTTGGTGACACTTAGCATGTTTAATCTTTTCTATAATATATTTCATTTACATCATTTATATACATTTCTGAATAGAACCAGTAAGTTGATTTCATTCCAGAATGAAATTTTGCTATTAAAAAAACAAATTAATATGTTGCCTTAATTTTTTTTACTTTAAAATGCCAAGATTTCTATCGTGTCGTGTAATTCAGTTCTTAATATTAGCTAGAAGGGGTATTTGCTTGCTTGGTCTTCCAGTAATGTGTATTTTAAAATATTCTGTTCATCTTTGCCTCGTCTCTGCGTGGTAGATTCATGAATACACACTAGTGAATTTTTGATTTTGTATTAAATGTCACCAGTTTTTTGCTTAACACTTAACGAACATTTTCAATTAATGGTATTTCCATTAAGGAATACGTAAGACCAACTTTGTATTTTCGGTAAACCGTAAATCTGTTCTTTGGGTAAAGAAAACAGCCACCTGTTCATTAGGAAACGTCACATAATTCATATTAACACGTTGGCTGCAAATGACATTTTATTATTAGAATCTGTTAGTAAAAATATAACGTAGACATGAACCTTGTGTATATTTACATTTTATCACCTTTAGCCAAGTAAATCCTTAACTAAAGAAGATAATACTTGTTTGAATAAAAAAAATTACTAGCAATATAACGTAATTTAGATATTTAAATATATATTTTTTTATTAATATAATTGTCATTTGAACAGTTTAGACATTAGTTTTCTTGGATAATGGCAATATGCTTTATATTATATTATTATCTATCCTAAAGATAGAAATATTTTCATTTTTAAATTATGTAAGGCGGCATTTTCACTAGGTATCCAACACAAACAAAATTGATTAAATTTTTATAACTAATTACATCTCCCATATTCAGTATGTTACATTACATATGGTGTGCAATAGTAATGTGGCCAGTCCAGTACCTAGTTAATAAACTGATATAAATGATTAATTACAAATAAAACGAATATATTTGACATGCGAATTTGTATACAGTGTGTTTCAAAATTATGTAGCCAAAACTCTTACAGGACAATAAAGAGTTAAACCCATTAAAAGATTAAGGAAAAGAATATTGTTTGTGCTGTAACTCAGTAATCGTGACAGATACGTCAAAATTTAGAGATAAGTTTTTGTTTAGGATCTCAACGGTTTCCTACATTTACTTTTCAAGAAAGTGGTTAGAGGCGGTGCACATGGAACTTATATTGCGTATATTAATGCATATTTTTGAATTCGTTAGCTCTATTGAAAATTTGACTTTAAAATGTGATTTTTTTTCATTATGACAGTATTTGTTTTTAAAGTGGTTATGGTGGAGTTAACTTTTAGTTGAAATATTGTGTATCATGAATTCATTGATTTTTATGAAAATATAGTACTTGCCAATCTTCAGTAAGTAGAGTTAACTGGCACAAAAACCAGCCCATAATATGTATTATTCATCAAATATTTATAAGAGGTTTATATTAGGTCCATCTACATCATTTGGCTATATAATTTTGTAACACTCTGTATATAAATCTTTAAAAAAACATGTAAAAATAACAGTAAATTATGTTTATTGGTTTTAGAATAAGAAACGGTCAATAAAATAATGATGTTTAGGAAATTATTGGAATTTGTTACTGAACTGACTCACAGTAGGGGTCATAAAGAAAACTAATAAAAGTAATAATACTAATAATTCTGTAGTTGGTCTGAAAAGGTCAATAGATAATAGATATTTATTGAACTAGTGAGACACATAATGATGGAATTTTCGATGAGTCACATTCCACAAATATTTATAACAATTTATAAACTTATAAAATTTATAAAATCATGTAAAAGTATGATATAGTACTCAATATTAAAAGTAGCTAATTTCATAAAAAATACAAATGTAATGCAACAACAACTGGAATATGGTACAAACCACATATAAATATACATACAGCCTTATTATGAGATGAAGAAAATTAAATAATATACCTTGGACAATTTAATCTTGTTAATAATTAATTTACGACGTAGGAACAATTTACCTACATACTTTTAAAAGTTGTAAAATATCAAATCTTCTAATCTTGTTGGTCGAACTGTTACATATAAACTATGATATTTAGAGTACGTTAATAATAAACTTCAAAAATATTTTACATTAAAAAAACTTGAAATATTTTCAATTGCATCTGTCAGAAACCACTGACAAGGATAAAAAATGCCAGAAACAGTTATTAACACATTATCACCACAAAAGTGAAACTTCTCAAATCTCGGTTATAAAATTTGTAAACTAAAATTAATTTTACTTCTTCACCTCTCAAAGTGAGGAAATTATATATTCGTGAAAAAAATTTTGAAAATTTGTATTCCATTTCTTGACGAATCTCGACGAATTGTGACGATACACAAAATTTCAGACAGAAAAAAATGTTCTGTTTTTTGAAACATCAAAATGTGACTTTTTTGAAACGTCAAAAATGTGACTTTTTTTGAAACGTCAAAAATTACTTTTATTATAAACTCCACCACATGTCGAGTTTTACTACGGTGAGGAAGTTCTGATCCCCAAATAATTGGCAGCGGTTTTTGTATATCATTTGTTAGAATAACATTTTGGAAAAATAATGTATAACGAATTAAACAGTAGTTTGTGTTTTGTTCTTTGTGTACTAAATATAAATCGGAAGACGAATCTCAACAAATATTCACGTTGTCTCAAAAACATATTTTTTCTACTCCCTACATAGAAAATACTATTTTGCTCCCTCATTTCAGGGAGCAAAGTAGTACTTTTCCTCCCTCGGGAGGAAAATACTTTGCTTCCCTAGGGAGGAAAATACTTTGACTCCCTCTGGAAGCAAACAAGTAAAAACTTCAAATAGCAGTAATAGTAGTGTATAGACTTCTTTTATTGATACACAAACTTCCTGAAATTGAATGCTTTATAGATTTTTTATTACTTCATAGGCTTCAAATCAGCGCATTTTTTGGAAAAGTAAAATAGGACCACTTCTTCACATATTTTTCTTATTTGCCTAGTCTCCATCCAACAATTAAATAGCTGGTACTCTTTTTCATATTTTTCACGAGACTTTAACGGTAATAGATTTAACGAAATCACGTTTGCTTCTTCCAGAATATCTTGAGGAACTTCATCTTCACATTCGGAATACATTATTATTAAACTTTTTGGAAGTTTGTTTATTTTGAAAACAAGAAGAAACCTTAGCAACGTTCCATGTAATTTGATTTTTAACAATATTTACTTATCTAAATACCTATTATGACATTTTGACATATTTGGTTTTTTGATTGTCATGCATAAGAAAATATAATAAAATATATGTAAAACCAATGTAAAACACTGTAAATGGTCGTAGAAAAAATCATATATATTACACAGGAGCAAAGTGGCATTTCCTCCCTATCCGCGGGAGGAAATTATGCACTTTTCTCCCTTGTCATGCAAATAGCTATTATCTCATCGTTGAATATAAATTAATTTGGAGTAAAGCTGTAAAAAGAATTTGTATGTTCATTAATTATTGCATTATACTATCTTATGTTTATCTTTAGGAGCAAAAGTAGAAGCGTGGATCACGGAATTGCAGCCCCGTTTGATCTTGAAACACTCAGAGCCAAGGTGGATGGTCAGTTTGATAGAAGTATCGACAAAGGTGAGTATTTTTTGATTATATACCAATCTCGAAAAAGAAATGTATTAATTTGAGCTGCGTCAAATGTATTAGTTTCGGTAACAGAATTGTAGATGCTTGCCTAGCATTCCTATATTTACTCTTTTGATGCCAGAACATCGCCTCCACGATTTTTTCGGTCATAATCCAGTCCCCATTCTATATGATGATCTTAAACTATCCGATTATTTATTATGTTTTCGTAGGCAAACATATTCGTTCCTGCTGAGTCAAAGAAAAAAATGTTAGATGCTTATTTTCATGACTTCAGTATAGTTTTCGATTGCGTGTGATATGAAATACTCATTAACAAAATAGTCAAATAGACTTTGGTGACCTAAGTCTAAGTTTCATAACGTCATATCTGACAAACAGAAATCAGTCAGTTTGTTTAGGAGATAGACAAGTAAACTGTGGACTGCAGGATACCACAGGATTCTATTTTAGCACCTGTATTATTTCTCATTTATATAAATAATCTGTATTCAGCCCTAACTGATGTACCTTGCATATGTCATGCATATGATGCAATAATATATTATAAACTCTCGCACAAGAGCTTTGTAACGAAGTCAAAACACTCAAAGATGGTTTAATTGCAACCAGCGAACTTTAAATCGTGCAAAGACTACACTGGGCACAACAAGTTAAGGATATTTCATATTTTCATGAAAGGATTTTACAAAAAAATTCGTTATGAGGAGGATTGGCAACTTCTTTATTAACCTTGTTTTGCATAATTTGGTTATGAAAAAAACAAGGAAAAACATTTTTAATTTAAGAAGTGTTTAGCTGTGACGAACCGACAATGTCCTAAATATAACATCAATACCGCGTATTCTAGCCCGTCACTCTAATTACTTCAAGTATACCGCTGGGTATACTTCAGATGATAGGGTCGATCACATATTGTGGGATTTGTGCCTATAAAATGGGAATAACACAGTTGCCTAATGTTCTCTGGAGCTGGTGATGGTTTTGAAATGCCCTATGCAAAAAATCCCACATATGTACAATTGGAATCAAGTCAGGAGAACGCAGTGTAATATGATCGTGATCAATTCCGTGAATTTTAAGGACGCTGAACACTTGCTGAGTACGATGGGGGGGGGACAATTATTATTATTATCAGCAGGTAAAATCTCTGAACCTAGATTTTTTTTATTGAAGCGTGAGGTGCCTTCCTCCCTCATAGAATATTTTTTCTACTTATAAATTTGTTTTGTGATTGACATGATGAAGTTAATCCTCACACATACTTACTGATCCTCCAACTATATTCATCAGTCATCACTAGGGTCCAGGAAACTAGTCCGTTGTCCAGAACCGGTAGCTACCACTGCCTCATATGGTTGACAGATACATAGACAAATAAAAGCAAAATTATAAAATGAATAATGAAATACATACCGCTTGATACAATGTATTCTTCAGAATGACTGAAGTCTGCCATCGCAGTAGCATACATGGTCACGTCATAACTAATATTCGATCACAAGGAAAATTAACGTTCCACATCTATTGAGGGTAATGGTGCAAATTCTAAATAGTTCACATGGACTGACAAACCGCGCAGATAATTTTCACGAATTTTACACATTATTTTGTATCCCAGGTTCCTGTGTAAAACATTTTTTAGTTTATTGTTTATAGCCCGACTTTTGCTCCACAAAATATTTTTATACGCACTTGGTAGATCTATGTTTTACGCAATGTACGTATAACTACTAGGTAAAGGAAACTTGTACGTATTTTGCAAAGAAACGTCTAAACTCAGCATTGTTAATTACGTTCCAAGACAGACTACATGCACAAAACATGACACACAAAAATGACAAAAAAATCCTCTTTTGTAACTGTACTGACAATATTCTGTCGAATTTAAATGTCTTTCACAATCATGGCGTGTATGAAATATGTAACGTCGATTACATGGGGTCCACAGAATATATGAACCATCTGTTTTAAATTCATCGTACTTTTCAATCATTTTTTGTAATTTATGCACAAACGGTAATGACAGCGCCATTGCTAAGAGCGTTTTATGCGACAACCAAACCAAACACCACCACGCACCAACACGCTTTCATGTTGCTATGATAACTGAACTGGGAATACCACCGGACAAGCTGCCTATAATTGTACATGGGAGAACGGAATACCCGCAGGATCCTTGCACCTTTCTTCCTCGATACTTGTTATACTGGTTGCATATATTACAGGTATATAAATAAACCCACCGCATAAATTTTTATGTGGTGTATTTATTAATATTTGCATTTGTAAACTAGAAAACATTTCCGGCCATTGGTCATCACACAATCATTCAGTATTTTTACACCTCGTATAAATATAAGCAACACTTCCGATTTTGATAAAAGATTTAACTCTGGTCGCCATGAATGCTCAGTGTCCTAAATAGACTTATTATACTTGCCATGTTTTTTTTACAAATTTATGCAGGATGCTTTACGGTTAATTTGCCAATAATCTAATAAGTGCACGCATAACTCTTTTATATTTCGTAACTCTAACTCATTTAAGTGATTTATTACTTTTTGACCCGCGCACAAGGTAACCATTACGCAACGGAACTGGTATACTACAAAAGCTTAACCATTTGTTATAAATATGTAAATGCCTTCTATAAAGGCGTTGGCAATCGTATAATAGTTTTTTGAAGCACGATCTTGTTAGATCGTTAATCCTTTATTAGGAAATGGTAACGGTGCTTATAAGTATTACAAAAATATAGTCTTGAGTAAAACAACTTGCTGTAGAATGACTTACCACCAGTTTTGACATTAGTTTTTTTACAAATGTTCCTACTCATTGGAACACTTTCTACAACTTATGAATAGGCAAAACATAACTATGTAGATGTAAAAATAAGTATGTAACAGAAAATTTGCAATCAAGTATTACTGATCCCAAAATCTATTTAAAGTTAAGATGTACAAAAAAACATCTACAGAAAAAACTAATATCATTCATTGTAAATATTCCCGCTTTGTAGTTTTCATTGTAAACACAGTGTAGGAAAATAATATGAAATTTTCATTAAAGGCACGTGTTCAGAATGCTCCCTCGTTATTATCAATTTTCTTAAAAACAACTCGACAGAATTGAAATTGTTAATAATATCTGCATGTACCGCAAATATTATTTGTGTATATTCTGAGGAATATTTGCCAATAATCGACCTTCTAAATAGCGAACTACACCACAGTCACTACACCATTAGATTTGTACATAAATTGAAAATTTTTTCTGCACCTTGTCCAGTTTCTTCAACCTGTATCCGGAATAATCATACGTCTGTAAAATAGTCGGTCTAACATCTTCGAAACATGTGCAATTAGCTGATTTAATCCCCCCATCTTTTTTTTACCGTAATGTATATTAAGCAAATATTACATAAGGAATTTTAGAAATATTAATGACACTTAAATGTATTAAAAATTAATTATTTTTTATTATATTCACTTTTAATCATGGTATAAAAATACAATTAATATTATTCATGTTGATGGTTTAGGTGTAATATTTTAATTAAATGTCTTAAGTGAGATACTATCACTTTCTTTATATTTACTTTCATTTTCATCGTTGTGTTCATTATTTTTTTACGATAACTCCAATTTACAGTATACAAGTATATAGTAAGAAACTATTTAAGGTGTGTATATATATATATATATATATATATATATATATATATATATATATATATATATATATATATATATATATATATATATATATATATAATATCGATTTCAAATGTCTCCACAGAAAGAAATCCAAGGGAGTTAAATCGGGTGCCCTAGCGGGCCACTCCACAGGACCTCTTCTTCCAATCCATCTCAGGAAACCGATTATCCAAAAATTGACAGACTGCTATAACAAAATGTGGGGGTGTCCCATACTGTGAAAAAAACAATTTGCCCTCTAAAAGATTATCGTCTTCTTCGAGGATTTGTGTAATCATTGGGTCGATGTTATTTTCTAACAGATCGAGATACCTTTCGCCATTTAAATTGTCAGGAATAAAAACGGCCCAACAAAGTGATCCCCCAAGATGCCAGCCCAAACTTTTAACTTCTGAGGCCTTTAGGTATGAGTTTCCATGAACAAATGTGGATTGGTTTCACTCCAATACCTACAATTGTGCCTGTTTACCTCCCTATTTAACTGAAATGTCGATTCATCAGAAAAACACGTATTGTACAGTAGATTGGCATTACCGTTTAATTGTTCACTAAAAATCTCACAGAATTCAAGCCGACGATCGGGATCATCTTCGTTTAATTCGTGTACCAATTTAAATTGATATGGATGAAATTTGTGGGCCTTTATAATTCAATGAACACTGCTTCGTGATACACCGGAAGCCTCAGCTACTTTTCTGATCGATTGAGTGTTATCCATCTGCAAATTACCCAGGACTGCCACCTCGACTGCTTCATTCCTAATCGGTCGCTGAGGTTCATGCTTTTTGTTTCCTACAGAACCTGTTTTCATACATTTTGTCAATAATTGTAAACCATACTGAGAACCAACCCTTCTATCTGGGTGATTTCTATTGAATATGCGCTCCGTAGCTCTAGCACAATTATCGTTTCTAAAATAAATGCTGACAATTTCTATTCTCTCCTGAAGGGCATAAACCATTTTGAAAACTCACTCTGGTAAAATGTATCTCAATTTAAAATTGGTTGTGCACAAATCAATGTTCAAGGACTATCAAATACTTACGAGTCTTTATTATTCTAAAACTAAACGGACAAGGAAAATGTTTTTTGTCGAAAAAACTCGTGTTCATTTGAGAGCACTAAAAAATGTTCGTGATACCACCTTAAAGGATCCGTCATATCTAATTTTTTGGTCTTGGCTTGTTGAAGGACCCACAATTAATGAGATTTTCTTTTAACCTCTTAAAAATAGCTTTATGTTCAATACATAAATTACACCTCTTCATAACACTCTGAACTGCATTTTAAATATGAAGATTTGAAATGGAATTCACACAGTCTATAAAATTTTGTCCGAGTCCATTTATGTCGGTACTGGTTTTCTTGTATATTTGTCTTTAATGTGGCCCCAAAAGAAAAAAATCCAATAGTTAGGTTGTCTTCTTTCTGGATAGCGGTAGGAATATATTTTGGATGCAATATCACAATTGTTAATAATAATAATGATCTTTATTGATTAGCAGTCAAAGAGCAATTGACCGAGGTCTTTCAGCCCCACAATTGTTATTACTTTGATAAAGCATTCTAGCGTATCATATTTCTCATAATTTTCTTAAGACATCTTTACTTTTACGATTAAATGGGGGTGTAATTATGACGGAAATAAAATTATTAATATGCAATTTACTGACAAACGGATAAACACAGTCATAGATGACACGCCTACTTGGAATAAATATAAAAAAAACGATAAAATTTATCTACTAAAAGATTATTCTCGCTATTAAATGCTTACACATCAAAAGCGACCCACATATTTGGGTGAAGTGAATAAAAAAAGTAAATACTAGTTAGTAAATACTAGATAGTTTTAGCATTTGTTCGAAAGGAGGTGAATAAGAATTTGCTAAAGGTAGGTAGTAAGTACTGGGTAATTATCATGATAATCTTAGTATTTACTAAATACATAGCAATAACTAACCGTAGTTAATACTAACACAGTGCTTACGGCGCAGTACACGACACGATGCCTCATGCTCTCGTATTCTTCACTTGTCTATAGCCAGTAGTTGAAATACGATACAAATCTAAACAAGTACCTAGCGTTAAACACACTGTGGTCGGTGGTTAAACATATACAAATTTTATTGTGTTTTGCTTCTCACGTTTTACTAAGATGTCATCTGATGAAGAGAATGATAACTCCTTAGTAGGGAAACAGTTGGACAGGAGCTTGTTCATAAAACTGATTTGTGAAAATCCTGTTGTTCTAGAAAAGTCGAAAATACCGTCAATGGTATCTGCAAAGAAAAATACATGGGAAAAATTAGCAGAACATTTTTCACGTGCTGCAGGGAAGAGGGTGAAAGTTGCTCAGTTATAAAAACACTAAACAATATGAAAACTAGTATAAAAAAGAAAACCGACAAGACTGCTACGGGCAATAAGCCCATAAAGCTCAAGAAATGGGAACAGAAATACCTAGATGTTATGCAAAAGGAAACGAATCCTGTTTTTTGTAAAGTTCCTCAAGCCTTGTCGATTGGAACTGAAACAGTGACAAGCAGTACCGTATTACAAGAGAATAATAGAATTGATAACGAAGAAGAATCAGTAAGTGATACGCCGGGACCTTCCAAGAAAATAAGGAAAAATGAAAAAATTATCAAGAAGTACGAAAGCGATGAAACAAAAGACTTATCATTGCCTCAGTTGCAGAGGATTGTTTTGCTACAACAATTTAAGTTACAAGAAATTCAAATAGAAAAAGAAGAACTACAACAATTGGAAAAACTAAAACAAGAAATACAGATTAACCCATGTGAAAAATGTTCTGATAAATCTAAACATTGTGAAAAATTAACTCAAACTACGCAGGAAATAGGAGATTTCATAATATACCAGAGTTTGTAAATTTTATTTTATTTATATAGTATGTATTTAGTGTAATAAATAACTACATTATTCGTTGATCAACTGGATCATTTCATTACGCTTCTGTATTCCCCTCGCTTTGGTAGCTCTAGTTTCTTGCTGTTCATCTACAATAGCGCCTTCCACTGCCTTTTGTTCATTTTCTTCATTATTGAAGTCAAAAACGTCATTTAAATGCTTTGCAACATTATGGAGTACTGTACATGAAATGATCACTTTTGGGACTCTCTCCGATGTGACTCTAACACAGTTACCGAGAATGGGAAACCATTTCTTCAGATGCCCAAACAGCCTCTCAATTTATACAACGTTCTCTGGCTTGGATCAAATTGAAATGTCGCTCCAATCCATTCCGTGGAGGCTGGAAAGGTGTTATCAACCATGGTGATATTCCATATCCTGAATCTGCTAGCAAGCAAACAGTACCATCGTTCTGAGATACTATACCTCTTATAGGGCTTGTCCTCCAGATACTGGCATCGTGGACACTACCAAGCCACTCTGCAGAAATGCTTGTAAATTGTTCAGCTGTATTGCACGTTGCTTGAACATTAATAGTATCGTATCCTTTACGATTAATATACTCATCACCGTGTAATATAGGTTTATTAATCTCGACGTGGGTACAGTCCAAAGCTCCGATTACAGTTGGCATCTGAAAAGACCTTCTCCACAAAATCTTAGCTTCATTCATTTCAACGGGTGTTGCAGGAAAATGAATCCACTCATCGGCTCTCGCTGTAATGCAATCCATAACATAATTAACTGTTTTTGTTACAGTGCTGCGATGGACACCCATATCTTCCGCTACTCCACTCTGGAAACCTAAAAAAAAAAATTAAATTCCAACATGTTTTTCTTTATATGTAATTATTTCAAACATGACCATTACTAACGTGCAGAAAAGTAAACATTTTCTAAAAGTTTACCTGGATCACCGAAATAACGTAACAGTATTTCCATCTTCTGCCTTGAAGAAAGAGCTCCACCTCTAGTTTCTATATTTTCTGGCAAAAACTGAGACGCCAAAAAGTCAATACTGTCATTTTCGATTCGCAACAACTGCTTACAGTTGTCAATTCGTCTGCGTTTGGGGTAAACTTTCATTTTACGAACCTGCATGAACATCGCCATAGCTGAAACTAAACTGAAAACTAGCATTCTCCAGCGAACACTTAAAAAGTATCGAGGATTTACTACCACCGATTATTTTTATTCACCTAAAACATTAGTAATAACTAGCGCCATCATGATATTCTTAGTAAATACTAGAGTTAGTTATTACTTACATTTTTATTCAACAGAATCGTAGTCAATACTTAGAAAAAGGTTAGTTCTAGCAAATACTTCTTTTTATTCACTTCACAAATTATATGTATATAGTTTCAAAGAGAAAAAAAATCTTTTTTAACTTAACCATAGCCAACTATAGTTCTCATTTAAAAAAATAGCACTTTATGTCATAACTCAAAATTGCACCTTTTTTTTTTTAATTTTCACTCTGTATTACAAAGTGCCTCAAGAATGTAAAAGTTGTTTTTTCATAACTTTACAACATCCAAGATATTAACATGTCTAAAAGTCGAAAAATTGAACTTTTGTTTATAACTCGAAAACAGAAGACGATAGCAAATTTTGTTTTCGTCAGTAAATTTGTCTCAAAAAAAAGAGTCCTGGAGTGGGTTGGAACTTTGATGTGAAGATAACACTGACGTAGTTTTCCACGAAACACCAAAACACTATATACTGCATGCACTCGACGCGCGTTTCACCAACCAAGTTGGCATTATCTGGAGATGATTAAAACTAAATAGTGTTTTCAAAAAAAGAGATCGAGAATGTGTCTGCCATTTTTTTTGTATCTCATACAGTTACCGAGTTACCTTATACAAACATCGAAATTTGTCTACCCTGTACATATATTTGAATAATGATCTAACAGAAAAAAACTGAAATCTCATAATTTTATTCTAATAATATAATCACAAAATACTAAAACATTTCAGTTACCGATTATTAGTTCTCATCACCTTAGTGATAATAAATTACTAGTCCTCAGAAATGGCTAATAGGATTTTAATGAAACTTTGACATGGGACGAAATTTCATAAACCATTAATTACATTCTTGTTGGTTCTTCTCTTAGTTTATTTGATTTGTCTGCGGTAATAACATTTTAATGGTCGTGAAGAGGTCTTTTCCGGAAAATTTTCAATGAACAATCCTTGTTAACAAACGCCAGATTTATGAAACTTTATAATTTTGTAGCAAATAAGAATTAGCTATGGCTTGTCCAATGTCAAATAAAACATAAAGAATCCTAGATTATGGATATTACAAAATGAGGAGATATTTTCAAGAACACCAAATGCATTTTCCATTTCGTAATATAAAGGTCAGTGAAATATGTTGCTATAACATAAAATTAACTGCAAATTGCTACTCATTCGATTCACCAATGAAGTCCTTGACATCTAAAAAAAATATTTTTACGATCTTTCTACATACCTAAATTGTCATTAGGAATTGCAAATTTGTTAATAACTCGGAAACTAAGATATTTGGGGGCCATGTAGGATTTCGTGATTTATGTTTAAAAATTACTTCCCCGTGATTTTGATGACCGTGATTTTTTTTAAATGTTGCCATTATATGTACAGTCTCGTAAAAGATATTTTTTAAAGAAGCCATTCCTTTGTGTCGGGTAGATTAACTTTATTTCAAGGCGAAAGCTCTTTTTTGTTCTTACAATAAAAATTTTTAATCGAATATAGTAGTAGAAACGTACGTGTTTCGTATTTGTTTACTCATGGTCAAATTGTTGATCTGGCATATAATGTGGTTAATAATAAATTTTAAGTTAATTTTTCTACATATTATCGACTTTTATACATGATTAGGCCTTTTGTTCGAATTTTTTTGAAAAGTAGTGATATAGTTATTAAGGTATCATGTGTGTTATAAGGTAATAACGCGCCGAGGTCGATACACTTCCCGAGAGTCTGGCCCGAGGGAATATACGTCGACCAAGGGCGTCATTATCCTATAACACCCGTGGTGCCCTCAACGTTTAATGTCCTATTAGTGTGTTATTTAATTCAATAATTCTTTGGCATTTACGATTGATTAATTTGACATCTATTATGTTCAGGACGATTTCATTTAAAAGAGAGTAATAGTCAAAATTGTTTGTCAATAACGCCATCGCCATTTAGTTGTTTTGTGTTGTGTTGTAGTGAAAGTGTTAATGCGTTATAAATTTATAATGCCCTAGGGCGTTATTTCTCATTTAACGTATCTCAAAATAGGGTTTGTATTGCAAAATAATAGACTACCTAGTAGGACATTAAATATATTGACATATACTCTGACAATTTTTTCCTGTGATACACACGCAAAAAAAAGTATAGATAAGTTTGGAAAATAATTAACCGCAGGCCGATCTCATGAAATTATGTATTTTTAATGATTTATTTTATCTGTTCTGGAATTATGTATTTTGAAATTGAAATAAGAACTTAGGCAGTCATGTTTTTAACAAAGTGAAGTCCAGACACCGGACAATTTCCTTGCGTGCAGGGCCGTCACATGGGGTAAGAAACATGAAAAATGATTTGTACGGAACAATTAAAGTACATACCTCGAGTGTCTTAACATTTAATGAAACCTCCTATACCGTCTTAACATTTCATGAAACCTCCTATAACATGTTCAACGCATTAGTATAGAACTTGATATTATCAGAATTTGTTTTGCATGGACAGCATACAGGTTGGATTGATACATGGTCGAACATCACTTTCTTAAGGAAAAAGAACCGTTCTACGACGACAAATGTCAGCGGTGCAAATTTAAGATGATTTCTTCACGACAAATCACGATACGCGCGAAAAATTTTAAAACCAAAATTTTTAGTTACCAACACAGTGTAAATTATCTTTAACAATAAAACCACGATGGTTCGTTAAGACACCCAGAAAATACATTCAGGATAATATTTACTGATTCCTCTGACGATGGTCCGTTAAGCCACCCAATAAATTCTGCACATTCCGGATAATATTTACTGATTCCTCTACAGGTAGTACATTTTAGTTTCGTAGTACTTGATTAAAAATTTGGAAACGTCCATGTATAACTGCGCTTGAACGTCTGGTACTTGAAATGCTTGCCTGGCTTCGTCTCAGCGTCGGATTCTCGAGAATTTAATTTCATTATAAACTGTTTTACGCTTTTAAAATGTTCAAAATAGTAGACTGCAGATTGTAACCATGTGTACCATCACGTACATACTACTGTGGTGGCAAAGATAATTCAGAGACGCTCCTTAGACTGTTAGCGCCAACTGGTCTTTATAAATACGTCCTTTGTACTTGCAATTAATCGGTGGACTGCAGGATATGGTGATGACGCGATGCAAGGCATATGTTTGACAAGTTACATGAATGATATTAGCATACGTGGATCGTAAAAGCCTGGCAGCTTTACCCATATGCCGCTGCATCTGATACAAATAGTAAAACATTTTCACTTTTAACACCAATATTAACACAAAGCATTTATCACTATTTTCTCAACTGTTTACGCATTGGTTTGCAACACCATTTTACTACATATTAACAGTGGGGTTGTGTTGTGATTAGCGTTTAAAATACACATAATAACATTAATGATTTTGTCAAATAAAATCCATGGCTTCATCAACACTAATCCACATGTATTGATTTTTCACATTCTCCGTGATATTGTCCATAACATTGTTATACGCATATACGAACTTGAGAATAGTGGTCATGCGGGCAGGTAGTTCTCGCAAAAGTTTTTTTAATTTAGAGCGCTCTTAGAGTTCCCACGATAATCATAGTCAACAAAGCAATATGCACAAATCATAAAGAAACTTGCTATACGCAGGTTGTCCTAATATGTTTCGTACTTTATTACTACGATGAACTTTTGATTCAAACTGCCGTTTGATGTGTTAGTATGGTGAAACATTATTTTCTGTTACACACGGTACAGTGCACTGCAGGATCCGACGACCCGAAAGTCATCAAACCGAGGAACAATTTTCTGCTGTTCAACTGTCGACAAACACGAACGGAAATGCTACATAGTTGCTACTATTTATTGTTATCCTCACGCCATCTGAACACTGCGAAGTTTGCACTTAATGAAGAGTTAATAAACACGATCTAGAGCCCACTGTGCGTGCTTACTTGCTTTCCTATGGAAGCTTAGACAGGTCAGTTGGGAAGCCAGTCTGGGATTCACGGAAATTGTGCAGCGTCTAAGTATTGCAGACACAGAACATGAATATAAAGTCACATTCAAGCGTTGTACGTGGAAACTCAATTTTTTTGTTTCGCTGGTACCGCACTGATTGTGAATGTTTTTTCCAGCTATACAGTTTCCTAGGGAGCAATCGAATGCCACAGCATTTGACCTGAAAATCGGTCGACACGTTTTAAAATGTAAAGAGCTCAACGCAACCGCTACTCAACATTGTTATTATATATGTCATACGCACACATCGAACTGTAAAACAGTCTGTTTAAATTTGTGGTAAACTGAGTTCATAAATGCGTTGGTGCTGGTGCTGGTATAGCGTGTATGAGCTACGTTATATCTAGCTCTACTCCATTAATGCAACATTTATGTTTCATGTTTCTGGTAATTATTTCTAGGTTCGCCCTTTTCATTCCGTGTTTTTACTGTACTATGTAGCAATATTTAACAAAGTTAAAATATAAAATAGACAACTACGCCACTGGCTCGGTGGCGTAGTTGTCTAGAGCGCGCGTTTGCTAGCATGACTAGAAATCCTCTACCGTATGTATCTGCGACTTCGAATCCTGCTACTGGTACTGGCAATGGCGGTGGGAATTTGTTGTATGTCCACGTTTTTCTACGTGTATTCTACGCTCGCCTAGACAGCTTTGGCTCCGGATTTGGATGGGTTGTCTAATTTCTGTGAAATATATTATTATTATATTATTTTATTTGTAAAAACCCTGACTATAATTTATAAGTACAGCTCTACTTTGGACTATGTTGTGCATCGTCAAAGACACTCGATTGGTACTTTGTTATTTAGTCATGTAACTCATGTACCGATATTCTTATTTGTAGACTTTGGTATGTAGAAGGAAGACAAGTTCAATAAATCAAGATCGGCACTGTGTAAATCATGTTGCATAATACTTCTGATTATAATTACGAGTCATTGTACATTTTTCCATTTGTCCACCTCATTCGTTATGAAACACGCTATACACAATACGTTCATTATCAACACTGCTGGACTTGATGGTAACGGAGTGGTACAACGAACAAGCTATGTTGTATTTTTTTTATTTCATCATCAACATCATCATTATGGTCACGTAGTTCATGTACCGTTTTATCGCTCTGCCTTAAATAATTTTACCGTAATAGTGAGCCAAATACTGAGCATTTTGTTTAACATTTTTAAATTTTCCTAATTGTCCAAGCCAATAAGAAGTTTGTTGAATATTTCATTTAATACCTCTTTTTTCCTGCAGTAAATTACCGGTTTAAGTAGACAAATTTAAAAAAAATTTATTAAGATTTAAGACACATTGTTTCATAAAACTGTAATGCACTGTAATGTGTTGTTTTACACATTTCCTTACGGATTTGCTACGCATAAAATATTTGTTGCTATAATCACTTTCAAAACAAATGTAAAATTGAAAAAATTTGTATTCTAAAAGTGCGAGTTTAGCTAACCCACGATTAAAAAACCGGGCATTAGGAATTAGGATTCAAAAAAATTACAAGGTAAGATATATTGTGTCATATATGCTTGAACATATTTACGCGCTGACACATGACCTACAACCAATCCTGGTTTTGATGTCATCAATACCTAAGTTCCGAGCTCTAGCTGTAATAGGCAGAGCTAAACTTATGGTGTTAGGCGGCTGGCTGCAGTCAATAACTCAAGACATACACCTACAAGTGATAAAATCATTTTCATCCTTGGGTCTAAAGGCATCAGTACACAGGGGCGTCGCGTGGATAAGATAAGTGAGGGGACCCAACATTTGTGTAGTGTGTTTTTTTCATCGAAATGACCATTTGTAAGTAGTACTTTTGGTTGGTGATTAAAGAAGTTGAAAATTGAACTTTGTATAAGCAGCACTGTTTCAATATTTTCTTCCGAGAAACGCCGAGAAAGTGTAATCACACTTATGTACAGCGAAATAATCGTTTAACATAGACAAAGGTGATATTTGCAAACTTAAAAAAAAGTTGTAAATTATCAACTGAAAAATGTTTCTCAATGAGACCACCGATTAATATCACATAATTTTGCATAACCTGGATTGTTTTGTAAAATATCACTAAATATTTTACTAACCCACATACCTAGGACATGTCAAAGTTTGTAATATGATTTGTACACTAGTAAGAGTAATTACAAGTTACAAATAGTTAAAGAGGGTAAGCAAGAGACAAGGAGGAACTTTCAAATTTGTGGATACTTGCCAATACTACATTATAGTTATAAATAACGTGTATATCATTTTTTAATATCTTGATTGTTAAATAATGGTT
This sequence comes from Rhamnusium bicolor, assembly GCA_029963845.1. NCBI lineage: Eukaryota > Metazoa > Arthropoda > Insecta > Coleoptera > Cerambycidae > Rhamnusium > Rhamnusium bicolor. Next base: position 1,173,639 of record JANEYF010005800.1, read on the forward strand.
AACTCCTCAGATATGGCTTGTGAATCGCCAGGATTAAATTGAAGTACAAATGTTTTTACGTCATTAAAATACTTGTGATAATAGACTGCTTCCAAACATGTCCCCCGATGTGTTAAAAAGAGTTGTGGTGGCAATGGGATGTCAAGACTAACCACACGAAAGTTCTTAATACGTTTAGTACTTAATACGCAATAGGGGTTTGTTCTCTGCGACGCTGCTTAATTACTAGGAATTTGGCCCAGTCAGTTAATAAGTTAATTGCAGAATATCAAGCTCCTGAATATTTTTATGACCGTAGCTATGATGTGCATATCCAAAATAAATTATGCGTTAAATATTTATATAAATTATCAATATGATGATGCAGTGGAATAAACAGTTCCTACTATAAATAATATTTGAACGCTTCCCTACAAAAAATAAGATATTTCATAACTAATAATAGTGCTAATTATTTTTATAAACATTAAACACAATTTTAGAAAGTCCGGTGAAGTAACAAAGTAAACGACCTAATTCATGAAATACATATAAAATTAGATAAGTAATTTAGAAGTTCGGAAAAGTGTAACCAAACAATTTTGAAATGTTATTAATGTAAAAATATGTGATATTAAAGAACATAATAAGTTTTATTGGCACTAATTTTTTCTCTTATTGTACCTATTCATTTTAAATGTGTTTGTATAATTTTAAATTAAAAAAGATTTGCCACGTTGATTCTCATGTGAATTTTTTATAATATTGTTGTAAATTAAGTTTTGCGTGAGACGTATTAAGAAATAAATAAACAAACGGTAATAAATACCATTCTATCAGCATTGTTTAAAAAAAGCCTCGCACAACTTATAATTATTTATTGTCATTGGGTATTTACGAAAAATCTCTTGGCATAACCTGAGAATTACATACTTACGAGTATATCTGAATATCTGTCCTTGTTCATCTAAAATTTTTAAGGCAAGACGGAATGAATACCAAAGTATTAAGAGTGACAATTCGTAAATGCCATTGTTATTATCACTATCAGTGAGAGAAAGTTTATCATCACTATCTCATTGTTCTCTTTTGGCATAATTTGACGTCTGTAATTCGCTGTATTAGTGAAAATTGTTTGTTTTTATTAAATGATAGTATGTATTTAATTTTTTCTAATTATTATCTTTATATCGTTATCATTTATGATTTTGGAGTAAACAAAATTTAAGGCTTCGTTTGCACTCCCTCGTCGATTTTGTTGAAAAAATTAACCAATGCAATGTGACAGCCCAACCCCCTCTCGTCTATTTAATTTATTTTATCCTGGTTGCGGCACCAGTGTGACGGCCCAACCCCCCCCTCGTATATTTATTTTACGTTATCCTGGTCACGGCACCAGTGTAACAACCCAACCCTCCCTCGATATTTTGTATTTAATTTGTTCCCCTTTTACTAAGTCTCACCTGTCGTGAAGCGACAGGTAGTACTTAATTAATTAATTGGCCTTTTTCGTGATCGTCTAGTTTTAGTGGTAGGACCCAAATTTGATGTGTGATTGTAACTTCCCAGTTACGTTTATAAAGTTTGGTATTACTTTGTTTCATTTATTAGATTTAATTTGCTTTAATTTGATTACATAATTCTTTATTAATTAATATGAACACTAGTCTGTACTACACTGATATAATATGTTTTAAAGAATGACTAATATGAGCAAGATTTGGCTTTAGGTTTATGATTACTGATTTACTTAGAATTCACTTTTGTACCTGAAATTAGAAATAAGTCAAGGAAACTCAAATAACGTTTCCACACCTTTTATTTCTATGCTTAGACAACTGTCTATAAGAAATACATGGATATTTAGCTAGTTGAACCTGCAATGTAACCAAACCTGGTTACATGCGCTTCCGCTTCATAGTTTAACTGACATATGTAGAACTCTACATATAGATGCAAGAGAAACTTCCCTTGTATGTGGCACCAGAGTATCCCCTGTCGCATGAGCCGGGCAGAGACCGATAACCATGCCTTGTTATTTAATTCGCGGGCTCGTGCTACCATAAAACAGTACCATAAATACAACTGACGCTGGCCAACGAAGATTCGATGCATATGCGGAACTCCGACATATGACGAGCAACTGCCCGTATTGTTTTGGGTGTGTCGAATGCATGCCACCAATCAAGGTTTAAACCAACATGAAACGAACTACCCCGTAGATTTGTTAAAGGGTTTAGCATGCGTCGCTTGTTTTTCGGCACTCTTATGGGAGCGATAGCCATAAAGCATTAAGCGATATACACTGGTCATCTGGCCCCGGGCCCTCTGTCGAGAGACAAGGTCCGTGGTTAGACAGCTAAGCGCGTGGGGTGAATTGCATGTTTTTTTTTTGTTGTCGGCGTCTAACCGCACACATCTGACAGTTACACTCTGATCCCCATACGGGTAGTGAAATTTGATAAAGTTACAGATATTGCAGATTCAAGTGGACACTAATTATTTTGTACATTATCTTATTTTGACCTAACTTGGTTTGGAAAAATGAAGGAAAGTTCCAACTATCGGAATTAATATCGACTGTACTAATTATTAATAAACATGTAATGAGCAGTACATTACAACAGAAAAACCCTATCTGGATATCATTTGGTCCCACCGGTCAGATATTGTTAAAAACCGCGAAACCCAAACATATGGAGTCGTACTTTGATTAGCGTTGCCATTTCACAAAGAAATCGAATTAATTTATTGACTTTTAGTGAGCTCGAGTACGTAGAAAATGGCAACACAGTATAATAATTATTTAAATGCCGTTCTTACCAATTCTGATATACACGGAGAGTTCTGCGGGGCCCACTTCCCCGGATTCTTGAGTAACGCCTGAGTTACTCGACTTCATGTCGACGGCGGCGTCGGTGGCTCGTGCACGCTAATAAAGCGCGGCTCCCAATGCTGGTGGCTAGTTATAACTCCGAGACAGGGCCACTCTCTTTATTCCCGATCCCGTAGAACCAAAGCGTAAGCTTGAGGCTGTCAGAGAGTTGACCTGGAGCACAACTATATTACAGAGAGTCGTACAATCTCTTTGTACCCGATTCCTTAGAACCAAATCGTAACGCTTGGGGTTGTCAGAGATATGGCACGACTCTGCCACAGAGTACTGGACAATCTCCTCGTACCCGATTCCTTAGAACCAAAGCGTATAGCTTGGGGCTGTCAGAGAGATGTGACCTAGATCGTAGGAAATGTCGCGTATTTATATGATTTCCCGTGAGTGAGTTTGTTGTCCGAGCCTGTAAGCTAGACGGAGATAGCCAAACGCTAACTTGTGCTCTACGAAATTAAACTCAAGATGCTTTAGGTGAGAAGTGATATAATGACTCTATGTTTATAGCCTTTGACCCTATTCTTAGTAAAACTTTTACAACCCTACGTGTTTACGTCGGTTTGTTTATGTTATCTCTTCTCGACTGGAGAATGCTTTAAGATTTTGTACAGTTTTGTCAATGTTTTAAAATATTAAATGAATACTGTGTGTTCTTTTACAAGATGAATAATTTAGATTCTATAGTTTGAATGTATACGTTTTCTGCCAAAATTATATGAAAATGATTTAACCTTTTTTTATGTAATAATTAATTTGGAATTTGATGATATAAACGCTTGGGAATAGATTAGTTTTATGTAAAAATTATAGGAAATTTATTCGCGATGAAGCATCCCAGGGCTGGAATGCTTCAGCAACCAGCTAAGATTTTCTTCTTAGTTCCGTATCCCACCATTCCCCATTTACTCCAGCGAAGGGACAAATCATAATAATGCAGTCAAACAGGGAAGTAACTGATAAAGTTTTCAAACTTGGCAAAGATGTTCATTCAGGTGTACTATTAAACATAGAAAAAGTCCTGAAATCAATCTGTTACGCTGGAGCCGCCATCTTGGAAAAATGGTGCATCGATTCATTTTTTGCTTATATCTCGCTAACCATTAGTGATATCGGAATTATGTTTCACATAAAAAATAAAGTTTCTAAATTCTCGAAAACGTTGTATACATTTTTTTTTCGTATCTATTAAAATAGTGTCAGTAACTCATACAGAATGAACATAGATGAAAATAAAGATATGGGAAAAATAATCGATTAATTGATCATATGTTTATTATATTGTGAATAATCGATATATCGAATGATCGATTATTGATTAATCGATTATTGATTAATTGATTAATCGATTATTCGTTAATCGATTAATCAGTAACTGACTAATCGATTAATCAGTAATCGATTAATCGAATAATCAATAATCGATTATTGATTAACCGATAACTGATTAAACGATAATTTGATTCATTTTTTGTTAATAAACTACTTCTATAATCGGTTAATAATCGACAATCGGATAAGCGATTATCAAATAACTGGTTAGTTAATTAGCGAATAATCTGTATAAAAAAAGAAACGAAAATGTCGTCTAACATTTATTTTATTACGTTGCAAATAGTAAATGAAGAAAGCAATTAAAATATAAAAAATACAGAAATCATACTTTGAAAAAAAAAGGTATCTTATTATTTAGTTCATATTTTACGTGCATAGTCTCTACTCCACTTCTAATGTCAGTCTGCGCCCGCGCATTATGTTTCGTGTTACTGGTGGGAAATTTCAGTTTTGCGGGTATTTTCTATTGTTAATGGAACATTTTTCTGATATAACGGGAATGATCTCTCCATATAGCTAACTTAACACATTTCTCACTGTAATTTATCGGAAAATATTGCACTTTTTTTAGTAAACAGCCATTGAATCGATGTAATGAGTGCAAAGTTCTCGTACAGAGCTATAAATGCTATAATTAATTGACTAGTTTTAAGTGTGAAACTGTTTTATTGCAAAAAATTTTACTGTGTGCCTTGAGAAGTTTAGCGGGAAATTGTGGCTGTTCAGGATTTGTAGCTTTGACTTAGTACTTGAAGCATTCATATAAGACTGTAGTTTAGACATGTCTACTTGAGGGATGTCCGTGATACGAAACATGCGTAGAAATTTTTCTCTTGATCCTGAATCACCTTATAGCCGGCGCGCGGCGTGTAGTCGAGATCCCTATCAGCGTTTTTCACAAACCACTGTGTATGTATGGAGCATCTCAGCGACGCATATCTGCAGCTCGGATCCTCTTGGTCTGAAATTTTGCTTCGTAATACGACACGCCACAGTCGTGTATGTTTATTTCCGCCAAATTATTGTCCTGATAATCGGGGCCTTGTTCTTTAGGGCGAGCTGACTAGATCTACCCACTACAAAGTAGATCGAGTAACTTTTGTCTTCCTGGAGACATTATCGGTTTTCGATTTCCAATCGGCACCCGATTCATAGGCACCGCCCTATTTTATTACCGTATCCGGAATCTCACTCGTCTGAAGAGTACGGATTGATTTCCACATTACATCTGTTGCACCATTTTTCCAGGAGGAATGTGGTTTCCTGGAGATAGATGGTCACCTGTTTTGTTTGCTTAATCTAATTGTTTCTTGTTTTTCACCTACATACAGCCATATTAATGCAACTGCCTTACTTCCCTTTTATTCAAGTCGAGCAATTTTTTTCTTATCCTCAGCTAACAAAGAAATTTGCTCTCATGTTGAGATATTGTTACACAAATTAGTGTAACTACAAAATTTTTATTACTAATAGTAATAAACAAATCACACAGAAAGTCTGAATGACATTTTTGCCATTTAATTTGTAACGGTGTCTGTTCGGACGCCCAAAATATGTAAAAAAGTATGTTTGGGCGTCGGAATATGTAACGGTCATTGCTTTCGGATAGCTGGTTTGGAGAATTAATCCAGGATTCTTGTTAGTTGTAAATAAGAAAGCCCAGAGTATACGTAACAGATTTTTTTCATTAAAACAACATTTATCCAAAACATGAAGTTAAATAAACATAAAATCAGATTCTCTAACAGTTAAACCAAGTCAAGTACAGTTAATAAATATTATATACATCGGTGCAATTAGTTTACGGGGGAGGAGTGTAATTTCGGTGATTAACGGTACGACGCGTAGGCTTCAGCTCCACGTGCTGACGGAAACATCCAGGACTCGATGCGACGGTAAGTTCAATAATGATTTAACGGCGGCGGGTCCAACTCAACACGCCGAAGACTCACGCCAATAAATAATTAGGGGACTGATGACGGCGGTTGGTTTAGCAATTATTTACTAACGGCGGGTCTAGCTCAACTCGCTGAAAACTCACGGCAATGAATAAATACTAGACTGGTGACGTCGGTGCAGGACCGTAAAATGACTACCAACACCAGGAGGTCTAGCTCAGTGCGCTAAAAACCCCAAGATGTTACCAGACAATCGGCCGGGCGGCGTCGTCGTCGGATTCTGTATTCTAACCAAATGGAGTCAAGCTCAACGCGCTTAACACTCCTTAAATACCCCGCTCAACGCGCTGAAGATAGTTGTCAGTAGAAAACTGAATGAATTTCCTTGGCTACGGCGATTCTATTTATACCAAAATTATGACCTTGGTGACGTCTCATATTCCATGGCGGCAGGAAGTACATGGCAGCACATGCCAAACGGTAATTGCAGAAACTTCTAGGAATGAATATCTGCATGATTCATCACACGGCGGCAGGAAGTGCGCGGTAGCACGGGAATTTCCGAAACTATATATCTGTACCTCAGAGGCAAAGTATGTTAAGTCCAAAATGTTAAATGTTCAGGACAGCACTTTAAAGTATTTTTTAAGACATTTTTTGTCTTATCTCTAAGATGAAACATCACAATGAATTGATTTCTGGGAATTATATATATTAGTGGTCATTTTATTTTTGAGACGCAAAATTTTGTAAAATTTACAACGATTTTTGGAAAAAATTGGACTTAACATAGTTTTCCTCTTAAAAAAAACATTTAACGGACTTGACATTAAATTAAGTCCATGAACACAGCAATTGTTTTAAGGCTGAAAACGTTAAGTCCTAAGTTAAATGGCTTGTATCGTTGATTTTTCATTAAAATAATAATATGAAATCTGCAATGACTAATTGGTTGAAATTATTTGATTGGCATAATATTTATAGCATTTATTGACGAAATATATTATAAAAAATAAGAATTTTCTTGAAAATTACTATTCCACTCTAAAACTAAGTAACAAAAAATTATTGGAAAGAAAAATGATTATTTGAAACAGATACAACTGTTATATTTCTGTTAGTCACTGTCTTCACCGCCATCCCCATGAGGAAGATTTTTGTAAAAGTCATGAAACATTTTAGGTACCCAGGGTAACAATTTTTGAAGATGATTATACTTTTTTGTCGAAATCGGTCTAGTGCTATCGCGTATTTGATGTAAATTTTCGGGAATACTTGTAGAAGCGCTCCGCCTTGATCTTCGATTTAAATCCAATTTTCGAAAATTATTATCATCAAAAGCAGTTTTGAAGAATACCATTCCTGGACTGTCTTGCCTGACTTCAAAGTGAACTATTTTTGATATTAATAAGGGCTCACTGTCTTCCGATGTTTTTTTCATAATAAAAGGTGCATTTGGGTCCTCACACAATCCACAAAGTCCTCAAGTTCCATATTAACAACAATGAATGGATTTTTAGTACTGCATAATCGTACCACCTGCTGCCAATCCCAAGGCGTAATGATGCGCAACTGAGGTTTTTTTTCTTTCTCTTTCAATTACGCCGTCTGCCTCTAAGTGGGCATGCCCTCTCGACAAATACTTGTGAATAATTACTTTCAGACTCGGTTTTAATTTAAATATCCACTCATAGCACATTATCATCTGTACGTTGCGATTCTGAGAAGGGCAATTATCTGACCAAATTATGAGTTGCTCAGTCGTCCCAGAAACATAAGAACTCACGAATTTGAATAAGCAGGATGCTACTTCGTTCCCGCCACGACCAGCTACACTTTCGTCCCACATCATGCAAAAACATTTTTGAGCCGTTGAGCCGTGAATTGTGAGGTTGTATGTCCAAAGCTTTAGAGAGTAGAAGCTTTGAGAGTTATGCAATTCAGGCGTTGGGAAACATTTCTGAAGATCGATCATGAGAACTTTTTCTGAATTAGTCAGTCGTGATCGTTTTTTGTCTTCAGATTTGAGAGAATACCTCTTACTAGCTTCTGTTAAATGCCTCTCGTAATCTTCTTGCACAAACACGGGTAGGTTATTTCTCATGTTATTGGCACTACTGTGGACTTGACATGGTGCAAAATTTAAAATTGCCGGAAGCAGATAATGTTAAGTGGACTTAACGTTGTTAGGGACTAATCTAATCATGGACTTAACATAGTTTATACTGCGCTATTTTTGAAACGGTTATAGATAGGCAACTTCTGAAAATAGCATTTTGAAGTGTAATTTGTGTTTAGTGACTTAACATAAAAAACCCAATTTAGCCAATTTTGGACTTAACATACTTTGCCTCTGAGGTACAGATATAGTAATGGACATATGTATGATTCATTACAAATTCATCGTTAAGGTAGTCCCATTATACTTATCCCATATCAGCCTATATGCGGCTATACAAATGTGTGTTTCCTTCAAATACAGTATAAAGGAAAATGGGACTTCAGTCTTCATGTCATTAAAAGAACATTAATAATATAAATTGAACTTGGCCCTTCTGTCAACGATTTGTAAAAAAAACGGATTCAAGACCATCTGTTTCTCCTCGACACATATTTGTAATAAATTTTACTACATATAATATGCAGAAGGTCGGATATATGTATGAGCTGCGACTACAAACTGAGATGCCAGTTTCTTTTTCTTGCTTTCCGATTTTTGCAAGTAATAACTTGTTACTCTTACTTGTTGACCACATAGTAGCAAACTTGAAAAAATCTGGGGCGTAGTATAAAGTCACAACGGTAACGGAGTAATGAGAAGTAAAATGTCCTAATGTTGTATAAGATAACACGATTTCATACACTTGAATAAGCTAATCGTGAAACAAATGTTTATGCACGTGTAATAGGATTTGGACTAATTTTTTTATGTAGAATAAACTTGGTTTAACAAACACATAATCGTAATGTTAGTTGCACGAAATTTATTTAATAATATACGTTTGTCTTGTACGTGCCCCAAATAAATATTTTCAAAAAAAAAAATGCAGTTTTATTATTCTGATCAATTACCAGCTGTGTTTATATTGCAAGATATCAATTTACGAAAAAAATATGTAGTCACACGACATAAATAACATAAATTGACTTCAATTGCTATTTCACCTCTTATATTAATTAGAGCGAGGTACAGAGATTTTGTAAAAATATGTACAAATTAACTCGTTTTTTTTAATGTAATATATTTTTTTAATTAACGACCTACGTGCGCTGTATTTTAACCATTCTTATTGCCAAGCCAAATAAGGTTAATGTTGTTGTATCTGTGACAATGCATTTTATTTATCGTTAATTTATTATACAATATCTTGTAAATATAACAAAAAAATCGGAAAACATTATGCCGAGTGATTGTATAGAAAAAAATGTTAAATCAAAGAAGTTTATCAAAAATACAGAAAGAAAAATACAAAAGATTTCATGGATTATATTAAATTAATTAATTAAACACCACAGGTAATACAACCCCCCTTTATCCCTAAAGGTACCTCAAGGTGCATTGTGCGGGAGAGGGCTACACATTTAGAGACAATGGACACACACCCAATATCCGAGTATGCTAGGATTAATTTCTTGTTTAGAAAAAATCGTAGCTCCTCGACCGGGGATCAATCCCGGGACTCCAGTATGACAGGCAAATATCCTTACCTCTCGAGCATGAAGCCACATTCGACCACGAAGCTACATTCGACCACGAAACCACATTCGACCACGAAGCTACATTCGACCACGAAACCACATCCGACCACGAAGCCACATTGAACCAATAGATGAAATTGTGTAATAAATTTTAGCGATAGATCGATTGCAAAAATTGATTGATTTTTTGTAAATTGTGTATTAAAATTTTTACATTGTTTATTTTAATTTTTTTTTTGTATATTTATAAATAACACTGAAATCCAAAATGGCGGACACTTTTAAAAAATTAATGTTATAGTTACAGGCAATTGTTTTCTTAACGTTTTTAAATAATGTTAAATCTACCTTATCCAATTACTAATTATTAACTAAAACTAAATGTTTTTTTGAAAGCTCTTTATATACGTGTTATATTTTGAAATTAAATGAAAACCCAAAGCACAAAGAATAAAAATCAAGAAATGTGTAAGAAATACACTTAATCACAAATAATTTGGGTACTAGCGCAACATTCTTGGGGGTGTAAATCGTAATGCTAATATATCCAAATGAAATATGATTTTAAATTTATTTGTTTATAATATCGAAGTAATCAAACCTAATAAAATAACTGTTACAAAATCTTGCGTTACAGAAATATACAAAACAAGAACAAACAACAAAATAGTTAACACAACTGAGTATGAAATAGACTAAAGCTCTTTAAAGCTTATTACAGAATCATATTATTTTCATACTTCTGAACTCCAAAACTACTGTATCTATATTTTTGACGTATAACTAACTGATTGTCGATGTTATAAAATGGCGGATGCGCCATTTGAACGAATTTTTTATTTTTGTAAATGAAATAGTTTGATATGAATATATTTTTGAAAATATCTAAAATATAATAACGTAGAGAATGTTGTTCCAAAATATTAAAAATTGTATGTGTGTTATATTGTATTTATTTCAAACTGTCTTGTAACAGTTTTTGTTTTTTTAATTTATTACTGATTTTTATGAACCAGAAAAAATTTAAAAAGTAGTTTTTCTATTTTAATTGACTAAACATTCAAGAAAGATATGATTTATTTTCTGTATTGTTCATAGAATTTTCAGTGTTTAAAAAAAAAGCAGTAGTCACTTACTTCAAAAAATAAGAGAAATGTTTTCATTAACTAAAGAGTTTGCAACTTTTTTTGATTTATGATATAATAATTTCATCAATAGTAGCTAGTAATGAGGCAATAACTAATGACTCTAACGAGTTGAAACAGAAAATTATAATAAAATAATGTCACTACAGAAGCTAAGCTAAGAGAAACTGCATTGTTCATAACGTCATATTTTGTAAGGAAAGTATTACATTATTAAACATTTACTTAACGCACATAAAAACTTTACCTTCTATTTAATATAGTGAAAGCATTAATCACAATGATTTTTTCGAGAATAAAAAGTGTAATTGAGACTATTGTAATCATACTAAAAGAACGTTACCCTTTTTCTAGGTAATTTAATTTTTGCTGTAAATGATAACCGGTCTGGTCTCAAAGTTTTTATCTAAACCGGTCGATATAACATATGTGTGACAAATTTTGCCGCGTTCATCATATCCCCAAAACTAATATACGAAAGCCAGTCCTGTCCCAACTATTAGATGAGTGGCATATGACTTGGGCAGATATGCCTCCGCCGAAACATTGTTTAAGCAACCACGGCCCCTCTGGTGATCTGTCAGCAGCACATCATATAATGTTTTTATTTTAATTTGTTTAAAGAGTTTTATTTATATAATACTTATTTTCTTATTCAGGTAAATAAAATAAACGTTTTTAATATCAGTTCACTGAAATGTGTAAAATACTAGGCCCAAATTTAAAATTTCCCGGTGAGATCCATAGTATCAGGCCGGACCTGTTTGTAAGTTATTTTTCTTAGTTCTTGGTAGTTTAAATTGCTTTCATAAAGTATTGTAATGAGTGCCTCAGATTGAAAAGCACTTTGATGAGTGTTTTAGTGCTTTGTGGTTCAATCACGTTAAGTTAAACACATGTTATTATAAAACTGAGCGATTTATGTGCAAAAACAAATCTGCGCAGATTTATCCGCGTTATCTACAGTGCTATATGAGCACGCGATTTAAATGCACAAATCTACTTGCGCAGATAAATCGCTCAATTTTATCGTAACGTGTGTAGCCTACCTCTGGTATCATCCAACCATCCTTACTTTCGAAAAAAAAAATTTTTTTTTCTCTGAATTACTTGTAATTTTCAATTTGCATCCACAGGGGCGGTTCTCGACCTGTAGAGGCTCAAAACCTCGTTTGTAAATTTAAGATTTTCAATAATTATTTTTATTTATTTTATTTTCATAACAATTTTGTTATTCTGTGGGCAGAGCTTAAGTTCGCAACGAGCCACAGTTTTCATTTGAATATTATTTTTTGGTTTAAAGTCTAGATTTGCAATAATTATTTTCTCAAAATTTGTCTTATCCAACCCAACACTTATGAAATATTTTGGTAATCAGAAAAAAAATCTCTTTCAGAAAATACCGAAAAATTAATGACCTAGACCAATATCTTTTGATATGGTAATAGTGTTACAGATTTCGAAATGACGTCACAATATCGGCTTGGTGAGGTGGTTGGCTAGAGGGCGTGATGGCAAATGTGACTAGATAATCTCTCCATTGTAGCTGCGGGTTCGATTCCCATTACCGGTAATGGTTGTGTGTGGCCGCGTTTTTTTCGTGTAACCCTTGCCCGTGCAGCTTCAGCATTGGATTCGGGAATTGTGTAACTTCTGTGGTGTTTATTTGTATGCACAAATATACCTAATTTATACCCTCGATTTTTTTTCTTAACTGTTTGGATTTCGTAAGGGACGGTCCATACGCTTGCCGCACATGGTACATAAAATCAAGTGATGTAAATATTCCGATGATTCTGCTGTCGGATTATGCGGAATCGGATTATATGGACTTGCGATATCTTCTGGAATTATTATTTTATTTTGACTTTAAACTTATTACTTAATCTACAGAATCTTATTTATTTGTCTTTTCGTTTTTTTCTTAGTAGATTTTATGCTTAAAGAAAATAAAGAAATATTTGTGCTGTATTTATTTATTTATTTATTGCTATATATACTATAATATAGTATATACAGTCCAGCCGGCGAAAGAAGACCCGCGCGGCAAGGCTGAGTATTGCCGATAAGTCGCCAGCTTTCTGCGAAACCATATACTAGAAATATAATATCTCTCTCAATGAGTGCAAATGCAAACGATCACAAAAATTTGCCATGCACTAATTCATTTGTTCCATTTATGGTTAATCGTGACTGGAATGCAGAATCACATTCTTTCCGCGGGTCTTCTTTCCCCGACCAGACAGCATTGATATTAAAGTTTCTTATATTTTTAGTCTAATAATTTAGGTAATACGCTCCTTCCTAGCATTTTCTCATTGCGCTTGTAGCAACTGATAAATAAAAAAAGACCCAACTTCTTGTTTTTGAATCTCCCACCACCTGTCAGTCCCACAACCACGTCCTGTCAGCCCAGCAGTTTCGTATTTTATTTGCCTTTAGTTTTCATCTGAATTCATCCGAAAATAAAACGATTCGATACAAATAATATTATTTAGAAATACGCTCAGTGTTATTAGTACACAAACAGAATACGCAATTACCATATCAATATTTTCAATCGGTGTGTTTAATTCGAATAAAATATTCATACAATATTTAACATTCGGAACATTCCGAGTGTTTAAATACTCGGATTCACCGAGTATTTTAATTCGAATTCTCCCATCATTAAAAACCATCGCGTCTGTATATCTTAGCTTGACAATTTGTTGTTGCTAATGCAATTTATTTATTTAATTTACACCGCAGTTCAAGAAGTTAGGGGGATCTAGGCCCTCCCAGGCAACTCCGGAGAATCTAGAACTGCCCCTGAATCCGATTCTGCAAAATTTAAAACTTAAAACCTTTTAACTTCCTAAATAATTGCTCTAGGGAACGTTGTAATCTTATGTTAAGTGTAAATTCGTATCATAAATCTCAATTATTGACGTATAATCTATAATAAAAATTCATTCTGAGAATGTTCACGCAATGAAAATTATCTGATACATTTGTAATATCACGGCAAATAATCTTCTACATTATCGCAATCTAATAACCGCTTAAGCGTTTAAAATTGCCATTAGTTAAGTTTCACTATCGTTATATTTACAAATTATAAATGGTAACTTTGGCCCATTATTGCTAACATTGCAGCATTTGCCCTACCGTTGGATTATTGGATATTTCTCATACATTTTAAATGAGCAACTGTGCGAAAGCATTCAAGGTTGCGTCTACTTGTCGCATGTATAGATCACTATCCAACCCAGTCGTCAGCGTTTTACAGTTCCATGCAGTGGAAAAATAATGCAGCCAGATCACATGGGGTTAGTACGGAACTTTCAATTTCAAAGTTAACCTAAAATCGGAATGGAATTCATCGATGACCACTATAGTCACACTCGCCCGTCTTCGTGTGCTTTTACCTTTATAGATCGTGACGGCCAAGATGATTTCGTTATTATTTATTACGCCGATTGCACTTGGTTTAGAGGTTATTATTTTATCTTCAATTATTAATGTCTTATCAGCCATTCATATAATATTATTATAAAGTGTTTTAAAGTCTAGTTTAGTTTCAATGTTGAGCAATTATATTAAGTCGTGTGTTTTATATATTTTAGATCTCGATGGTTCCACGAATAGTTTAACTGAGAAAAGGAAAACTGGACCGCCGGAAAATACTACCCTGTATACGGTAAGTTTTTCATAAATCAAAAATTTCTGTAGTGTTTAATTGTCAGTTTAAATTTAATAATAAGCGTCTGTTTGTATAATTTAATTTTATTATTAATAGCCATGCCGTTAATCAGTAGCGTGCCTAGTAGTTTTGGTAAAAAGAAATCATATTGTAGTTTTATAATTTTAGATAATAAAGAACCAGTATCCAATGTTATAGTGTAAATCTCCTTTGCTTTGCTAAATAAGATGTAATTAAAATTTAAGTTGTTAATCTAGAAAACTGCGGGCGTCTCCTGGGCAGCCAATGAGTTGCTTCTTCGCCAATTTTATGAATATGGAGCGGTGTATATTCCTTTTCGAGATACCAATGGTACGCTTTATATGATTTGCTAAATTCACTCCGCGGTTTTCCATAGTTTGCGAAATATTTAATACTATGTGTCAAATGTATCATAATGTGTCCCCCCAAACCGTTCACGTTTTGCTTTTTACGTTATACGATTCTGTTGGTGAAGTTTAAATGCAATTGGCGGATTGACGGTGAATATTTTCCACTTTTTTGCAGTGCACTCAGATTTTGACTTGCGCTTTAAAAATTTTTCGAACAGCAAAATTACGGTTTGTAATGTAGATTAGCTTGTTGTCATTTATCAGTTTTCTATGAGTGTATACAAAATAATAGTAGATCCGCGTTTTAATTAAAAACATAGATGGAGAAGCACTCCCTCTCTATTTTTTTTAAATTGATAATAGAAACGTGTATTGCAAAAAGCAAAACGCAACAAATTTGGTTGGAAACTCGCATTTAGACACTTTTTGTGATTTTTTTTAAAAATCGTGTCTATGTATATTATAATAACATTTTAAAACTTGGAACGCACATATTATAAGCGCATTTTAGGTATATTTTTAATAACACTTCTGATTTCACCGGAAGTGTTATCAATTTTGATTTTTGAATAGAACATAATATTTATTCAATAAGTTGCTATACAAAACTATTTATTTATTTGTACATTGTTACGTACTTGGATTCCGCATACAATTTGCTATACAGTGAATGTCAATTTTTGACATTTCTTTTTTCAATTTTTCATGCAAATCAAAATTAATAATTGAAAATCTTTGTTTATAAAAAATTTACCAAGTAGGCATTGGAAATGTTAATATGGTTTATTTTTGACATTTGGATGCAATATTGAAGCATATGTTTATTATATCGTGAAATTATTTAAAAAAAAATCAGAATATTTCTTTCCTGTCTTTTAGACGATAAATACTTTTTTGTTTTTAAATAGTAATACATATATTTTCTTTCTCTATAGGAATCGTTGTTTAAGCTTTAAATTTGTGTAGGTATTAATGGATTACATTGTAAATTAATTGTAGAAAATCTAAAACTTTTGGTCTCATCATTCATTTACAGTGTAATCCATTAATACTTACAACAATTTAAATCTAAAATTATAACGATTCCTATAGTGAAAGAAAACATAGGGGTTACTACTTAAAAAAAGTCTTCTAAAAGTCAGGAAAGAAATATATAATATTTTTATTAATAATTTCACGATATAATAAACATTTGCTTCAATATTGCATCCATATGTCAAAAATGAGCCATATTGTCATTCCCAATACCATTTACTTTTTTATTTTCATCAATTTGAAATGAAATGAATCACTGGTATTTAAAGGAAATATTAAAAGTTGAAATTCGTCGTATAGCAAATTTTATGCTGAATCCAAATATGTAAAAATATACAGGGTGTTACCTTTAAGAATCAAAGTTAAAGTATCAATAAAAATATAAGTATGTCAAAATACGCCTATTTGCTTCTAATATATGCGTTCCAAGTTTCAAAATTTTATTGCAATAAATAAAACAATGGCGGGCTGATACATGATTTCGTTGAAACCCGATGTATATGTTAGATCCACCCAATATGCAAATTCGGATAATACCCGAAAAAAAAAGCTGATAACTCAGTAATGAACAAATAAAATGTCCAATACCCGACATATCTATTTTCAACTAGTATTTCACATCATAATATGCGCAAAACTAGTTCTGAGCAATTTATATGTTTCATTATCATCATAAATCATTGTTTCTTAGAAGGAATCTCCCCTGATCTATTAAAATTTTCAAAAGTTATTCCGCTGTTTAAAAAAGGCGATCGTAAACAAGTCTGTAACTACAGGCCCATAGCAATTCTCTCAATTTTTTCTAAAATTATTGGAAAATTAATTGCAAACAGAAGAACTGAATTTTTAGAAATCAATTCAATTCTTTCCCCGAACCAGTATGGTTTTAGAGAAAACAGATCCACTATTTCAGCACTAGTAAATGTTTTGGACTGTATTTATAAAAATCTTGGTAATGGACGGAGAGATTATTTATTAATCTTTCCAAGGCATTTGATTGCGTAAACCATGATATTCTTTTAGATAATTTTGAGAATTATGGTATACGTGGCCAATGCAAAAATCTGGTAAAATCTTATTTAACCTGTACAAAATAGTATGTTGATGTTTTTGGTTCAAAATCAGAAACGCAAATAATTGATATTGGTGTTCCCCAAGGTAGTGTTTTGGGGCCACTACTTTTCTTCTTTACATTAACGATTTAGACAACCATGTAAATGAATTTATCTGTGCATTTGCTGATGATATCTCTATTGCTGCCTGTGACAAATACTTAGATGTATTAATTGAAAAATTAAATACCGCCTTAAATAATATCAGCAGCTATTTTGATAATAAAAAACTAGTCATGAGTCAGAAAAAAATCGCTTTCTTTACAATTACATCCAGTAAAATCACATTATAATTAAAGGAACACAGTGGAATCAATGAAATAGACATTGTAAACTAATAAAATTTTCTTATATTTGTAAGCTACCTATTTTTCTTATAATGTTTGTGGTATGGACAACTAGTAGTTATGTAACCAAAAATTCTCAGAACTAAAACTCTATTCACTTTAACTTTGCAGTGTTGGGATGGACTTAAGTGAGTGAAACGTTCCACTACGACCGATGCTTATGATAAAATGAACATGAAAATGAACAGCTATCAGAACTTTATACTTGTGTACATGTGCTTGCCGTCTGCACCAAGAATTAGCGCGCATTTTGTTTTCTATCCTGGCTAACACTGCAAAATTAAAGTGAATAGAGTTATAGTTGAAAATAGATATGTCGAGTATTGGACATTTTATTTGTTCATTACTAGTTCTGAGCATTTTTTTGGGTATTAACCGAATTCGCTTATTAGGTCTAACATATACATAAATTTGTTGACATCATTAAGGCCTCATAGATGAATATAAGTCTATACACGTATTTGATTCAAAGCAACATGGAAATACAACAGACAAAGAAAGTAAGCTTGTTAAAATGGAGTGGTGTTTTAAATTACACGTTTTTCATTTCCACATACAGTACAGAAGCGCAAAATTTATATTCAAATGCTTGTGCAAACATATTGCGTAGTATGCACACGATATCCCAGTGTTATTGACGTCCACGTCCTACACCGAATACCGGAGAAGAATTAAAGCTCATGGCTAACCTATAGTATTCTGTTTCATTTTATGCCTTATGTTACCATAAATGAAGAAGATTAAACATAAAGCGATACTGAGTGGATAATTGGAGACTACCATAACCTTCAGCTCAATTAAATTTCAGCCCAAATTAAGGCGGCATTTTCATCAGGTATCCAGTATATTGTATAGTGACATTCTATACGATATCACAAAAATAACATTATATTAACAAGAGATTATAAGTTGTTGTAGCGGGAAATACGAAGCGTTTCTTTATTGTCTGAAATGTTATCTTTAATTACATTGGCTTGTCTCTTCTTATTTTCTTCAGAAATCTACTCCTTGCCCAATTTTTTGGTCCACCACTGCTCACCTGTTAGAAGTAGACATATAAATAATTAATAACTATGTTAAAAGGGCATGACGTAATTGTTTTGTTTAATTTTCCGTCAGCTGCCGTTCATGAATAAAAATATCGCACACATGTTACATGTTTTAACAACGATATTCTTTTGGATTTTTTACGTCTTGCACAATACAACTGATGCGAAACATATAATTTATATGTTTTTGTATTAAGAATATTTGTTTTTCCAAATGCTGTGAAAAATTAAATCATTGAAAATAACCTTTTATGTGTTTAGACAGAGTGAAAATACTATTATTTTCTTGTCATATGAATATACAAGGTGTCACGCAACGGTTGGTCCGCAGCTTAACAGTAGTTGAACTGGAAACGTCAACTGATAAATGGAATTAGAATCGATAGGTGCTGCGGCTACAAAACCGTAATATATTTTTTAAATGTACTGCAAAATCCAATAACTCATGATTTTTTTTGCAAAACGTCATAATTTGCATTTTGCATGCAATAATGTCTCCTGGTGATCTTGAAAATTTTAATTGGACTTATTAGTGATATAAAAACAATAAAAATCACGTTTTAACTAATTTTTTACTATAAGGTTGAAATTTCAAATTTACCTAATTTTTAAGGGCTGGTAGAGAGATGTGTACCACTATCGCAAAACCTCAAATAGACTTTCTTCTTAGAATACCAAAAGGCAACTTTTCACGGCTATTCCAAAACGAAAACTAAAAATTTTTTAAAATTTTCAGTTACGCCCCACCCTACTATACAGGGTGTGCACCTATGTGATTCGGTTAACATGAAAATAATATGACAAATATAATGCTTAAAAAACACTTCATTACAATTCAACATGTCAAAATGCCTATAAGGAATATCGTATAATTGAACTCACCGATATAACATAGCTGTCTTGAAGTTAAAAAAGGCAAAAACATAAATATTTTCTAAAAAAAAACCAATGCCAATTACTTGGGGATCAGAACTTCCTCACCGTAGTAAAACTCGCCGTGTGGTGGAGCTTATAATAAAAGTAATTTATGACATTTCAAAAAAAGTCACATTTTTTGACGTTTTAGAAAAGTCAAATTGGTGGAATGTCACTAATATTTATTTAGATCGATTTTGCTCATCGACGATCTCAATCTCTTCATTGACCTCTAGAATGTGTGTACCAAATTTGAAAGCTTTATCTCAAAAACTGTAGCTGCTATCGCGAACATAGACACACAGACAGAAAATTTATTCTGTCTGAAATTTTGTGTATCGTCATAATTCGTCGAGATTCGCCCAAAAATGCAATAAAAATTTTCAAAATTTTTTCACGAATACATAACTTCCTCACTTTGAGGGGTGAGGAAAAAATAATAAATTAATTTAGGTACTACATAAGCTGCTGATAATTAATCAAAGGAAGCGTATGTAATACACAAATAATTTTTTTTTCTGGAAATACATAATATGAAGCAAACAAAATGTCAGATTTTTTACTTATCATTTTCTAAAAGCGACAGCCGCATGTGAAAAGTTCCTATCGCGAAATAAAAAATTGTATAAAGCGTAAATACATAAAACAATGCCGAAAGCGCAATTATTCTGTGCAGCAAAGGAGGGCGGCATCTTTTGTGTTTTTAGTAGCAAAGATGGCTGTTATAGTTTATTTGAAACTTATTTACAACATAAAAAACGCCGGCTTCTTTGATTCCTTTACCGCCGTCAAAGAAGCCGATGTTTTTTGTGTTGCAAATAAGTTTGAAATAAACTATATATCTATGCGTTGGACCATAATTGTTCAATTTTTCATGTTTTGACTTTTTACAGGTTGCAGACAGAGATACGTTGACGTCTGTTGCCGCCAGATTCGATACCACACCCTCCGAGCTGACCAAATTAAATAGGCTAGCAACACCTTATATATTTCCAGGACAACAACTGTACGTTCCTAACCGTCAAACACCCGAAAATGATTCTGAGGGATCAACTCCTGTAGAAGACACTCACGATGATCTGCCACCTGAAGAAAAAGGTAATTGCTATCATCATTCAACTCTATTTTTAAGACTGGGAGGGTAATAGGCATTTGTTTTTCGTTTCTTATAAATATTTGAAAAACCAGTGATGTATTTAAGGGTGGGCGCGTGCTCCCCCTCTATTGTTTTATTGTTCACAATAAATTAGGAAATATATAATATATATAAAGTTTTAATTCACCGCAAATAAAAATTTAGGTTTAATATCTAAAAATTCAAAGATGTTGCGGCTGTATTAGGTACGATTTTATTTCGGGGGCGTATAACTTAGCCACACTCTAGAAATAATAAAAAAATCGATATTTTCCCCAAACAGCGTACAACGTTGCTGGATGACGTCGTAACAACGATTATCCGACCGGCATTTGCCCAATTCGGCGGAAAAAATTAGGCATACGACTGACAGTGATGATGATTGATGACCAACCACGTCGTTTTAACGATGCGCGGAATAGTAACATTTACACCAAAATTGGCGAAGTTTTAAAGTATTTTTCTAACTAAAACATTACTGTTCAACTTTTGAACCACTTTACTGGAATCGACACCACATCCGTTCCCCCTTGAACTTAGAAAGCTTCACCTTCTGTGTTTTATAGTACGAACATTTTTCAACGCGGACCGGGCCTTGGTAAAATATGGACATTCTAGGTCAAAAATCAAACGCGCCCCCACACATGAGTTTTTAGAACAAAATCTATTTTTTTTACTTTTTTCTTGGATACACAGGTATGGCGGATTTCACTGTTAGCACACAATGTAATGATTACTTAGTAGTTTTAAACTTAAATTAGCATCATTAGATTGTCCAAAATGTCCTAAATTCGCATTTTTTTTTCACTTTATTGTCATTTTCATAATGGCGCACAGTAGTATGTACGGTCCTCAAACTGGTCTTGAAAAAATAGCGGAGTTGCGTAAAGCAACTTGGCCCTGTTCATGTATGAATCCTTCTAAAATATTCATCATATACGACTGCTGAGTTATAAAATGTGGTTGAATATTTGAATGACATTGACATTGTTACTGAGAAGGGAACCTTTGACAAAGAAAATCACGAGAATAATAGAACACAACAAAATATTATAGGTTATGTTGTTTGTTTTAGTTCTTCTTCCTCTTTACCCTATGGGAATATATTCACCATTTTATCAATTTACAATACTGCGTCCGTGCAATTGATTTTTGACCCTATAAATATAAAATATTGTTAGTATTATTACTAGTTTTGTGAGACATTTAAGGATCTCGATGTGAATAAAAAAGTATGTATTTTGACTAAACCGTTATAAATAACTAATATTCGCTGTTCCAAAATTAGAAATATAATTAATTTTCTTATGTCAGCTAAAATTTATTGCCACTTAATTTTTAACATTTTTCTATGTGATAATCTACTAAAGAAATTTAAATATTTTGTTGTTTACATTTAATAATGTAGGTGGGTTTATAATTTATTTATAGATCATGTTTATTAGTTGTTCGTTAAAGACGGCGACAGTTGTACAAGAAATTTTAAACGACTCAGGAAGTCTAATTATTTCAGTAGATCTAGCTGGTGAGATTGCTTTTTTATTGGATTATTCTATAGAATTTTTATTCTATTGCTCACCAATTTAATGAATTAAAGAAAATAACGATGTCGAGAAATTTTGAGCGAATTACGTTACCTGCCTATTTTCGCGCCAAACTCAAGCAGCCTATGGAACTGTTGTGTTGCCAGATTCACTGTTTATGATTGGATTTTGGCTCGGTGTAGGTATAATATTTTTAGGATTATTAAATAGTTATTTTTTGAGAACAAGATTTTAACAACGCTGAAATAGATTTAGTTTTGTTATCGTAAATTGAAATTACCATGAGAATTCCACAAATGTCTTCAGACGCCATGGACGTCGCCAAGAGGGTCAGGGATGCCTCCCTTGTATTTTGGCGTATAATGAATATTTTTCAATAATGTATGGATATGTAGGTCCTATAATGAAAACCAATCAATTATAATGCTAAATAATTAAAGAAATTGGCTAAATTAACATTCACAACAAAATTTTAGTGCAGTTTTTCAGACATCCATATACAAATTCAAAATTATACTAAAAAATTTTGCTCTGCCCCTGGAAATTTTGGAGGCAACATACATGTCAGGCGGGAGAAACCAGTTTGCGTTTGGACCGATTTAAGGTGGCGTGTGCACTGCCTCGTCGCCAGGATAGTTTTAAATCACTATTAGAATTTTTCTGTTATTAATAACAGGCAATACTGATGCGTATTTTTTTTTAACGAAGTAAATACGAATATTTTATTTAGTGACATTTTATGAAACTAAATAATCGTATTTTCTAGGTTTAAAAAAACGCATCAGTATTGCCTGTAATTTAATATACATATTAAATCTGTGTTGTATTTAGAATGAATCTAATGTTTTCGTTTTTCGATATTACTAACAGAAAAATTTTAACAACGATTTATAAATTTAAGTCGGATATCCGGTGAAAAGATGAGAACAAATTCGGGATATCTCATGTTTCATATTCTGCAACAAATCCTATTACAAGTATTACACAATAGTTTCTAGGGCAATTATTCATCTTAAGCTAAAATTCTTTGCCTCATAGGCAAACATAAGCAATACTGTGATTGCTACTAATTTCGAAATGATTGAACGCGGCAAGCGATAGTATTTTGTTAATATTTAACTTGCTTCCGAAGCAAGATTTATCCGCGTGTAAAATGAGCTTAGCCTTACACTAGCGGGAGTTGAAGCAGTCGTGCATCTACGAGAAATAGAATAATAGAATTCTTAAATCCATATTCATTCCATATAACATACTTTACTATCTTAACTGAAGTATAAAGACTTGACATCAGCAAATGTGCATATAAATAAGATTTTGTTTGTTTATAAACATTTTGCAGATAATCATATAAATTTAAGTCTCAGTCTGATGGAGATATTCGATATAATATGTAGAAGCTTCCTTGATATAAAAATGAGAAGTAAGCAAAATACTGAAAGTTGTCATATTATATTATACTTGATGTATTGTGTCAATGCACTTATCACCAGACCCACCGGATAATAAAGGAATTTATGTATCCGGTCAGATTATTATTTAACAATTATTATGTTTTACTTACTTTACACTGTAAAAATATGCCACCATTTTTGTTGCTGCATCGCTTCTAAGGAAAGTTTGTCTGAAAATGTTATACAAATCTTGATCTTAGGCATGATTTTCCAAAATATGCTTGGTGTTGTTCTCGTTGATATATAACAAAGAAAGCGCCACCCCACATTCCACAACAGAATGAAATGTATCAAAAACTTTTTTCTGCGACGGTTATTAAAAGTAGACCATTTAATGTTAATTTTTCAATATAAAAATGGTATATTATGGGGAAGTGTTAAAAGTAGTTACCTATTTTTAACACTAGTATTAAAAGTAAAAATATTCAATTTTCAACCGGTTAAAAAAAATTTAAAGGCGTGAGGTCAAGTAACCGTGTCGGCCATTCGCCTCTCGCCTTCCAATCCAGGAAGCAAAAATGTCGGTTAAATAATCCTGAACAGTAACGCGGTCATGAGGGAGTGCTCCATCTTGGTAATGGTAATGGTAATGGTGGGGGAGGCTGACGCCTGGCAAGTAGGCCACAGACGGGCCCTTTTTACCAACCCCCAGCTGTCGTAGTTTCAAATACTTTTCACCTGTTAGTGTCCCTTCAATGAAATAAGGTGCAAAAATTCTATCCCCAACAATGCCATCCCAAACATTTAATTTTTCTAAAATATTGGGTATGGGCTTCTATCTGTATAGATTCTGGCGAGCTCAATAGTGACAATTTTGTTTATTAACCATCCCGCTAAGATAAAATATAGTTTCATCAGAAAAGATAATACGGTTGGCAAAATCAGCATTAGCATTGCATCTCTCCATCTTGTCACGAGATCGAGCGGAAGCGATAAATAACGTCAATTTCAGGGTTAACGCTAGGTGATGTGTTACCGCGTAAATATGTTCATGCTTATATGACAAAATATCTTACCTTGTGGTTATTTTGACGAGTTTGGTAACATCCAAAGTTAATAAGAAGAGGGCTAAAAGTATTGGTAAATTTGCCACCTTCCAGCCGCAAGTGGTGGTTTCATCCATGGTAGTCCAGACGTATTTGTCATTCAGTTCAGAATAAATTTTTTGTTTAACACTGTCACAGATCCGTGATATAGTAGCTATTTGTATAACAAGGGAGGAAAGTGTACCATTTCATCCCGCGAATGAAATTTAATCAATAATCATCCAAGGAATGACGCTTTCCTCCCATGTTATACATATGATGTTTTTTATGATATATAAGAAAACGGGTGAAAGAGAAATATATTTTTTTAAATGTATATTGGCATTATGAATGACAGTTTTAATAGTAATTTGAATAGTGAGTAAGCTGTGGAATATTAAAGTACTAGTTTCAAAGCTGGTTGTTATGGTGACAAAAATTACTTAAGCCAAAAAATCGAATTGTTAATTATAATATATGTATGTAATTATATTTCTAAAATGAACTGTATTGTTTAAAATTAATAAAACATTATAACACCTTACAATGAAATTGCTTGCCTTGATTTTGACTTGTATTTTGACATTTTAGCAGATGTTGATATTTCAAGGTAACTATGGTAATAGTAAAAAATGCTGGTAGAAGATAATTTCCTCCCTAGAGAGGAAACCTATTTGGCCTCTCTAACGAGAAAAAATATTGTACCCACGTTTGAGGGAGCAAAATATTAAGTACTCTAGAGATCGTAGAAAAAATAATTATTTTCTTAGTGTCGTGGTTTCCGATGGCACCTGAGCATTGCTACGCTGCGCACTAATACACTTTTGGCTAAATAGTGGATTATCTGTAATATTGCCACTTACACATTTTTTTATGACTGTCTGAAAAAATGTGCCTCTTAATGTTTACTTTGATGTTGCACGAAATCACTTTTTTTAGAGCTTGTGCAATATAATTTTGTGCTGTTAAATTGCAACTAATCCACAAGTTCACTTTATCTTCTGGAGTAATTGAGAGATTTAAAAAAAGTTAACTTCAGTTGTTATCAATTTCGCACTGTTTACGTATCTATGTGTTATTCGCATAGGCGTTTTATCAATACTACATATTTAAAGTGTAATCAACATGGGGCAGTGGGCGTAAACATGATAGCCAAAGCGGATCCGCCTATATCTATCTATATACCCGCATTGCTATTGGACACTCGACAATAACGAGCATTCCTGTCAAGATGACGGTCAGTAAGTAATTATTTTTTATAGCTGCAAACCGTCCAATTACCTGATAAAAGTCTTTATTTTTATGTTCCCATTTTTATAAAGAAAACAGATTTATTGCATAGTGCATACATAAGAATATTTTATCACTTTTATTGTTTGGGAATGTCGTGCAGTCAACAAAATTGACAAGTATCAATTCAATTATCAGAAAACGTGCGCGTTTGTAAAATAAAGTTGACTGGTCCGAGGATATTGGACGCAGACGATCAGGGAATTTTTCATTTGGAACGTTCTACAGTCAACATTCGCACCTGAAAATGTGTAATAGGTACGCGTAAACCTTTTCTGTTTCTAACCGTGGAAAACTTAATTAGTCGAGGAAATAAAGCACTAAAAACGGCTCAACCTCCGAAATTTCCGCAGCAAGACGGATTTTAATGCGGTTTTTTGCATTCGATTCGTGAGAGCATCAGGAAATTGTGTGAACTAATCTGATGAATAGCAAATGAAAAAATTGCATATTTGCATTGTAAAAATGCATTGTTCAAAGTGCATTTAGAATAATTAATTTGCAACTCGGTAAAAATTGATTGAAATGAGTCCAAATTTGTTCCTCGGGGGTTTTCGGGGTCGCTGAATACGAATATCACGGCGGCAACGGCCTCCGATGTACCTGGAGCCCAGGGTGGATACTATCTACCCCATCTCCTGGAATTTCATGTGAATTTGTAATATATTTAGTTGAAACTCATTACTCGGGGGTTTTCGGGGTCGCTGAACACGAATATCACGGCGGCAACGACCTCCGAGGTACCTGGCGCCCAGGGTGGACCTCATCTCCTGGAACTTCTTGTGAATTTTTAATATATTTAGTTGAAATTCGTTACTCGGGGGTTTTCGGGGTCGCTGAACACGAATATCACGGCGGCAACGTTCTCCGAGGTACCTGGAGCCCAGGGTGGACCTCATCTCCTGGAATTACCTTGAGTATAGCATCAATCTGCATTACATTAATCTGCAATGTTGCTTGCTGATATTCGTGTTCAGCGACCCCGAAAACCCCCGAGTAACAAATTTGTACTCATTTCAATAAATTTTTACCGAGTTGCAAATTAATTATTTTAAATGCACTTTGAACAATGCATTTTTACAATGCAAATATGCAATTTTTCATTTGCTATTCATCAGATTAGTTCACAAAATTTCCTGATGCTCTCACGAATCGAATGCAAAAAACCACATTAAAATCCGTCTTGCTGCGGAAATTTCGGAGGTTCAGTACTTTATTTCCTCGACTAAATCCTAAGATAAGCCAGAATTTTACTTTAATATTTTTTTTTTGTTATTTATATAGCAATAATAACCAACTTTTGATCTTAACCAAATTATAGAAGATTTGAGATGCTTCCTTCATTTAAACCTTTTAAATTACTTATCACTAGAGTTGGCAAATCGGTCTCCGCAAGTCACGGGCGGTGCCAGGAAGAGAAATACCCAAATACGTAAGCGAGATTTGTTTACTATTTTAGCAAAGGCTAACATTTGATTTCAGTCTATTGTTATGCCTCGTGGTGTATACAACATAATTTATTCCTCTCCGTTGTAATGTTGATAATTTTATTTGTTGTATTTTGTTCTTGATATTAATTTAATAATAAAGTCTGTCAGACCTGCCCAAGGGTAAAAAACGGCCATACGCTGATAAAGTCTCGTAGACAACCATAGAAACATACATAATGCTGCAAAGTTTTTACACATCTTTTCCCGTTTGTGATAACCAAACCAGTTAAGAGGGTAAGTTGTGCATACATTGTTATAAATTATAACAGTTTATTGCATTTATTACATTAAATAATTAATTTTTTTATTACATTTATTATGATGCCTATGCCTATGTCATGCGCGCATTTTTGCCAACTCCACTTATCACTATGTTTAAGTTGATAGTAAATAAGCCACTGGCTACGTAAGATAAAAAAATACAAAAACATTTTTAAGTAATTATAATTACTTTCCGTAAAATGGTATTAAACAAAACAAAAGCGATAAAATAATGTTATCTTTATTTGAAATTACAAATACATTTCTCACTTATGACATGACCGTGTAACCATACAATAATATATGTTTTAAATTTGAGGTGCAACAGTTGTGCGTATTCGCGTCACAGGCGATATAAATAAACATACTTTTTCATCTACTCAACTAAATTTAGTGTCAAATCATGTTTGCTACGACGATTCGATTTTTTTCAGAACTTCTCGAGAACCTCCGGCCAGTCAGCCCTAAGCCGGGCCACGTCGAGCGAGTTCGAACTCCTTCATGTCCCCAGGGATCCAGCACTGAGACCGATGACCAAGAATCAGCTGTTTTCCGCGAACGGTTTCTCAAAATCAATGTCCGTCACATCACCGACGGGCAGGGAGTGGTTGGGGGTGTGCTACTTGTCACCCCCAATGCAGTCATGTTCGATCCCAACGTTTCAGACCCTCTGGTTATTGAACATGGACCTGAGGCTTATGGTGTAATAGCGCCAATGGAATTCGTTGTTAACGCTGCCATCTACAGTGATATCGCCCACATGAGGGTGGGTCATGTGGAATCCAGCACTGGGGAGAAACCGGAGATCTACTACCCTAAAACTGAAAAGGAACCGGAAACGTCGATGGTAAAGGATGAAACGTTCCCAGAGCTAGGTAAGAGTTTATTCTTACTTTGCTTAGTAAACGCAGGTTTTATTATAATTATTTCACTGGTGAAAAATGGTAACCAATGAGCTGCCTTATTTTTTTATCTTTGCACCAATCACTAATAAGCTGATATTTTATCAGCACTGATGAATCGACAAGTTGCAGTTTTATCTCAATGAAATGTTGCAGTATGCAATGAGCATTTCCCACGTTTTTATTCGCTTGTCCGATAGAATTTGAAAATCTAAGAAAATTAAATAAAATTGCCACACACACTTCTTGATGATTTATAAATATGTATTATACATAGATAAGTGAATAAGTTTTAATTGCTGTTGCCTACTAGTAAAAGATTTTTGCCAAATAAATGGAAATCCATCTTGAGGACATCGCGTTTACTATTTGCAGAACGGTTTCTGGTTATTGTGTTCGTAACTTCTCTTTATATGATACAAATTTATAAATCAAGAAGTGTGTGTGTCAACTTTACTTAATCTTCAATTAAATAAAGTGGAGGGGTGCGATTTTGGTCTCATGTATTTGGGTATTACTTTGAGTACCTATTTATTATTATGTGAGGAGCTTATTTTCTAAACGCAATTTCTGACAAAACATTTATTGAGATATATTATTTAACTCATTTTAAAGAACTCTTTTAAAAACCGTATGTTTATCTTCAGCAAAACAATTTCTGTAATTTAAAACACATGTTAAATATAAGAGAAATATATTTTTTTAGTTATAGAAAATTATGCAAATACTCCTAAAAAAGTTAATTTACAAAATAGTAATACATATTAGAAATAATACCTATAGGTATCAAAGTCGAAAACTACTCAAATTTATTTGATTGAAGATTAAATGAATATGCCAACACACCCTTCTTAATGATTTATAAATTTGTATCATACTAAAAGAAGCGATTAAGCTTTTTTTATGATTTTTTACCAAATAAATGGAAATCCCTCTTGAGGCCGTCATTATACCATTCGTAGACCGGTTTCTGATTTTTTCCCTTCATCAGTATGAAGTAGGTATATGTATACACAACGACTACAAGAGAAATTTCAAAATCACTAGTATCTACATGAAAGCAGAATACAAATGAGTCTGATTCAACTCCATCTACCAGTGTCAATCGCAATGTAATATATATTAGAAAACGTCCGACAAACGATATCTTCTAATGAAGGTCTAATAAAACTTATAATACCGAAGTATTCCAAAAGAGAGGGTAAAAGTTAATTTACAAAATAGTTATGAATACTAGAAATAATACGTATAGGTATCAAAGTCGAAATCCTCTAAAATTTATTTAATTAAAGATTAAATGAAGCTTAATCGCGTCTCTTAGTATGATACAAATTTATATATCATTAAGAAGTGTTGGCATTTTTATTTATCGTCAATTAAATAAATTTGAGGAGATTTCGACTTTGATACCTATAGGTATTACTTCTAGTATTTATTACTATTTTATAAATTAACTTTTACCCTCTCTGTTGGAATAGTTCGGTATTATAATTTTTATTATATCTTTATTAGTAGATATCGCTTGTCGGGAGTTTTCCAATAAGTATTAAATTACCATTGACACTGGTAAATGGAGTTGAATCCGACTTATTTGTATTCTGCTTTCATGTAGACACTAGTGATTTCTCTTGTAGTCGTTGTGTATATACTTACTTCGTACTGATGAAGGCAAACACCAAAAACCGGTCTACGAATGGTATGCATGACGGCCTCAAAAATGATTTCCATTTATTTGGTAAAAATCCTTTACCAGTGGGCAATTACAATGAAATAGTCTAAGCGATAGCGTGCAAATTCAACGATGAAAGGTTACCGTCTGCCAGTCGATATCCAAATAGACGATATGAGTACCATACTTTTTTTCTCTTTTGAAATTTTTAGTATGACGACCGGATACGGAGGGGAGGAACATTTATTTAATCGAATGGTTACCGATCTTTGTCCGCATAAGTAGTTAGCATATGTACTCCAGATACCCCAATTACGCTGGCAGACAAACCAACCGGCCGGCCTGCGGTAACCGGAAATTGAAAAAAACAATTTTTAGCTACCGGACCAAACCTAGCGCAAAATGTTTGTTTTGGTGTGTACAGTACTGTGCTATAGTGGCAGACATTTCTATCGGTCGGTTTTGAACAAATTGATCAAAATTTGAAATGTTGATAAAAAATTGTTAAAATTTAAAACACATCTGCCCAACCAGCTTATGGTTCACAAAGCACTAAAAAAAAACCTAACCTTGGCCAGCAGACATTTTTGCCAAATTTAACCCCCCCAAACCACCTCGTAAAAGGTTAAAAAAAGCTAAAATTTTTCGTATTTTATACTGTAATAACGTATCTAAAGAAAGTTTTTTAATATTTATAAGAAAAAAAGTACAGACACGAAAAACTGAAAAAAAAATTGTTTATACCTAAAAAAAGTATTTTGCAGAAATTGCGTTTTGAAAAATAAGCTCCTCATTTGTAAATGTGTTTGTTTTGTTCGTTGAATCAAGTATTGCGCGATTAATATCATGAACGAAATCCTTGATTCACGTGTTGAATGCTCCTGCTCCTATTATTTTATAGTGATAGTAACTGTATATGTATTTCCTCTTAGTTACCGGAGACGATGCTGAGTCTGTCTGTTCGTGTACAGATAGAGAAGGTGATGCTTTTCCAAAGGCTTTCGAGAGAGATCTTGTCACTCCAACAAATTTGGAAGATCCCGACACTCATCAGAGGACACTTGAGGAGAGAAGAAAGTCTTTGTTAGACCACCATTGGGCCATACCATCTAGAGATAGGCAGTAAGTTATTAGTATTTAGTTTCCTTCATTTTATCGCATAATTTAGGTTATGATAGGTATTTATGAAATTATCTTATCTTTACCTTTTTCATGCATAAATATTAATAAAACTGCGTTAGGTTAGGTACTGTCGTCTGATAATTCCGATTATGTGAACATACATATGTGGGTCGATATATGCGGCGGCACATTAAACTAAGCGATCTGATTAATAGTTGCGAAGTGTTGCCGGTGATTATGAAGATAAACCAAAATTTTGATTAAATGCCTGGCGGCGTCTTTGTCGATGATTTTATGTCATTTTTTATATTTCTTATATCTCTGCAATGAACTGTACATATAACTTTTATTTTACCACAGAATATGCGTTAAAAGAGTAATGAGAGCGGCATTTTAAAATAAGTATAGTGAATATTTTGGAATAACACACTTTTGGAATTCATTAATATTTAAAGTTGTTAATTCGGTACTGAGTATATTTTCGCCGGCGGCAATCTCAAAAAACTGTTGTGTTTTTGAACTCCATTAACAATTTTTTTTTCAGTGTAGATTGGTATCACATTATACACCCAACCTTGTGATTTATCATCTATAACTTAGCAGCAATGGTTAAGAGGTTGACCACCTCACAAATTTGCATTAGGAAATTTATTAAAAGTTTACATATTATAATTTTTATAGTTTTTTTTTGGCCTGAGCTTTATGACATACATGTATATCCTAAATATATGCAATATTAAACATCCAAATATCCATTTAAAACTGAATATAATTTATTTTATTTTATATGATCACTTCCTTATTTTATTTGTTTTATCTAGTAGTATTCTAAATTTAAAAATTAAGCATAACATATAACTATGATTTCTTTAAAGCGTTTAAATATATTAACCTATCTTTCTCCATTCTTTCATATGATAAGACCTTGCTTTGGTGAAATATTAGCTGACATTAATACAAAGGTGAAATTCACTGACAAAACACTACCCTACTTGGTGAACACCTAGTAACTAAACTTGCTATGTTTTAAAAATTTATTGTATTTTTGAATTCTACGTACAATTTCATCTACTTGGTATATTTTCTGTCTCTATCCGACTCATACTTAAGCCATATATGAAATCTTAATTAATGTTATTGCGTTATGTACAGCTGAGAATGATTTTAAAATTTGCTTCTCCTGTAAACCTGCTCAAAACGTAGTTGCTAGGTTTTCATGAAATAGGGCAGAATATCTTAAACCTATTTTTTTTTTATCACATATTAACTTTCACCACCAAGATCAATTACCGACTCTAGGGGTTTTTGTGTTTTTGTTAACTCTGGAACTCCAAACCCGAACATTATCCGAACTTCAACTTTGGCAACATCGCCAATATCTTAAATATAACATCATCGAATACTGAGTATATATGAAACGTAGATTTTGAAGTAGAGTTGCACAAAATTCAATTTGTAAATTCGATGGATCTTTCAAATGCATTTTAGACGGCAGTGGCGGCTGATGAAGTTTAGGTATAAAATATTTGCAATATTTTTTAATAAGGAGGACGGCGTTTTTTCATGTTTGAAATTTCGTTAAAAAATGTATGTTTGTTGTAGTTATCACATTTTGAAATGTTCACGATAAAAGTATCACACCTATATTTTACAAACAATCAGGCTTTAATTTTGTATCGTTACCATAGCAACCATAAAAATTTCCGAACAGGGTGGATACCCTAGGCGAAATTACACTGGACATTTTTCGGTCAAACAATGGCGCCAAATTTATAAATTGGCGTTTATTTTTTCAGACTAATTCGCTTTATAACATTCCACCACCGTTAGTGGATTAAATTTAATTAAAAACAATAAAATTAACTCTTCACATTCTATTTTTAATTGTTTCATGTAACTAACATTGGTAAATCGTATTTTATTCTACCAAACGTTTTGTAGAATTTGTGAAAAAATTAAACACGGTAAAAAAAGACGTAATGACCATCTGTTTTCACAGCACAATTACGAGTGATAATATAGATTTATTGGGGTCAAAATAAAATAAGAAGGTTTAGTGCCATATCCCCAAAAAAACAACTATGCAGCTACGGACACGTGTTTCGGAGTTATTGTCCCTCATCAGCGTAGCGTAGCTAAAGAATTGGATCTAAGATGGGATAGATCAGGAACAAGAACTAAAATAAAGCTGGAAAGTACAGTACACAGTACTCAATTAGTGCCTTCATGTTCCCATGTGCCACAATTGGGGCCTCAATGATCACAGTCAACACACAGAGCTCTATGTGTACTGCCCGTTTCCACCTGGCAAATACAAACAAAATAATATAGATTTATTGGGGTCAAAATAAA
Organism: Rhamnusium bicolor; assembly: GCA_029963845.1. Taxonomy (NCBI): domain Eukaryota; kingdom Metazoa; phylum Arthropoda; class Insecta; order Coleoptera; family Cerambycidae; genus Rhamnusium; species Rhamnusium bicolor. The sequence continues at coordinate 1,207,337 of JANEYF010005800.1, forward strand.
ATAAGAAGGTTTAGTGCCATATCCCCAAAAAAACAACTATCCAGCTACGGACACGTGTTTTGGAGTTATTGCCCCTCATCAGCGTAGCGTAGCTAAAGAATTGGATCTAAGATGGAATAGATCAGGAACAAGAACTAAAAATAAAGCTGGAAAGTACAGTACACAGTACTGTACTTTCCAGCCTTATTTTAGTTCTTGTTCCTGATCTATCACATCCTAGATCCAATTCCTTAGTTACGCTGCGCTAATGAAAGGCAGTAACTCCGAAACACGTGTCCGTAGCTGCATAGTTGTTTTTTTTGGGATATGGCACTAAACCTTCTTATATTACGAGTGATGTTATTCCACGGATGTCTGCACCTATTTAAGGTACTTACGGTACCTTAAAGCGCCATACTTTGCCCAGCCGGGACAATTTTGCCCACATTGGCATTTCTTACACGCTTTATATTAGCTTCATCTGTATATATCTATCTATGTAACGGAATCTTTCAACGTAATTTTCACCAGTTTCACGTCTGATTAAATTGAAAATTTGCACACGTATTAAGGACCGATGACAATTCAATAATTTGAATGCGTATCGACGCATTTCTCTTGACGTCTTAATCTATTACTTCCTCACCCCTCAAAGTGAGGAAGTTATGTATTCGAGAAAAAAAATATATTGCATTTCTGGACGAATCTCGACGAATTATGACGATACACAAAATATCAGACAGAAAAAATTTTCTGTCTGTGTGTCTGTCAGTGTGGTTCGCGATAGCAGCTACAGTTTTTGAGATAAAGCTTTCAAATTTGGTACACACGTTCTAGAGGTCAAGGATGAGATTGAGTTTGTTGATGAGCAAAATCGGTCCCAATGTCTAAAAAATATATTAGTGACATTCTACCAATGTGACTTTTTGAAACGTCAAAATATGACTTTTTTGAAACGTCAAAAAATGTGACTTTTTGAAACGTCAAAACTTGACTTTTTTGAAAGGTAAAAGAATGTGACTTTTTTTGAAACGTAAAAAAATGTGACTTTTTTGAAACGTCAAAAGTTACTTTTATTATAAACTGAACCACACGTCGAGTTTTACTATGGTGAGGAAGTTCTGATCCTCAAGTAATTGACAGCGGTTTTTTTATTGTTTTATGTAATTAAATTTAAAATGTCAAACTGATGCCATTAGTTTTTAATTTTATTTATGTGTTTATTATCCGAAAATTTTCTCTGTCTCGAATGTTGTATAAAAATTATCCCTCGTCTTCAACTCGCTATAATTTTCATGGCATTCGAGACTTCGAAAAATTTTCGGATATAATTCACTAAGCAGATAACTAGTGAAAATTGTTTTTCAAATTTAAAACCTTTCAAAAAATGCTCTTATTTAAAAAAAAATTGCAAAAATTTTATAAATTATCTAATTGTAGGCACACCATTTTTGCAACTATTTTTTTCTCAAATTTTTATCGCTTTGTTTTTTGCAAAACTTCTTCTTTTTAAGTATTGACAGTCAACAATCTAAATATCACTAGTTGCCACTGTTAAACAGCAATAATATAAACACCGCACGAGGCGAAAAAAATATAGAATTTCAGTATCATAGTCGTGTTTGCGTTAATTTTCGATAAAGTAATTTGGGACACTTCCGCTAAGCCACGGAGGTGTAAATAATATCGCCAGTGGGCAAATAACTACAACATTTTACGTTTAGTAATTATATTATTTTACAAAATTGTCTCTGCCCAGAAAATAAATAAGTACCTACCTCTAAGTTTCATAATATTTAAAATCAATAGCCACTGTTTTTTTTTTAATATTTCATTTATTTTTATGTATTTAGCAACTTTTTGTTTCAGATCGATTGATACTGATGAAATGCCTGCATTATCATCATCTGGAGTTCAAGAACAGCACATAGATGAAGAAGAAGATAGCTTAGTTAAGGAAAGTTGTCATGATTCTGGGATCGATATTCGGGAAAGTAGTTTGCCTCCTGTCATGCCGATACCTGCGAAAAAAGTACGTTCGTGAGGAGAAAAATATTAAGCTGCGTATAGACTTGGCGAACCGAGACTGTAATGTAAGGGTACATTTACAACCAACTCGGTACTAGCACATTTTGCTGGTGGATTAAAAATTCGGTTTTAAGCATATCTGGTTGAATGTATTTGTTTACAATAAAATTTAAAGTCGGCACGACCTTGAATTGCACTTCAGGTTTAAATTGGATGCTTGCAAATCGCAAATACTCAATTCAATTGCGGCACGAATTTCAAATTGCGTATGCGTACTACGACACAAATTTATTGTTTATATTTAAAGTCGGTTTGTGATTTGAAATTGGAAGGTTAGATCTCTTAGTATTAGAAAATATGATGTTTTTAGAAGTTATTTTAAATAATTGTAATTAATTAATCAAACTGAATTTGCACACACGTAATATTAAAAAATCTCAACAGATGGCAGCTTCTAACTCATTATAAATGACCTAAATGTGCCTGTAGCGAATTGGTTGTAAATGTACCTTAATGCTTGTTACAATTTGTGTTTCATGAACACGCCACGAGCAATCAGTTTATTTTTTCCGACGGAACCAGACAATTCACATGTCCGACGAAAAAACCAAAGCTTTGATTTTAAGTAGTAGTGCCATTTTAATTATTACAAATATTCTTAAAAAAAACAACGAATTTTGTTAGTTGATTGTTCTGTTATAATTAACCATCTTAATTTATATGAATTTCTTATATGATTTATACGTTATGTATACGCAAGAAGAATAAACAAGGAGTGCTTACTTGGGCTTTAGCCAATCAAAATTTAAAGCGTCACGGTGACATCATTGGTAGCCAATTGGAGGCCCAAAAAAATAATATAGCGTGTCTCAAATTATTACACTAAAACAATCTTAAATCAATACAACATAAAGGTCGTTAACTAATTGTTGATTGAGAATGTCAATAACTTTATTAAAATCAGTGCTGTGAGAATATAAAGAGTGAAAATATGAACTTTCTCATGAAAAAAAATCAGCAAAATTGTGAAGTACAAATATAGACAAGTGTGTTTCATAATAAAATATATTTTAGGTTGGTAAAGTCTTGGTTTTATATTTGTTAGTTACTATATATATACAAACATTTTCAAAACATCCAGTTTTATATCTAAAGTCTTAGATCAGTTTACCCGCATAGATGTAGTGTACAATATACTTTTTCTAAAATCACTTGACATAATTAATCCACATAGAAATAATATAGGAATGATTATTTAACGTTGAAAATCTGGACAAAAAAATTCTAATGCACAATGTAGATTTGGAAGTAGTCTATATTATCTTTAATTATTTACAAATAATAACAAAGCATACAAACAAAAATTCTCTCACATGGGTCATGAAAAATAAGAAAACTATTACAAAAGAAATTGCGAAGAGTATGATGCGACAAATAAAATAGAATTAGCCCACAAATAACTTTGCATTTGTTGAGGTTACAAAATATATGCAATTGTTTAAATTATAAAATAATATGACATAAGATAATTTATTATCCACTTTTGTGATTCTCAAGGTGTGTAGTTATACGACAAACCTCATATGTTCCCACGATATAATAATTTGAAAAAAAATATATTTTACAAAATGCCTAAACATTTTAATATTTATACATACAAAACAAGTTTGCAACTATTACAAATAATACAATATTACAAAAAGATTCAGGTACGTTTTTTTATAATTATGTTATATTTCCTTCATTAGTAACAACAATAATATTTTGTTCATTTTCATCTTGTTGTTTGTAAAATTTTATTTACTTCAAAGCTCCTGCCTTTTCTTTTTCTACCTTCTCCAAGATATTGCTTCTATCTTCTCTTTGACACTCGCCTTATCATTCTCAAATAAAATACTGGGAACAGCATTTCTTTCAATATATTTTATAATGCTCCAGCTATAAATAAATTAAAGTGTCATAAAACATTGAGGACATTCGTTTAAATATCAATTGTTATATACAAAAAAATACATAAATTTTTTTTATTTAGTTTTCAGATAACCTCAATAATTGCATTTAAATAATGTTATAAAAAATAGACAAAACTAAATAAATGGTGCAAAATTTTAATGATTAGGAAAAGTTAGACAAAATCTAATTATACGTGTTAGTTTCCTTCGTAGATCTCTTTAAAAATCACACTTTTTAAAATGTACCGAACAGATTTGGTTTAAAGTAAAGATGGCATTATCTGCACAAAATAAAAGCCATTACTTTTCAGCTCCTTATTCATTGGAAATCTGTGGTGATAATATTTATCATTCCATCACATGTATCGAGGCATTGGTAGGCATTGTACCCTACAATAGAGTAGAAAAGGTTTAATTTAATATTCCCACCTTTTTGATTATGTAGATTAGATTATCTTTAAATTGAAACGAAAATATCAGATTGATTCTTCGTAATTTTCAGCTTGCTGTTTTTGGGTACGATTACATATTATTAAAAACCATTACTTAATGTTTATTTTAGCGGAAACAGAAAATATTTAAACCTATTTTTATTTATGAAAAAACCATTGAGGCCGGCTTACCTAGTTTCCAAAAAATTACCCTTATAATGTTGATGTAGTAAAACGTGCATGCACTAAAGTCTGTCTTTTATGATATAGTTCTGTCACTTAAAACTTCTAGGTATTTTCATTAAATGTAATAATAAAGTAATAAACATAATTAACATAAAATCAGTAAAATCGTAATTAAAAATCACACAACCTGCCACTATGAATAGCACGAAAATAAACGGCCATTCTGTCTACACTAGGAATTTACAAAAAATATACCTGGAGTGGCCAAATCACTATCTCTGTCTTTGTTGTTCTTATAGTTTTAGATAAAGAGAATGATATTTGTAAATCGCTCAGAAAAATTTTCGTAAACGCCAATGTCTACCGGTGACGTCAGTTTGGCATTATCTGTCTCTTTCTAATTTGCTCACATTGCTAAATGGGGATTAATCACTCCTTGTTAGTTTAATCTTCTTGATGTATACGTACATCATTTATTTCTGGTTCTGTAATAATGTAAATTATGATGGGCATGTGTATGTAGAATAAAATAAAATAAAAATATAGAACCTATACACCTTGGAAATGTAGTTTTAAGATTCGGAAAAAAATAAAAACATGATGCAATATTTTCGTTAATGTTTTAACGATTCACAAAAGTTCTTTACGATGTTTTTAGTTATGTTTATTCTTTCCGACGGTACACAGACAATCCAAACATGTCCGACGAGAAAGCCAAAGTTTTGGTTTTAGGCAGTAAAACCTTTGAATTATTGCCAGTATGCTTAAAAAAACAGCGAAGCCCTCGACGATGGTGGTGTACTGAACTAATTAAAAATTGAATCGGTTCGGATCTACTGGGAGTTTTAAAGGTCCAGCATATTAGGGAAAAAAAAATTCACAAAGGATGTCTCCCAGAGATTTAGAAAATTAGACCGATAATCTCCAAACAGGAAACACGTTTTCTATTCAAATCAAGACTGGTTATAGTATTCACTGCTACTAGTATTATTAATTCAATACTAAAAAAAATGACAATAACAATATAACTGTTAGTAGTACACATACCTGATATTTTAAATTTTAAAATTATTTAGCTATATGTATTATTTATTGTATGTTTATTTATTTACTTATTGTTAATATTCCAAGTTAGCTGTGACATTATACTATGCTCGCCGCGAACCATTGGCACTTCGAACGGCGTCCCAACTAGCGCAATGAATCCCTTTGTGTTCGTTATAAAAACCGACATGAGCTGAATTGCGGTGAGCGCCGAACAAGCCGCTCGTATCGTGCACAAAAGACCGTCCCAATGAGAGCTACCGCGCTTGAATTCACCACGAGAGGCGCTAGTGTAGGGTAAGGTCCATAACACTGAACTTTAAATGTTTACTATGGCTTTTTAGTTGAAATTAGCTGAAAAACGTTTAACACAATCACAATGATGACAGAAGGGGAAGTAGTAATTTACTTGCTCAGTAGGGAAATTATTATACCTATCAGAGATGTCTTATGTCATTAAAGTCAAGTTATATCAAGAATGAGCATGATGTAAATAATGAATATGCATGATTATTACTTACGATTTTCTGTAGTAGGCTTCTTTGGCAACGCATAATCGTCAGGATTAAAATGTTCCTTACAAATACACGAATGTTCTCAAGGAATAAAGTTATCCTTGCGAATCGCTACCAACCACTGTTTTAGGTGAGTTTTGTCTCTCGGAAGCATATGTCCGCCTTTTGTTTCTGAACAAAGTAGAACTGCACAACACTGAGGCATAATTAACAAGTTTTTTTATTTACTGGCGTACGAAATAATTATAATAAAACCCTATAAACTTGTTCCGTGCCTGACAATAACTTTTGACACTGACCTTACTCACCAGTGGCGCCAACTGGTGAACCTAAAAACGGTAGCCCTCATCAGACGAATGCGTTACATTACATGTTACATTACAGGCTTGGTTCGCCAAGTCTATACGCAGCTTTATAAAATTACCTGTTTGTATTGTGAATAAAATCATTCGTAGATTAACTCCGTTTGTTTGGTTTCAGCAGTATAGCGATGCTGATATAGTTCTTTCGAAAGATTGGGTACCTCCGATCACCATAGCTCCAACAAATGTGAGCATGCATAGTGAATCGGAGAGTCCGGCGAGAAAGAAGACGAATTCTGTTTCGTTTAGCTTGGACTCGAGTTCAGAAGCCGAGACGGGAATCCCTCCTTCTTCGACTTGTAGTTCTGAGTGTAAGGAGGATCTTGAAAAGGCTGATAGTAGAAAAAATAAGGTAAGGATCTAATTATTTTACCACAAATATATGCAGGTAATATATTAATTGTGAAAAAAATATATTACATGAAATTTTTTTAAATAATTTAACGTAAACGGCTGGTGGCTGGTGTATGTTAATACTAAGCAATTATTATTTTACTAACAAATTTTGAATAAAATCAAGGAAAAAAAATGAGCCGAGAAAAATGTACCATCTAGGAGGATGCGTTTCCGGACATTTACGTAACATTTCCAGGGGGGAGTAAATTTGTTTTAAAGTGCGTGAGACCGTTTCTTCACAGTGAATAAAAAATGTGTTTCTATTTGTAGAATAAAAAAAGAAAATGATTTATTTGAAAAATATTTGTTTTGTTAGCTTGGTCGCACAATATATAGTCATTGACACTTGATTTAATGGCCAAAGTTGCACATACGATTTTTGTTTATATTGAAGCACGAGACTTGTTCTTGTACAGGGTGATTCCCCCAATTTATTGGTTTGTCTTTGGAAATAAATTAAAAATGGTTAACGTAACATAGTATTTTTTCCAAGAATTTCGAAAATTTCAACAAAAAAACAATTGAAAGTCAAATAAAAAGTAGGAAAAAAACAAAGCAATGTTTTTTTAAATAATATTAATTTAATATAATAATATTTACACAATTTTGAAAAAAAGGTTTAAATTCTCTTTCCAAAAAATATAACACAACATGTATATTTACCTTCATATTTAGTAAAATACTGATGAAAATAATTTAAATAATTTATAAGAATAAATTAAATTTCGTTTGAACAAATAACATTTATATTTAAAGAAACTGGTCAAAATGCCCTCCATTATTTTCGACACAAATAGTATATTGTTTATATATATTATTCATTACGTTTTGTAATAGTTGGAATTATTTATATTTTCTATTTCTGCCGAAATTTAAACTTTCAATTCTTCTACCCTGTTACTTCTATTTTTATAGACTTCAGTTTTCAAGTGTTCCCATAAAAAAGTATCCAGTGGATTTAAGTCTGGGCTTCTTGGAGGCCACGATGTAGTTCCATGCTTTCCTATCCAGTATTTGTTATTTAAAAAATTCAAATAATATCATTTAAGAGACCTATAGGCACTATTCTGTCAATATGTTCCTCTATTTCATTTTGAAGTATATTAAAATATTTGACTCCAAGCAAAGCTCCATTAAAGAAAATAGGGCCTACAACTGTATTGTTTATTATGCTACACTACACTCCTATTGAATTTCTCCCTTGGAATCTGATTTCGTAAATTTTATGTGGATTTTCTATTGAGCAGCAATGTAAATTTTATTTATTAAATGTGCCTGCTGTATTAAAATTTGCCTCATCACTCCATAATATATTTTTAAAAATATGATTTTCAAAGCAAATCTATTTAAAATATTATTGCAGTATTCTACACGTTTGTTTTTATCATCTTCAGGTAACATTATTTGTACTGGTTAGTGGTTGTATTTTGTATGGCATATATTTATGCATTTTTAAAGTTTTTTGAATGTACTTGTAAGATATATTTAAATCTCGAGCAACATGACGAATCGAATAGGACGGATTTTCCTCAAAATAAAGTAATATTTATCTCATTTTCTTCTGTTAACACAGTTTTATGTTTGTTTCTATTTTCTTTATTGTGCTCTGATTCCCTTTCCCTAAATCATCTATTTAATTTTTCAAAATAAGGGCGATTCGGTACTTACCTATCAGGATATTAAGCGGTATATATTATATGAGCAGCACAAGAATTTTTATCACTTATTAAATAACATTCTAATATATCTTTTTTCTTCTGCTGAGTAAGGCATTTTTAACTTTCAATCAACGTAAAGGGTTACAATACAAACTATTTAAGTGGCAGTTCAAAAACATTCAAAGCCAACTAGATGTTAAATTATTTCAATTATTATCATCAGTATTTTACTGTATGAAGGTAAATATACATGTTATATATTTTTAAAGAGAATTTAAATCTTTTTTTCAAAATTGTAAAAATATACAGGGGGTTCCGTTTAAAATCACCCTGTACGTGTACCCAATAGAATCCCCGAATCCAAAGCCGAAGTTCCACGCAAGAGGATTACACTGATGAAAAAAACTCGCACACAATCATTTCAACCACTATTTCCAATGCCGGTGGAGGGATTCGAACCTGCAGCTGCGATAGAGGGATTATCTAGTCACACTTGCCATCGCGCGCTCTAGCGAACTACTCCATCGAGTCGGTTATGTTGGGTCATTCAATTCTTGTGAGGAAAGTAAATAACATAATTTTGAAAATATCAAATGTTTTTCAGTTAAGATTCCGGCGGCAATATTCATATAGAAAATAAATAATGGTCACTAATTTTGGGTTACTGTTAGATCCATAATATGCAATCTTTTTCAGATGTTAAAAAGACTGTCATACCCCTTGTCATGGATGGAAACTCTTGGCGGAGAGAAAGACGATGAGAAACCTCCTAGTCATCCTCATTCTGCAGCGGACGTATAACACTCTTCTGTTTTTCTCGAAAGTGTTCTCAAGGTATGTAGCTCCATGCAGGATATATTCGTGTACCTACTTTATTATGGAATTTTCTTTTAATGTTGATTTAGAATAATGCAACTATAAACCTAACATAACTTATTGGCATAAAAAGCTGGTACCATTATTTAATATATAAAGGCCCAATATAGAAACTATTTTTGTCGTAGGTATGAAAAGAGATATTCAAAAATTGGAACCGAATACGATATCGATTAAACAGTATTTCAAATTGGGGACGAAGTATTAGGATTAAGCAGAGTTTTCCAAATTGTATATCAAGGTGGTAAAACTTTATGTTCGTTATAGTAGAACTTGTGACAAGTCATATAAAATCTAAAAAGATATTGTGTCGTAAAATTCAGTTAAAATCCTACTAACGTATAATAGTAAATAGGTATATATGTTTGTAGCAAAATTTTATCAATTTTATCAAGAGTTAAAAACATTCTACAAAGAATCTGACAAACGAATGAGAATGAAATTTGAAATAAATTTGAATTCATGTTGTAACCATTAGACAGAAAAAAATATGTTGCTATACCGAAATTATTTCATAAGGAAACAACATTTTATTCTCCCAATGTACAGATAGAAGCTATTGTTTTTAATATTTTCCCAGACACACCAACTCAGTATGGCGTGTACCAGAACACTTTTACACACTTCTTTTTCTACGTCTCTTGTCATGCTGCTCATCATTCTTCTTGCATTCTGCTTTTTAATACCTGCATCTCTTCTATTCTACTATTGTTTATAAATATTATAAAGCAAACAAATTTATACGCTTTTTAAAAAATGTTAACTTTTTAAGCTACTTTTATATTCGTTCTTACTGCTTTGTTTTGTTGGACACAATTTTACATAAAATTCTTAAATGATTATCCTTAAAACAACTAAAAACAAGAAGTCACTCATTTGTAGGATTTTCGAAAAATACTCGGCCCAAAATTGGAGGCAACAAAATTGTTGTGAACATGGATTCGGAAGTTTTTAAAATGTCCTAAAAATCTGGAATGTACTATTTTTTTTTGTTTCATTGAATAGCCATGCTAGGCTTTGCCCATTAATTGTATATTAATTGTAATAGGCCCCATGCACAAAAAATAATTTTGGCATCTTCGAAATCTTTACTTAATACAAAAAACAGTGTAAAGGTTTTTTTTTTTTTTTCTTTTACAAAAGATTCAACATTAAAGTTTGAATTAGTCTATTACGACGCAAACACTGCCGGGCAAATCGATACAGTAACGTCAGAGGATCATAGTGCTAATGCAGAAAGTAGGCAAAACACGTTGTTAAATATAAACAATTGGTGTTATTTGTGTTGTGAAATTTTAAATGAAGTAATTATAATGATTATAATTCTTCTAGAAAAGTATGTTAAAGATGGTTAAACGGGACCCAAAGGAGTTTTCGAAAACACAATATCGACGCTTAAGAAACAATACTCGTATCTCCATTTTTGTCAAAACTCGGTTTAGAATTTTAAATTAATGTCCACTCCTATGTCCAACAGTTCCCAATATCTTGTAGCTCCAAGATTAATATTGATACCAAAAACTCTACTTAAAAACTTAAAAAAATACCTCGTATAACAATAAAATAACTTCGTATCTCCATGATCTCCATGATAAAAATAACATATCTATTAATAAGGAAACTTAGTTTTTTTCGTCTCCTGTAAAACTGCTAATTTGGAGATAGGAGGTATTGTTTCTTAAGCGTCGATATATATATATATATATATATATATATATATATATATATATATATATATATATATATATATATATATATATATATATATATATATATATATATATATATATATATATATATATATATATATATATATATATATATATATATATATATATATATATATATATATATATATATATATATATATATATATATATATATATATATATATATATATATATATATATATATATATATATATATATATATATATATATATATATATATATATATATGTATATATTTATTTATTTATAATAGTATACGTCATCCCTAAATTTGGCTAGTGTAAACTTCTTTGTTTTTTGTCACACGTTTTCCCATAAAACTACTATATGATTGAAATGTATTGAGCCCTCACTTTAACCGGGAATATCCCAAAACCGAAAGAGTAAAAAAATACCACTAGAAAATTTTACATAAAACTAATAATTGACTTCCGAAAAATGTCCACTTAAACTTTAATGTGACGAGAGTATCGTTAAAAATGCGTAATTTTTTTTGTATAAATTAAAGAATCTTCGTAATGTTTTAACCAAAGTTATCCAGATTTCAGTGATTGGTTTACAATTTACATAATGAATACAGTTTTTTCGATTTTTTTCCCCTCCGTTTTTGAGATATTCGCGGTACATCGATACATTTGAATCGTATCGTATTAACATTTTACAATGAAATAAAATTCACTTTATCATGTATAAATTTCTGGTTTTGTGTTGTTTGGGAATGTTTCAGTAGGAATTTACAGTATAATAATATGTCTGCATAAATATGGCAGGCGAGTGACTGCCAAGTAATTTTAGAAAACAACTACCCGTACTTAATTAATGCATGCGTTCATCACCCGGAGATATAGTAATATAGTAGCTTGTGACGTCGCGCCAATAGGACAGTGTTCCCAGACACGCCTCTAGCATCTCATACTGCCAGAAGTTCGATTAGTAATTTAAACATATTCCTGGTAGAAACTATTAAAACAGATTTGATAATTGTTAATGTTTAATAAGACTATATTATAATATATGAATTAATTTTAAAAATCCGACAGGTGCAAGGGGCCTATTTGCAACTTACTGAATTAAAACGTTTATTATTATTATTATTATTGTTATTATCCATCTAAGAATTTATTAACATAAACTGTTTCGCAGTGTAATATTTCAAAGGTTGTAGTCCTCTTTGGAAACATTTCCAAACTAATGTATTTGCAATTTTTTTCTTGTTCCAGAATTTGTACTTGTATTTTACAAACACATCATATACAGGTTATGTACTGAAACATTAGATATAAGTCTCTTAAATGGAAAGCGTTACAATGTAAATCAGAGACAGGTAAGTCATCGCTGGTCAACGTAAGCAATAGGATAGCAGACATTTTCCATCTAGGTGTCGTGCGGTCAACAATGCACAATGCCCGCGATACGATGCCAATTACCAGTCTTCCTTAAATGTACTATGTCTAATGCTTCAGTACACAACCTGTATATGAAATGGAATATCGACATATTATACTCTAAATTGAGAATACAAAATTAAATAAATAAATAAATAAAAATGGAAATCAAGTAGAAAATTTCATATTTGCCGTGGCTGTGGCACATGACCAATAAGTTATGTTATGCTTAAAACGGCCCAAAATGTATAACAAGCACCATCAGCGACTAACAATCTCCATACTAATGCTTACTCAGCTCGCCAATTAACCTGGTGGACTTTGGCACCGGTCTATTTCATAAAACGCCATCAGAAGACAGCGGTTCTTCAGGAGGCCCCCATTCTGGCGGCAGTGGAGGTCCGCCCCTCACCGATTCTCCTCGAACCAATGGTTCGGCTACCTCCACTTCTAGCAGTTTCTTCCCCACAAATATTATAAGTTCTGTCGGTGCTATGGGTGCTCAAGTTGGTGCTTCGGTGGGGGCAATGGGCGCTTCTGTAGGTGCCATTGGAACACAAGTGGGTGCCCAAGTAGGGGCTATGGGAGCTCAAGTGGGAGCTTCCGTTGGGGCCATGGGAGCCACTGTTGGTGCCATGGGGGCGCAAGTGGGTGCCTCAGTGGGGGCCGTAGGGTATGTGTGTGTTGGTTGCTTTTTGCACGTCGTGTATAGTCGTAAGAGGTTTTTAAAAAGTGTTTGTCTCATCTTTTTGAATTGAAAGATCAATGCAGGAAGTGAATTTTACTTGATTTATAATTTTTATCAAACTATAGTAGAAATATATGAGCCAACTATACTATCTACAGTGAGTGATAGCTAATAGATGTATCCTTTCTTTTCATGCTGCTTTTAAAGTCATTGTTATTAACTTATCATTTATCACTCACTGGAATTAATATCTCAGTATATAACAATTTATTTAGTTTATCATCAATTTCTGGATTTTAATGTGTTGAAAATGGATAAAGTAAAATTAAAATTTATCACAAAAAAGATTTTTTGGAAATTTAGCAATATGGTATCGCATACCTGACCAGTGACTGAAATTATATATTTATTAGAAAAATTGTATGAGCCAGAAAATTAAATGTACATCTTGTTTGAATTTCATGATAACCTTGCCTGACTTGTTCATTTCCTTTTAATCTGGTTAAATAAAGTTGTATCATATATTTTTTCAAAACCTCGGCATTGTCTAATACCACACACACACACACATATACAGACAACAAAACACAATTTCCGCTTACATAGCTAGCACGCCAGGATCGTATATCAGCCGCATTTTAATTTCATTTTGTTTTTGTTCTAACAACCACACACAAGGTGTTAGTTCCATAGGTGTATCCATTTATCACTTCTCGAAAAATATATTTGAATTTTTTCCAGGCGTTCCTCTGTGGGAACTTTCATAAGACAACCAACGGAAAGTGGCTCCAAATCCAAGGCACCACCGCCAAAATTGGACTACAGATCGATGGTGTCTGTGGAAGACATGCCAGAGTTGTTCGTCTCATTTGATAGTAAGTATGCCTTTTTTGACAACAAAGTTTTAGTTTGTAGGTATAAATGCTTTATTTTATCGATCTTGGTTTTATTTCGATTTCAATATATATGTATCAAAAAAGTGGTACATTAACCTTAGAAAGAATTTCGGCAACAGTTATTCAGATATGTGACGATAATTATTCAATTTTTGTTTTGCAAAAAACGATGCTTTTCAGTAGATATGATTTTTTTTTCATAGATTTGTTGTAATTATCTTTCTAAACAACCCTTAAAAAGTTCTCACCCGATCCGGCTTGAGCTAAGTCCATCATCTTGGAAAAATAACGGATCTAGGGTACCTTTGTCAGGTTTTTCCCAATTATCTGGGAAACGGTTCATTTTACGTAAAAAATGCATAGGATTAAATTAAAAGGGGCATAAAATTTGGCTCTTTCAGTTTTCTCATTAACAAGAAAGAAAAATGGCAATTTTCGACAAAAAAAAGATAGTACCCTAGAAACTATTTATTTCCTTTTAGTTGTCTTAACTTTCTATTGTGATTGATATCACAATATTGTCATAAGATAAGCTCATGGACACTACCTTTACCCAGTCAGTGCAAAAAGATTATAATTTCTGCGCTTTTTTTGACGTGGTATACCCAGTAGGCTTAATCCACATTAACACTGAAGTGATATACATGTACAACAATAATTCACAAAAACACTTCACTTTCATATCATAAGTTAAAGACAACGCTCATCCCATAAGACATTAAAACAAACTGGCTTTATAATGGTTGTCATGGGGTTGCCAAATTATTTCCATACTGAATAGCCAACCGAATATTCTGTGCAGCCGAATTTGTATTAGTGTATGCTGTAGTTATATTTTGTATGCATAAATATACAGAAATTGTTCATCCGTGAGTAAATATTTATTGCTCAGAAATATGTACCACTAAATTTTTACATCGACACAAGTAAGAGTTGTTTACGATATCGTTAATTTTGAAATAGTAAATGCGTACAAATGGCCCATCATAACATATTTACAGTTTCGAGCAAAATCCTAAATAGACACTGCTCACAACGATATAAAATTGTTGGGTTTCCAAATTGTTGAGCGATAAATATTAACATGGGTATGAACTATCTACAAAATATGTATATTTAATGTATGTTGTATGTATATTAACTAAGAGATATTCAGTGTCAAATACTGAATCGCTAGGAAAGAAACTCTCTCACTTTTACTTAACAGATCTCTTATTTTTTATTACTGTTTCACTTTAAACAATGTCAAAATGGTTTGTATATAAAACAAAGTGCGTCATAGATGAAAGAATACACAGGATACAATTTTTAATAGGTCAAAAAAAGAGGTGCAATTAGTATATCATTTCCGTAATTATGTATCATTAATGTTTAACATGGATATTTGTGGAAATGAAAAATTTACATAGCGATGCTCAGGAAAAAAAATTATGAAAGCACACTAGATAACATTAACAAATTACAAGTATAATATTTGAGCTTTACATCCCTGCAAAGATCAAGTAAAGTTTATTTCAAACTTATTTGCAACAAAAAAAGTTGGCTTCTTTGATGGTGGCAAAAGGATTAAAGAAGCCGACGTTTTTTATGTTGTAAATAAAATATTATGTACTGTGTGTGTCTCATAATGGTTCCAGTTAACGTGCGTCGTTAACATTGACTGTGCTCGATTTACATTAGGTAACCAATAAAATTTCGAATTCTCATGATTTCAACAAATGATCGCAAATTATAGAAATACCTGTGTGTAAGTTCGACGATAGGATATGTAATTATCGATAATTTATAAATAAATGTATACAAAAATACTTTGTAAAATCCTAAGGTAATCCCATCTTAAACCCAAATTTAGCAATCGGCCGAAATTGCAATCCAAATTACAAATTAATAAGAAATAAATGTTTCTCTATTTTATGCTTTCTCGTTTTATTCTTAATTTGTTGTGTATGGTCCTGTATTCTTTTGCCTATGATTAGCAACTATACTCAGAAAATTCATGTTTAATGTCTGTAAGTCAAAATTTTTTTTTTATAATTTCTTAGCCGCTATTTAGTATTTTTATGCGTTTTGTCTTTCTTTTTAATCGCTGCAGTACGCTCCCCCAATTATGGGCTAGATTCTTTTGGTAGGTTTTGCATGCTTTGCACTGCATGTTCACACTGAATATAATGGGTGGATGGGTCATTAACATATGGTTCACTCCTCTTTGTTTAATTTTTAACTTACTACGTACTATGCATCGGCAGTACATATAATAAATATGAAGATATCATTTGAATTACCAAAAATATATTTTTAATTTGCAGTTTCCCAGAAATAATGGTAAAGGGAGTCGTTTTTACAGTCTACAAATAGATCAATAAATTTGTGGTTTGGCAGTGTCACAAACTCCAGTTGAAAAGAATATTTTGACATTTTGGAACCTTCCGGTTTCATATATTTGATAATAGGTTGCTAAAACAATTATGTCGCCCTGCTGAACTCAAAATTTAGTGTTCTATTCAGACCTGTAAAAGTTATCACTATCAAAATTGTAAAGTTGGTATTATTTCTGTGGAAACCCAAAATGGCTAATTACTTTTTTTGTCAAATAATCAAATAATGAATTTTTTTGTTTGAAATGTTTTACCAATATACAGGGTACCTCGAATTGCATAGACCAAACTTCACGAAGTGATAGAACTTTTTAAGATAAGAAAAAAGTTCTTATAAACATAGATCGGGAAGTGCTTACTTTCCGAGATACAGGTTACTCAAGTTAAAATCCTGAAAATGTTTTTTATGAATATGTTCGAAACGTCTAAAGGTCTAAAAACAAACAAATGGTAATGTACACAGGTACTTAACTTTTTATGCATTATAAAGCAAAATAACACCTATGAACCAAAATCAATCAGAAGCGGGTAAAATTGGGGGTCTATGTAAAATTTTGCCCTAACTTTTTTTATGTGTCACTTTTCCATTAATTTATGATTGAAAATTTGAAGTTTCTGGCGTTTTTCCCTTTTTGAGTAATACCGATTTGAAGTTTATTAGTCACTAACCATTATTACCATCAATCTTGTTATGCGGGAATAGTGTGCCATGATTGCAATGTTTTTACAAATGAAAAATAATCTAGCATGCCATGCCACAATAACAATGGTGGTTTTTTACGTTCTAAAATCCACTGTTTTATAGTTTTATTATTATTTTTTTGGAGAAACTGTTCAATATAGCCACAGCCATAAGGCGCAGACAGCAAATCAGCCGCTGAAAGCGCATATGGTCCGTGCATCAGAGTATTATGACCGGTGGAAGTTGAAGGTTTATGTGGAGAAATCGGAGGCGATTGTCTTTACAAAAAATTTCACGAAAAATAAAATAACAACTCCAATTTCGATCAGGGGATCCAAAATTCAGACGAAGACAGACGTTAAGTATTCGGGGGTTGTTTTAGATAAAGGACTAACTTTTCGGAAACATATTAACGAGACTATACGTAAAATCTATTCTTTGTCCAAGAGTCTTTATCCGCTCATGGCAAGGAATAGCAGATTAAATAGGACAAATAAAAAAATATATTATACGAGCATTGTGAGGCCGGCCATGTTGTATGTTGCACCTGTGTGGTGTTCCGCGTGCGCGACGACATTACACAAATTGGAAATATTGGAAAACAAATTCCTTCGCCTCATAAGTAACTCAACCAGATACACCCCCTTAAGGGAATTGCACCAACTTTGTGACGACATAGAACCCATAGAGGATTATATCCGGAATATATCGCAAAAGTTTTACTAATCCAAACTGATGGACAATCCGCTAACAGCCAACTTAACCCAAATTAGATAGCATAACGCGCCTTTTCGCATCAAACACAAAGTACCTTACCAGGCGTTACCAATTTTTCAGCAACCCCTTTAGGCCTATACAAAAAATTCCAAATTTACCTTTTCAGTGGCGGATTTAGGCTTGCTGCCGCCCTAGGCCCCGTTTGATGCGCCGCCCTTTTTGATGAAATGAATTTCATTAATTTTGATCCAATATTTTTATTTTAAAACCTTTTTATATTATTGAAATATAATTTTTAAATATAACTAATAAACATTACAGATGAATAAGTAATAAACTTTAGACAGATAAATAATAAATATATTTTTTTTAATATTAATCAATTTGAAAATTTCTTTTTCCTGGCTTTGGTCCGCGCAAAAACATCGATTATATCGTCATAATCAATTTCTTGGACTAGTTGAGCTTCAATAGACAGTAATGCAAGAGCATTAAGTCTATCTTGGCCCATACTTGCGCGTAAATAGGTTTTTACCATTTTCAGAGTGGAAAAAGATCTTTCTCCTGAAGAATTTGTAGCCGGAATATTCAAAAAAATACATAGAGAAATGTCCACATTTGGGTAAACATCTCGAAGACTCCGTGAATGCAATACATTGCATATTTTTTGTGCAGAGCGTACATCTTCCGTATTTGCTAAGGAATCTTTGAGTTGACAATGTAAATGAATACATTCATTCCCTAATGTCTCTTCCAAATCATCAGGATACTTCTCGACAAGTTTATTTGCAAGATTTTTCAATTCGTTCGTATCTATTTCAGATAAATTATCGAAAAAATTGAAATTTTCGTAAAGCTTTTCATATGCACTTTTACGCCCGGCCAATTGTACACTCAGAGTGTCTAAAATAGGGTAATAAACATTTGTGCGAAAATTTTCTTCAAAAAATTGAATATGAAAAAAAGATGGGATTTATTTTTAATGAAAAATTATTTTTATAAACAAAAAATGTTCTGACTTTTGAATGAATACCAAAATGATATTTAATACATGCAAATCTACCATATTTCTATTTCACACTGAAAACAAATTGAGAAGTTATTCAGATTTAGTAATTTCAAAACGCTTTATACACGTAAGATTAATCTCACTAAAGGAACAAAAAGTAAAGATACAAAAAAGTAAAGAACATTACTCGATAAAGACTATAATTGATCTATTAAAAAAATTAACATCTTACCAACAGATTGCAAAGTAAATTAAAAAATTGAATTATAATATATTCTATAGAAAATTTTTTATAAAAACTAATCTGAACCAATTTTTAAAATAGATTGTTTTTACTTTTTTTCTCCTCTAAAATTTTGGCATTTCAAAAATTTTGCCGCCCCTCAAATTATGCCGCCCTAGGCCCGGGCCTCACGGGCCTAGGCGTAAATCCATCACTGCTGATAATCCCGCCCGTTTTCGGAATTTTTTTTAGCTGGTTTCTTGAGTTCTTTATTTTCCAGCCTATTCTGAAATGTGATTTCTTTTTATGTTTATTTATTATACACTACACATACACATTTTTAATATGCATAGATCTTTTTAATTTTACTTATAAATATATACATTGTATTAGGAGTTATTATTGTTCAGATAAATTAGTTTTTAAGTTTGAATTCCCCCCCCCCTCCTGCCAGCTCTCAATTGCCGCGAAGCATTTTTGGCGCTCGAATGTTCGGCTGGTAACGGAGACGAGTGTCCAAGGAGGACGAAATGTTTTATTATTTAATTTGTTAAATAGGTTTGCCTTGTTCTTGTTCTGTTGTTCAATTCAAAGTAAAAAATCTGATGTGGCCAGCACATAACTTTCTTATACCAGTATATATCATCCTGATGTAAAAAAATCAATCTATTTAATTCTTTACTTACCTCAATTAAATTTTAATAACGTATCTTGAAATGTTTCATTAAAATTTTTAAATAATTAATTATCAGCGTCATTCGATACTGTCAATAATAATTCATGTCATATATTTTAATAATTTCTTCTTATTGACATTGACATTTTTGTAACTAAATTAGACATTTCAAATGCCAAACTGTTAAATTTATCCTAACCCCATTTTATGAGATCAAATTTATAAAAAATTTAAGTTTACATCTTACTTTATTTAAGTAATTAAGAAATATATTTTATTGGCTTGATATAGGAAACATAATTTATAATACAACAAAGAAGGTTTAGTGCCATATTCCCCAAAAAGAATCAATTATGCAGCTACGGACACGTGTTTTGGAGTTATTGCCCCTCATCAGCGTAACCTTCTTTGTTTTATTTTGAACCCCAATAAATCTATCTTGTATAATTTATAATCTTTCATCAAGAATATATTTTTTTTGTAAAGGCAAATACAAAAAATTTTGGGTCCCGTGGACCTCCTTTCAGCTGGCCAATTTTGCTCATCATCGATTTTATCATTGTCTTTGGTCTTTAGAAGATGTGTACCGGATTTGAAAGCTTTATCCCAAAAACTGTGGCTGCTGTCGCTATACTACAGACATGCAGACAGATTTTTTCCATAAAGTTAATGGTTTTTCATTATAATTCGTTGAGATTCGTCCAGAAATGCAATAAAAATTTTAAATTTTTTTCCCGAAAAAAAAATAGTAATGGTTCAAAAGGAGGAATTTAAATTAAATTACTATTCGGACCGGCGCTTTCGCCAAAAGATAGCGAGTTTTCAACTCGGGCACTATCGAACGAAGTTATATGTATTGGTAGTTTCCTAGTTAATAGATATTTTTATTATTATTTTATTATTTTGTCCAAATCTACTATTGAAAAATTAATTCAAAATTAGATATCGTAGTTTATTAAATTAATATTTTACAACATAACTTGAACCAACCTGTCTACTATTTGTTTTCTCCTATTTTATGCAAAAACAGCCGAAATGCTCAACCAAAAAAAAAACTTAATATTTTATCTTCTTTTAGAACTGATACCAAGACCAGCGAGATCCTGTGAAGATCCACCTTTGTATCTCCGTTTGAGGATGGGCAAACCAACGGATAAGCCAATCCCGAAATCTACACCTTTAATGTCTTATGGAAAGAAGAAGATGCGACCTGAATATTGGTTCAGTGTTCCCAAAAATAGGGTGGATGAACTTTATAAGTTTATACAAGGATGGGTGCCTCATCTCTATGGAGAATTAGACGAGGAAAAGGTAAGTTTTTAAAAATTGTTTATAATGAATCATGTGAGGTTAGCTAGTAAACGAAATTTCATATTATTCATAAACTTGTCCTGAGAGTTTGAAAATTACTTATCTGACATTTTGAATAAAAATTATTCATTACTGTAAGTAAATTACAGTTTTTATTGCTTTTGCAGTTTTTGTGATAATGATAAAATCAGAAGTGATTTATTTTTGTAAAAACAAAAAAATAAGTTATAAGAGTAATAAATTAATTCTTTTTGATAATAAGTAAAGACGGTTGAATGTGCGTATTCCAGCAGCGCACCTGGTTACTGTGGCCATTTAATGTAATTACAACTAATTACAAGGACTTACCTCTTATTTTTTGTCCATGATGTCCTTTGTGGCTCTCAGCATACACCTTCATCATTAAGCTTCTATAGTATCTTCTGATAAATTTTTATGCTTTGCTACAAAAAGCGCCATGTATTTTGAAAATGAACGTTCCACATCCAAAGATGTAATATTGGCGTATGCAAAATATTGTTGAGGTCAGTAGCACTTCCATCACTTTGGCACTCTTTAAGGTCACACAATTTTTTAATATCTGGATTTTTACTTAACACCTGAACTTTCTTGGCAACACGAATACCAGGATCCACTGTTAACGTCTGTAATGCCAAATTTACTTTGTCCACTATTTCCAAAGTTTGAGATAAGGATAAACTACTTTGGAATTTTTCGATAACATCTGTTAATAATATAGATACCATAATTTTTATGTACAGTGCATTGTTTGCTGCTGTCTTTCCTTTATAGTATTAGAATCTTGGGGTTGAACGTGAATATTACAAATTGTTTTCCAACCTTCTACTGGCCAGCAAATATGAGTTGGATGGCCCATTTGGATTTAACATTCGAATTAGCACATTGCCCGTCTGAAATTATTTGCATCAGAGGTTTCATCAACAGTTAGCCATATTTGTTTATCACGTACTTTTTTATTTATATTATTCTCAAGTCGTCTTTAGCATGGGGAAGTTGCGATCTTACTTGTTATCTCGTAAGTAATGGCCACTCAAAATTATTTCTTTTCCAGAATGAACGAAAACATTCTTTTTTCAATACCCATTGTGGAATATCACACGCACCGAACATGAAAATTAAGTCTAAAATAAGCACCTAGTACGGATATTTTAGTTAAATATTTTGCCTTTACATTTGCGATGTGTCGCCTACAGTCATGTGCACTCCACCCATTTAAATAGTGCTGGCAAACACAACAGTATATTTGTCAGTCATTGTTCCGGTATACGTATTTAAATCAGGAAATTCAGATAATAATTTATTTACAGGCGACGAGAAAGTTAAAGTCATCTTATTCTTCAATAAACAGACTGTATGCCGAAAGAAAGTGAACTGATGTAATGTATTTACGTAAACAGCGCATAACCGCACGCGTAACCCATACGCGTGTGCAAGCAAGGCTCCCAATGTCGCTACACCTGAGTTTCACAGATTCAACCGTCTTTAATAATAAGACAAGTCATTTTGGTTTCTTATCTACAACTCGCAAATGTACTGCCGATTTTCATATACCCAGTTTGTGTATATGTATAATTTATAATTTGAATACATCGACCGCAAATTGTTCCATTCGTAATTTGTTTAAAAAAAAAAATAAATACAAGAAATTAAAATAATATAGTAAACAGTTCTCATGTATCTACTTAAAAATTATTTAAAAAAATTAAATTGATATCGAATATTTTTAGAAATATATGACCGTTATATTAATTAAAAACAGTCCCGTCCCTACCCGTGAGTGCAAGGGGTGTCTCGTACACTGGCGGCAACGTGGCATAGACAGCAAATATTCACAGTTTAAACATGTAATAATGTAAGTACAGTAATGGCGTGGATATGCTTGAAAATGTCCGAGAATGGTAATTTGATTATCTTCATTGCTAGTTAATGGTTTGACTCTCGTAATGGGTCTAGCCACTTTCCCAAAATTTATAAAATTATTTCTCAATCGTGAGAACTTTCCTTGTGTCATGCTTGGTAAGTTTGGATTTTTAAATTAAACTCACGGACAGTTCGCTGAATAATTTTTTGACACATGCCATGGTTAGACTTGTTTGTAACAAGTCTAACACAACTTCGTTTGGATAATTTTCCATTTTCGAATCAATTTTATTTAAGAATTAGCACAACTCGTTTTCATTTTGACTGATTATCACCTTCCTAATTACAATCGTCTTTTGTTTCCATGGCATACTTGAAAAAGCAGGGAATATCTCGGCATTTCTTGATTTTTATTGAATAACTCGATAGAGGCTGAAGTTAGGTATAGGGAATGCTTAAGTAACTCACCCTAAAATTTAATTTTCTTTAGAGTGGTGTCAAAAAAACAGGTAGGTGCCATTTGATAAAATTTAGTTTTTGACAATTTTTGAATGCGACATTTGAAAATCGCCTGCGCCCATATGGTACAAAAGGGGACCATCGATGGGACATCAGGAGTTAGCCTGGACTTCCAGCTAACTGCTTCACAAATTTGGCTTCCTAATTTTGAATGGTTTGCGAGATACAAATTGTTTCGTAAACTACTACGGCGGTAATTTTTTTCAGAAAAAACGACACATGTCAAAAACTGTAATAGATAAGCTTATATAACTTAGGATGTCTAAACTCAGAATTAGAAGGTCAATGGAACCATGTGAAAAAAATGTAGGTTTCCATTTAAAATAAGAAAGTTGGTACCAACTTTTAACACGCCCTGTATAGCTGGAGGACTAAAAATATTTTAGGTAGAACGAACATGATCGATTATGACAGCATACCAATTTTCAAGTTTCTAATCCAACTGCAAATTGAAAACTTCTAATGCACGGCCTACGTAAATCATCCAGTCATTTTATGTGCGTTCCATGGGTGTATTTGAGATTCTGACATTTGCTCGATTGTATTTTTACTGTTTTTTGTAAGATTGGTATTTCCGGAGTTTTCAGATTTCTAAAATTACGCAATTTCAAACCTGCCCAATATGGGACACTTCTAGCACACCAACAAACACTTTTTAACGTGAGACTCCAAACTGCCGAAAATCTTGTCCGTTTGTGGGAGGGATACTCCGGATGCGCGCCGCAGTCCAGAGCTTCGAAACGCCCCGACTTTATGCGCGCTCCAAACTCTCCGTGTGTGGCTAGCTAATAGATCAACTAACTAGATTATGGAATTTTGTTTTAGTTTATTTGTAGTATTTGGCGCTTATTGTACCGTTCCTGGTTCCTAAAACTGTACAGCGCACTGTACGTTAAGGAAAATTCATACTTTTATTTATTTTATTTTTGTGATTTTTTTATTTTTTTGAATTTGTGGTATTATTTATAAATTATTTTTATATTTTTACAAAATGAAATGCTGGATTTTTTTATTGTATATTTCCTTCATTATTTGCCATCCCAAATTGGGCGAAAAAATATGTTTTTTGAGTTGGTAAAGGATAGGCGGCAAATTACATTTCGCACCCCAGCAGCGCAATAGCTAGTCTTGGTTAAAAACATGATTTTTGGAAATTAGGTATTTTTTTAATCAATAAAGTTCGGTACCAGCCGAAAAGTTCATAAATGGATATTTCGTATAAAAAATAACTTACTTAATAAGAATATGTTGGTTTGATCTGGTGACTTGCCGATTTTTTTTTACGAGAAGCGACTTTTTTCTCTCAAATTTACTCCACTAATAGATCAGAACATTTTTACGACTTTAATACAGATTTTCTTTATTCTCATCGAGTCACTTGTAAATAAATGTGTACTTATACTCTAATGGTATGCTTGTCTCGTTCGTTGAACCCATCTCCAGGGCCACCATCGTGACCCCCATGTAGGTGTACAAGCCACGGCCCACGGGGAAATTTCCCAGCATCCCGTCGGGCCAGTCCGTCCCTGGATTTATGTCAGTGTCATGTCCCATTTTAAAAGAATAGGTTTAATTCGAGATCAAAACAAAAAGTGCATTCTGCTGCACCCAATAGTCGTTTAAAAATTTTAAAAATTATGTAGGTGCTTGAAATAATATATAATATTATTAATTTGAAAAAAAATCGGTCAAACCGTTTTGAAAATATTTTTTTGATCACTCCCAAATAGACTCTTATAAACTCTTAAAAATCGAAAAAAATCAAAACGAAAATTTCTTTCCTACATGTACTTAAGAATCGCCCTGTATTTTATTGTTTCATCGCTTTAAAAATACCAAATTCGATAGAAGACTCATCGATACGTTGTGTAAATATATGTAGAAGCACTGATCAATAATAATAATAGGTACTTGTATCGAAATTATGCAATAAAAATTTAGCCCACATGAACAGCCGGTTTCAATGACTCCATCGTACTTAGCGTTTCCAGTCACATATTCGTATAATACCGGGCCGCTGCTGTTCGTAAAAGTTACTTTCTGTATCGTCCTTCGCGCTGCGCGTACTTTCGCTTAATTTTTTGTAACCATCTGCACGAAAATATCGTGTCAATTGCTAGTTTTGAGCGATCGGAATCGCACAGTGTATTAGAAGACTAAAATTCTCACTCAGCCTTGGTATTATGGTACTCTGTGTTACACCAATTATTATTTTCCAGCGTTATAAACACAAAAATTAATTCGATAATAGTTGATGCTTTTGTGCCAAATAATTTCGTCAAACATATGATTGTTTGTTGTTTGTTTAGACTTGTTTACTACGGATCCCTTGACAAGGAAGTAGTTGTTAGTGCCTGGAAATTAATAGAAGAATGCATCGGTAGACTGCTTTTAAAAAATTAACAAATGCGTATTGTTGGTTGTTTTTTAATTGTTAATCGTCTCGTTGCAAAACAGTATTTTTTAGGTATGCTCTTTTTTATTATTTAAATTTTTATTGTTTTTATGTGAGTGGATATTTAAAAGTCATATTATTATGTCATAAATAAAACTTGTTATTACTGTGATAAAAAAACTTGTATTATAGACGTAAACAGAAATCGTTTTATTTTAAGTTGTTAGTTTTTATTGGTTAAATAAGCATGTCTCATCCAGAAAATGCTTTTTACCAAGCCCTGGAAACACTTTTTTCTCTGCAATCCATTTCTTGGACTGAACTCAGAATATCGGAAGAAATACTTATTTGTGTGTGTGTATAGACAATTTTCAAAAAATTTTATCCTTCATTGTACGATTTTTAAAAAAATTAGTAATGGTTCGAAAATAGGAATTTAAACTAAATAACTGTATTCCATCTTTTGAACTGTAATTACATTTTTTACACACAGTTTTAGATAATTTGGAGGCTAATGAATAATGATTTGTGTTAAGTATTACTTGTGATACTACTATAAATGTACTATACAGGGTGATCATTGTAAGTGCTTCACTTAATTTTATTGCTTGATTTCTCACCTAGGAAAAAATTACAAAATTGTACTAATGATTTTCTTCTAATGAATCCGAATTAATTGAACGTCAAACAGAAAAGTTATAGCCGAAAATCTGAAAAATACAAAAATTAACACCCTGTATATATGCAGAAATGGACATGTGACAATCAACTTATTATAAATACATGTCACATATAATTTTTCACTTCCGATGAAACGGGAAATAACTTCAACTTTTTTTACTTTGTGATACACCTTTTTATATTACGCTCAGTTTAAAGAAAATATCTTTCTAAATTCAGCATTATATAATATATTATCATTGTTTCATATTTAATAAGATGTTGGGCTTTAAATTGAAAACAACACCAATATATCTTTTAAATCAAAGTCATCTATGAGAACAAATAAAAACATTTATATAATTCATGTATTTCAAAGAATAATTCTGTATTCTGTATATTTAATTTACAACAAACGGAAGCGAAGGCATTTGATCAAATAAAAAATTCAACATGAAGTAGATTTAATTAACAACCCCATTATTTTAAGATGTAGAGAGAATTTTTGATCAAACGCCTACGCATCTGTTTGCAGCCAAATGGTAATGTTTTCGAACATTTTTTTGTAAATAAAATCTATGGAATTACTTTAATTTTTGTAATAAATGAATTGTTCAAATGTTTTTATTTGTTTTCATTTGTTTTCATAGATGACTTTATTTTAATAGATACATTTGTGTTATTTTAAATATAAAAACCCCAATGTCTTGTACGAAAGGAAAGATAACGACAATAATATTCTGAATTCAGAACATGGGCGGATCCAGTAGCTCCCTAATAATAAATGCCAGAATTTGTGCGCAATGGGAAAAATACTTACAGGTATTTTGAGAACATTTATGTTTTTACGATAATTTCTATAAATCGATTCGGTATTAAAATTATGGTAATGTATGTTAGAGAACTTCCAATTTTTTAATTTTTTGTCCCCTAACATTTTCATTTTTGCCTGTTGAACACGAATTTCGAGTCAGAAATTCCCGCTTGGATATACTTTTCGAGATATTGGGGCTTAAAGTGCAAAAATATCACATTTTCTCACTGCCTATTGCAGTAATCATTTTTTTTTTCCAGTTTATTAATACCATAAGGATTCTTTGAATACTTTTAAACTGATAGTATTCAAACACCAATAGGTTTTCTTTAAAAGCTGGACAGTTTTGCAATTTTTTATAATAAAACATTTTTAAATCGAGTTGTTTTTCCCTTCTCAAACGTGAAATATTTTTTTCTTCAAATAGTGTTTAATTAATTTGTAATACACGACTGTGATAATAACACAACTTATCTGTTAATTGCCAATAATCAGTGGTAATATCACAAAAGAGTGAGAATAAATTGAAAATAATTCGACAGTTTTTCGAGAACCTATTGCTGAATGGCAACAAGTTTGAGAAAAGAACCGGAGAATTATTTTCTAATTTATTCTCACTCTCGAATGGTATTCGAAAGATTTTTTAATATTTAAATACAAAATATAAATATTGTCTGAACGTTATTTGTGGCATTCTCTAAGTTTTTCTTTCTCTTTTTTGGGACTTATACCACATGAATAATTCTTCGTTATTTAAAAAATGTAGTTAGTTATCCAGTATTTTACTGGAAAAATAAACCTCTGCGTTTGTGACTTTACGTCAAAAGATTAGTCAGAGGGTGCTTTTTGACAACTAATGTCAGACACAAAAATAATAATATAATTCCCTAACGTTTCAGAAAATGAATCTATTTCCTTTTCATTCTCAGAAGGATAATATAATTAGGTTATTCTCACTATAATAACAATATAATTGGAAAAAAATGAAACACTTGATCAAAAATACTGCTAAATAATTGGAAAACAAAAACATTAAAAAATAATCACAGAAATAGACTAATTTGTGTGGAAAAACACGATTTAAATATCCGCGGTCTCATAACCTTCTATAATTGGTTAATATGTAGCCAATATAAATTGCCCACAGTATGGCAGCCTTAGGGGACATTTTATTAGTATTGCATCAGAGATCCAGAGATTATATTAAGAAATTCGTGCAAGCGAGCTATGAAATATGAAACTATTAATCGAATTGTAGTAACTAAAGCTGGCCGAGGTCACCTGGCCGACAGAGCCGTCATATGACTCATATGTTTACATCATATCGTAATACTTGAATAAGTACAATAAATGGAAATAAATTTTAACAATAATGTTACATTTTATAAAAATTTGTATAAAACTCACCCTTTTAAGCAGATTTATGAAGTAGTTTGGTTGTTGTCATCACAAAGTGGGGAAGATCTATAGTATAATAGCATCAGGTATGTTCCTACAGTTGTCTCAGTAAGCGATGTTCGCTGTGGTGAAAAAAATATGTTTGTATTTTGAAAAAGACCGTTCGACATCTACGGAAGTAATACAGGCATAAGTAAAACACTCTGTGAACTCACTTAACGCAGCTGTAGATGCACCATCACAAATTTGTCTTAATTTAGTAAAATCAGGATCTTTCCGTAATACACTCTCGAATTTTTCAATAACGGGCTTATTTTTTGCGTCATTTATAGTCTGTAGCTGTGTATTTACGTCGTCCACTATTTGCAGCGATTCCACTAACGACAACGAAGGATTTTGCAATTTTTCTATTGCGTCGTGTAGTCCTCTGTAATTGTTATAAATAGTTTTTAAATCTGTTTCAAGGGAAACATCTTGAAAGTTTGTCTGGTTTTTTTTAATAGCTGCAGCCTCGTTAGGGTTGAACTGTAGTATCACAGCTTTTATTTGTTGAAAATATTCAGCATAATAAAAAGCTGCCTTCAACCATGTTCCCCAACGTGTAAGAATCGGCTCTGATGGTTCCGGAATACCAGGACACAGTGTGTGAAATGCTCGAAGCCGTTTAGGAGATTTGAGAAATACTTTTTTTGTATTTGCTATTAATGCATCTACCTCTGGAAAACATTTTCGAATCGTTTCTGCTACAATATGCACTTTACACGTAACATGTAAAAACCTACAATCGTCTCTTTGAAGAAAATGGCCCACCAAACGCATTGTCGCAGCACCGTCGGTCACAAACATCAACACTTGACTTGTTGACAATTCAAATTTTTCGAAAGTCTCCAACACCACCCGCGTAATTGTTTCGCCAGTACACGCAGTTAGTCTTTTGCTAGCTAGTAAAAGTGGAAATGTTGGTTTAACAGGGTCGAGTACACGTACTATAACATTTAAAATAGAATTTTTTTTACAATATGTCGTCTCGTCAACACATAACCACAGCCGTGTATTTTTTAATGCACATTTAATCCTATTTACAATGTCTTCACGAACACTTGGTACATATCTACGTAACGATGAACGACTTGGTAAATTCACCTGGGGATTGTATTTATTTCAGAACTCCCGAAATGCTGGTTTTTCCAATATGCGCAGGGGAACATCACAGGCAATCAACATTAACAGTAAATCAACATAAACTGAGGTTCCAAAGACGACACGCCATTTTTTTTATATTTATGCCGGTTACTATTGACATGAATTTTGCAGCCGTATTTATTCCAGCACATTAAGTCTTGATCACAAACTTTACACTTATTATTCACTTTATCAGCGTACGGTCGTTTTCAACCCTTTACGCTCAACATTATTTATTATTTATTAGTACTCTATGCATCGACCGACAGATAACAACTGAAGTGTGTCGTGTCATCGTCATCGTAAACAAGCGCGCGATGGCATTGGTATTGCGCACGACCCTGAATCTACCATCGCTTGGCCAGGCTTAATTGCGTTACTTAAAAAACTGCAAAGAAATACGGGCCTGCACTGCGTGTAAAGAGTTAAATTGCTTTATTTTTGCAAAGTGTCATTTTTTATGTATCCTTAGTTGTGTTGTAATAAACTACTGGCCAAATGAAACTAATAATGTAATTTTCTTGTGTAATTTTGAAGAAGAATGTCTTCAAAACGATAATAGGAGGCATCACGATGCGGTCTTGAAGGTTTTCTTGCAAATTTCATCAGAAATAAACTGGCTTAACCATGACATCAAACTAGGATAGAAGACGTTGTATACAGGGTGTACAATAACACTTTTGCCATTTTCAAAAGTTCGTTAGTTCCGAAAATGTAAAAAAACAATTGTAGATTTTTATGTTATATTAGGTTGTTCTATGAACAAATTGAAAAAAACCGTTTTTTGAAAAATTGCAAGGGAGTCATTTTGCACTCTGTATACAACATCTTTTATCATAGTTTGATGTCATGATAAATCCAATTTCTGATGAAATTAGCGAGAAAATCTTCAACACTGCATCTCGATACCTCCTATCGCTTTGAAGATATTCTTCTTCAAAATTACACAAGAAAATTGCATTATTATTATTAGTTTCGTTTTGCCAGCAGTTTAGATAAAATATGACTTGTCAGTTGTTTAGTAAAAATAAATAACATGTTTTATAATAACAAAGAGCAAATAAATAAATACAAGTATTGCTAACTAATTAATAACAACATTAAACTGATTTCTTTCTATAAATTGAAACTTTCTAGTCGCATCGTTTCTGATAGTAATTATAATTATTTTTGAATTTATATATAATTTCATTCGTCAAAATGTCTCATATTTCAAGTAAATTAAAAAAAAAATTTAAGTTACCATATTTACCATGTTTCAATAATCATATACATAACTATTTTTGTGAAAATATGTGTCCAGATTGAAAGTAATTATTGACCTATTTAAATAATCCTAGAATTTCTAGAAAAAAATTTATATACTATGTTTCATTCGAAAATAAGTATATCTTACGATGAAAGATATCAATTTATTTCTCAAAATAATTTACGAATGATTTAGATAAAACAAAAAGTAACTTGATTGTGCCCGCTCCGTCTGTAGTGAGAACCGCCTTCAATACTCAAGATAAGAAATCTACACGGACATCCTTTAACGCCCGTTGGAATAGAATCTACGCTCGCTGTATTTTTTCTTGTAGAGAATAATATATTTATTTGCATATATACGAACCAAAAATGTATTTAAATTAAATGTCTTATTTAATTAAAAAGAAATTGTATAGGTGTGGCGTCGGACGATTAACGACTTGCAAAAACGTAAATGGACAAAAAATAATATGTACATACGTATCGAGCACAAAGGAAAATATTGAAAATTTTTATAATAGAAAAGCTATGAAATATGGAAATATTGGTATGCATCCAACGAATACACATCTTAAAATCAAATGTCGAAAAAGTAGTGTATGTCTGCATATCTGACGTTCTAGTAAACGACATTACATTTCTTAGCTACACATTTTGTATTATTAAATGAATCGGTACTTAGAATACATTCTAATAAAATTTAGCAATACTCGTTTTACAGCTTGTTTGCAAATTTGATGAGACCATGTTAGATAATAAGTTTAGAGAAAAAGTTGTTTAATTATATGTTATGTAAATTACATCAGGGGCGTATTTTAGATGTTAAGATATGTTCTATTATAATATCTTTGTGTAGTTCATACATTACAGTCATTTTTTTTATTATTCATTTATTTAACGTCTGCCTATATCCGCCACCAGGTCCATACACCCACGCCAGGAGACGAACTACCTCCGACCTGGAAATCTTGCCGAATCTCTTTTTACTTAGATTTTCTACTTGCCTAATATCTAATAGACAAGGGACCAATTGCTTTACATCCCTTCCGAAGGATGGTATATCACCAACACAACCCTCGCCTAAGATTGCATAGCTTCTGCATTCTCTGATACAAACCGCTAGAAGACGGGACGAGGTCGCCGAGTTTCTGTCACAAATACAAGGTTTTAATTTGTGGTTTTCAAAGTCGCTGAGGGCAAAACAAAATTGAACAGAGGGTTCCTTACAAAACCGAATTTTACTGATGAGTACAGGTGATTTGTGTGTAAAATTTTTTGACTGTCGTTGAGACCAAAAATAAAATTGGACAGGGGGTCCTTTAGAAAAACGTAAAATTCACAATCACAAAACACTTCTGAAAAATTTTTGAAATTCAACAGACCGGACAGCAAGTTGACCTACAACTCGAATACTACTAGCCTGCCAAAAAGTTGGCGCAAGACTTCACGACTTTTCTTGATAATGATCGATTGGTAAAACCAAAAAAAAATGAAAAAAATTAAGTCGGATTCGAAAAAAAATGTTTATTGAGCAGTGTATCTTTTTTAAGCGTAATTTGATTTTATTAAAATTAAAATAA
Organism: Rhamnusium bicolor; assembly: GCA_029963845.1. NCBI lineage: Eukaryota > Metazoa > Arthropoda > Insecta > Coleoptera > Cerambycidae > Rhamnusium > Rhamnusium bicolor. The sequence goes on from JANEYF010005800.1 coordinate 1,240,136, forward strand.
TTTTGAAAAATTATTTTCAAACGACTAAGTCGGAAGTTATAAAAAATTTAAAATGATTTTTTTTATATGTCCTGGTGGACTAACAAACTGTTTTGATGACAATTATTTTTTGTAAAAATTTTGGTTGTCGATTCTTAAAACTCAAAAAATTTCAATAAATTCTGAAACTTTTATGACAGCCGGGAAACTTGAGAACTTTCTCAAAAGCCTATCCTCGCAAATTATAATTTTGAAAATGATTCCAAGTCTTGTGGTATGCAAGTCACTTACTTACCTGTCCTCGGAAATCTCGGATGAATATGTTCTTTTTTTAATATAGTTTGATTTTTTATTTTTTGTTAGTAGGGGTCTGCTTTGGGTTTTCTAATTTTAATAAATAAAAAACAACGTAAAGTTTTATAATAAAACCTAATGACGGAAGACGCCTCAAGCCAAAATCCACGAATGATAAAAGCTGTCGAAGAAGTGCTTCTGGTTGTCTGCAGTGAATGTTGTAGAAATATTTTATATGTGATGGACGCCGTCTTCGTTTCGCGAATACCAAAAAATAACAGCCTCGCGCGTGGAGAAATTTCTTAGTGCCTATCTTAATGCAAAAGTTAAAAATTTATACTTTGAAAATGATTTTACTATTACAACGTTCTCGTGTGGCTGCTGGGTGGAGAATTGTTTCAACTTGTCTGAAATTTTTATATTTATAAGGGTTGTGTCGCGATGTTAGCATGATGTCATGTTTTGTTAATTTGGCCTTGCAAAAAATTCTTTTCGAGGCACGAGCAACTAGCATCGTTTAAAATTTATTCGATACAAATGCTGAAATTTGGCTTTTACTATTTTAAAATTTTGTAGGGCCTCTCGGGGTACAATTAAATCGTTCGGATCTGTTTTTAATTGTGGTTTATGAATTTCTCTAGGAATACTGGTCATTATTACTTCTTCGATTACGTGGCGACGCCTGCCGTCGTATGTATACTACGGAGCGGTTTTTTAATGAAAATTAATTTTACTGTTTTGGCTTTTAAAAATCGGATAATTGAGATAAAAAATTGCGGTTTGAAGTTTTGAATGTGGTTTTTGAGTCTTTATCTAATTCGCTGGAAAAAAACTGAAGTGACATTTTGTACTTTGAGCCCTTGTAGTTTCTGTCTCGTGCATTTTTTAAATGTTTCTTATGGCTGTGGGCCTTTTATGTAATCTGGGTTTTTTTGTACAATTTTGGTTCTACAACATTTCACTTGAGTTACCATCAAATTACTGACTGTAACTACCGTTGCTTAATTTTTCGTATTGAAATACGAGTAATGTTAAGGCAGATCTACGCTCGCCCCCAAAGTCAATTTTCAAATCCGTTATTTTTGTCTTTCAAGTAATTCGCAAGTACGCCCTTGACCTTTATTCGAATTGACCATTTACTTAAAAACCACCTTGTATGTAATTAGCTTTTATCACATATTTATAAACTTAAAAAAGTAGTTTATCTTCGCATCAACAAATAATAATATAGTATAGTAATTACAGGCCCGGAACTACACTCATTTAAGAAAACATAAAAACTCGATTTAATTTATAAATTACTATGAAATTAATTTGTTTGTTTTAAAAACGACAAGGCGCCTTATCAAATTAATTGACTTGCGTCACTAACAATGCAATTGCTTTAAATTTGTTAACACTGAATTTTATCGTGATTACTGATTATCGTGTTTCTATTATTTTTTTTATTTCCAACCATAGTCACAATAGTAACAGTTTAAAATCATGTAATATGATATTTTGTATGTCAAAATTACAATTCCGCGTGTATCTCTCAAATAGATCCTGTCCGCCAGATCAATTAATTTTATGTCCGCCGTTCCGTACGGCAGCTATTTGTTTCAGATTGCGATAGATTAAATACCATAACATTATTTGATCTGTGATTCAAATTCTTAACAACATCGAGAATTTCGATGTGATATGTATCGTGTAATGTATGGTGATGGTGTTATGCAGAATCATTGAACGTGCCGTTTCATAAAGATGTTTTCCGTGCCGCTGACATACATACATATCTTTACACAAAATTGACAACTCGATTTGGATTGCGGGACAGGTTTGTGTAAGAAGGAGATTAGTTTTGAAAAAACGGAAATCAGTTTTAATAATTTTGAAGTCATTTTTTTGCCGACTTCACCTTCGATCATTCTGGATCTCGGTAGATTAGGATTTACGATTAACGATAAAAATATATATCTAATAGATTGGCTGAAAAGTAGGCCTTGAATATCCCGCAGAGAGTCCAGTTGGGTCCGTACATTTGCTGATCCTAACCAAGTCAGTTCCGTTTCTTGGTGAAGATGTCTTTTTGAAATATTAGTTTTTTTTTTATCAATCAGATGTGTAATATTATTAACATCCAGTACGGCCATGGTCCCGTTCGGGTCAAATACAATACAAGTAAAATAGTGCATGATTAAAAGTAAGTCGCAATCACATATCCAATTATTCTTTTTATAAAAGTTTATTAAACTTCAGTTTGTAAGATTTTCCTCTATTGACAGCACTTATCCCAATATTTAGGACCGGTGTAGGTCTACTATATTCTTTATCCTAATAATTAGATTAGGATAATTTTTCAAAGATATTTAAGAGGATTAAGTTAAAGTATTATATTGACAACGATGGCATTAAACAATAATTACTAGAAATAATGTACCAGTTATAAACATAACCACTACACCGTGTACACTGGGACACTAAGGTACCGATACTTTGTGTGCCAGTTAACTAGTAATTTGAAGTTTGCTAACTTCATATTTTCGTAAATATCGATGAAATCATGATACAAAATATTTAAATTAAAACTTAACTCAAATATAAAATATTTGTTACTATAACTACTTCAAAAATAAATACAAAATTAAAAAAACTCGATTCTGAAAGTGCAACTTTAATTAACTGACACACAAAGTACTGTGCCTAACAAAACAAAAATATATCCATCTTTAACTTCAACCGAATTTATGTGCAATAATTTATACGCGTGGTAAAACCCAGTTACAGGATAAATAAACCAAAATTTGGTCTGAATAAACAACAGATATACATAAAAATCCAAAATAGTGAATAATAGCATACAAAAATATATAAAAATACAATGATATAAAATACAACAACTATATGACAGCCTACAGACAGGTTTATACAAATATAATACAGAATATATATTACATAAAATATAAAAGACATTAATTAATTATACATGTACTAAGTAAATATTTTTTATATTACAATTTTACAGTCATTAAATATATCCAGACTGTATTCGATATTACTATAATTTAAGCATATTTGATACAAAAGAGATGCAATTTGTATAAAAGGTAGGAAGCATAAGTATATTATTTGTTCTTACACTTACGAGCCATTTACAGTACTTTTAAAACAGTAGTGTTTTTAAAAAATCATATCTACCATATCAGTTACACTAGAACTTCCAAATTTAGATAGATCCTAGATGAGATGCAACTTGAGGGCGTGAGCATACAAAATTTAAACTAGATGGTTACTTGGACACAAAAAAAGTTAGAAACATTCTTTAACTGGGATGTTTAATATTGTTTCTATTATGAATATATTTGCCATAATCATATGCTCAGGCCATAAAAGAACCCTTTAAACATAAACTGTAAAAATGTTAATAAATGTCCTGTTAAAACTTATTAAAAAAACGTACAATCAGGAATAATTGCACTGGAAGGTGCTGCGCTCTACAGGAAATTGACGAAAACTGTATAGGTATATCTTTTACTACATGTCGATTGTCTAATATTTATATGTAACACATATTTAGGTCAATTTCACGTAAAACTTGGAAGTTGATTTAAATTTATTAAGGGACTCTTAATTTGGGTGTTTTATGTTAATATAAATAATATGGTGAGTTCATTATAAAAAATCAAAACACAGTTACTGTTTACTAGTTTAGTTGAACAGTTTTCTTTTTCTATTGACATATCAAAAATTTTACATGGAGAACATGCAAGATACAAGAACAGAGAGAGGTACGCAAAAACTCACGCTCGACATATTATTGTATAAGGAGCGGGAACAAACCTCGCGTAAAGTGTACATGCATGGCATACACGGGCGTTAATTAATCATGAAGATAACGGGATGTAAGTATTGACAGTTATTCACAGGAAATACGCACTTGCCGTATAAAAACGAAATATTGTCATAATAACTGTATACTTACTCTTTATTATTTCCTCATTTCTTTGCAGCCCTTATTGAGGAGCCTTCGCTTTATATATTTTATAATATATGTGGTCGATATTTTAAATATTGCTTATATCAGATTTAGACTTCAGCATATGCTGGACCAGTATATTTTATCAGATCTAAATTCGAGACAGATAAATTTAACAAAGAAAATAGCATCACCAACGTTTCCTTTTTGAAATATTATGCCCACAAAATGTCTTCACTATAATGTATACATACAAGTTTTACTTTGTAAATAACTGCAAATAATTATGGTAGCATCAAAACTTGAAGATATGGAACTTTTTTTTTTTTTTTTTTTTTTTAGAGAGAATACTTAAAAAGTAACCTTTGTGAACGTATAGTTACCATTTAGCCAACATCGAATAATTTGTATTGATCATTTCGTCACTATAGTACGTCACTTAATATTTTGCCACGAACAACAAAGTTCTGGAGTTCATTGCCCAAACATGACTTCTATTCTATTTGAGTGTTTAATTTTTTATTATAGTGGGAGGGCTCCATAAAATTCATCATTCAATAATTTAAAAATGTGGTTTCAATAACTTAAAACAAATATTATCTTCTCAGTACTCATGTTTTTTTGTTTTCCCCTTTTTTTGTTAATATTTTTTTCTAGTCTCTGCCGGCATCTCTTATATAACCTTAATGCTCTATGACATCACATCTCTGATAGATATTGAGGATAATAAAATAGTAGGTAGACGATTTAACAATTAATTTTTTTTCTTTATAATCCTCAATGCCACTACAACAATTACATATGACAAAAAAATTGATAAAAGAAAAACCCGGTTTAATTAGACAGTGCTGATTTTTTTCCCAGTCATTCCAAATGATCGTGATTAATTACGTTCTATAATTTATCGTTTCAAAAAATTAAAAACAAAAAAAAACAAAATTAGTCGCCGACTAAATATATTTAGACCGATTTAAACAAAAAAAAAAACCAAATCTATAAATAGTTAGGGTCAGCGAATCCGAGTGTGTAAATCTATCATGACTTCGATGACTTGAGAAATTTGCAAAACGACGGTATTCATAGTAACTGTTTTTAAAAGGGCACGTTCTGCCTTTAGCTGAATAATTGATGTTATGCGATTTTTGTATACCATAAATAAAAATCACCAAACAGCAGAGCAAAATAAATCACTAAAGCAAGTTACTCCAATAAGATTAAATATTTAAATTTAGGATGAATACATATAAAAAATATAAGTCTATGTAACCTCAGTCTATGTAGAAATATAATTTTTAAAACTCTGGTGGACACATTATATCTTTTAATTTGAAATGATCATTGATCAATGATCATTAACGTATCTGTTTCATCATAGGTCAAAGAAAGGGGCTTCACGTTGGTGGAAATGGACACTGAATTATGGAGCGAGGAACCTACACCATCAGCCAGTCGGCATGGTAGTCAAGATGGAGAAATTTCAGAATTAACCAAAGAAAGTTGGGAGGTAAGTTTGTTCTTTTAATTATTTCATTTTTGATTGAGTCAAATTAATTATAAATTTGCCAGTGCTATATTTATGTAAATATCTAAAATTGCGTTTTATTGTGTAGAAATGAAGATGAATTAAATACCAAAAAAAAAAATATAAATAAATTACATTGACCATGTTTTTTTTTGCAAATAAAATCCTGAATTATGTTTTCTTCAGGTTTTTATGTAATAAATAGTCACTTTTTGTAATTAGAGCGATTAAAGTACATAATTAAGATTATAAAATGTAGATTATAAAACATTTAATAACAATTAATTATGTTCGTTAACATACTATAGGTATTGGTACAATGTACACTGACCCGCACAAATAGTAGGACAGCAGGAAAAATTGGTATGAATTTAATTAGTCAGTGTAAAAAACATGTAAAATTGTTTTTTTGGTGTCTTTTCTAAACCTTCTCGTTTAAAAACATAGTTATTTTAGAAGGATAACTTCAATTTTAAGAATAAAAAAGGTGTCCGACGAGAATTTGAGTACATGCCATGAATAAAGAATAGGCGATTATACAGGGTGATTAACTGGACCAACTTCAAATCTGAATTCAGGACCTCAAAATAAGAAAAAAGTTTCCTATGACTATGGAGTTATGTCTGGAAACGCTTCGTTAAAGAGTTACGCCCCTCTAAAAATGAAGGTTAAAATTAGGTTTTTAATTTCTTTTCTCAAATTTGGAAATAGATAAACATGAATTTTGTTAGAGATTTTCTATTAATGGGAACGCTTCTAAAGGATATTTTTTTATTAGAACTTTTGAACGGACTCGAATTTTATCAGATAAAAATAAGGGTTGGAAAGCTGGATTCGTTTAGAAACTCATTTGTTTCTTTTGTTATTTTTTTCATCCAACCGATAGTTTTTGAATAAGAAAATAAAATAGTCTCGATCCACACGATTATTTTGGAAATTGCATTGTAAATTTTTGTGGATCGAGACTATTTTATTTTTTTCTTAAAAAACTGTTGGTTCGATGAAAAAAATAAAAGAGACCAAAAAAGTTTCTAAATGAATCAAGTTTTCCAAACCACATTTTTATCTGAAAAAATTCGAGTCCGTTAAAAAGTTCTAATAAAAAAATGAAATGGGGGTTGATGATTTCACCCAAATTAAAAACTAATTTTAACCTCCAAGTGCGTAACTCTTTAACGAAGCGTTTCCAGACATACCTCTATAGAAAACTTTTTTTTTATTTTGAGGTCCTGAATTCAGATTTTAAGTTTGTCCAGTTAATCCTGAAACATCTTGTAAAACAAAATTTCTTTATTTAATAACCTCCCCTATCTGATTACACTCTCAAGTCTACATTGCATGGCTTCATTTACGTGTTGGATGACCTCTTGAGAAATTTTATCCCATTCTTCCTGTAATGCATCTCTAAGTTGCTGCGGTGTTAACAACTGCGACGTTGCCTGATCTGTCTTCACAGCATATACCATACGTTATCTATGGGATTTAGGTCAGGACTACGTGCTGACCAGTCTAGAGCTTCAATACCGACTCTCATGGAGGTAATTTATAACAATTCTGGCCACATGCCGATAAGCATTATCGTGCATTAAAATAAGTTGCTCACCAATAAATCCCGCAGAAACCACCACATTCTCCCAAAATGCCAGGCCAGGAACTCTAAACGTTTATAGTCCTTGATGCTAGCCCACACCATTACGCACCCACCACCGAAGCTCACCCTCTCTCGGTTATCTGGAGGTCTCAGAGCGAATAGGGGCTCATGAGAAAAGTACATTGCTGCACTGCCCGATATTCCAATTGAGATGTTCGCGTCCGAAATTAAACCTGGCTACACGATGATTTCGGAGAAGCTCGGGAGCCTGTTGCTGATCTTCCAGCAGATAAATTTACTTCATCTAGTCTCCTCCTAATAGTTCTATCGCTGACGTTGACCTGGCGCACTTCTTGCAGTTCATTCCTTACTTGAACGGCAGTCATATATCGATCTCGCAGGATAGAAATCACGATGTATCGATCATCTCGAGGAAGTTAGCTTCGATTTCTTCCAGATACCGCACTTCTGCGGTATTCGCCCGTTTCTCGAAAGCGAACTGCCCTGTGGCCACTGGATTGAGGAAAATCCAATCTTACAGTGACTTTGTGGATGCTAAAGCCAACATCAGTTAAAATAACTACTCCAGCGGAATCTCCCGCATTTTCGAAAACACCAGTACTTAAAACAATCGGCAAAATGCAAGCCAATACTAAAGAATGATTTCGGCAGTTTCTAAAATGATAAGGAAAAGAAAAAAATTGGGAAGAAAAAAATGATCAAAAAAGCTGCAAAAAATAGAATAATTACTTATTCTACATATTTTGTGTACACTGAGAAAAATTTTAACCAAAAACATAGTAGTTTTTCTTGCTGTCCCATTTTTTATGCCAATTAGTGTATATTAGCGTGTCGCATTCTGTTGCGACTTGGACACGAAGGGAAACTATATAAAAGGTAAATATACAGTATGTTCTACGGAACGTGGTTGATTACGTGGGTATCTTGATTATTAGTGGATATAGAGAATCACTTAAATAATCAAAGTAGTGCAAAATTTTAAGCCCATTACGTTGGCGCCTAGAAAACAATTAAATTCCGATTGCTTTAGATTTTGTTTAGGAAAAAGCAAAAAACCAAAATCGCTATTTTTAAAAGTGCTTTGTAAGTTTTTTATTTGTGGTTCAATTAAAAAATGTTTAACATCATTTTGCAATTATTTTTTAAGGATTTTACAGTGGCATTCTTAATTTATTTTTTCAAACAGTGGTTTTTAAAAAAATCACCAACTTATTTCAAAAATGCAAATTCGATAACAAAAAAATGAAGAAACTTTTTCTGCTTTTAAAATACTCTAGCCGGCTGAATTGTTTCTTCTAGTGATCTTCGGTTCCTTCTTTACCGGCATATTATGGCGGTGGATCCTTTGGACTCTTAGGTGCGTTTGGTTTTGGAGACTGTTATATTGCAATCTGCGTTTATTTATGTAATTACGTTTATAATAGTAGTTACTTGATTAATTGCATGTTGCCTTCTTTCAGTATGAAGCTCTCGTGGGTTTTAATAATTATGGGTGGGAGATAATTAGTGTTAGGCGTCACCTTACAAACGAGTACATATTATTATTCATTAAAAGTATTTTTTCGGCAGTGTGTCGATAAATTAAACACTGCAGGCAGTTCTACAAAATAGGTACTGTATGAATATAAAAGATAGAAACAAATAAACTTCCTCTTGTTTAACCCGTGTCGGTATAAATATTTTTTTTTAAATAATTCGTCAGATCAAATTTATCTTTCTGTATGAATTTTAACTAGCAATAGTAAATATAGCATTGGTAAGTTAATAATTGTATTATTGAACTGAAAGTCCACAAAAAAAAGTTCGTGGTGGTAAAATTACATCTGGTTGTTTGGGTGCAGCTTATCAAGGCCCCCTATGTTAAGATCTACAGCATCATCAAGACGCAGACAATGTCGGCAGACGGCAGCGATGAGGTGATTTGATTCACGCACGACACCACAAGCCACACAATTATGTTACGTCTATACTTTATTGTCCCCTCTGTATATTATTGACCACATATTTTTCAGTTATTTAATAGCCATATTAACGGCATTTAGTTTTTCTTGGACCTGATTTGGCATCTCGCCATTCTAAATAGAAAAAGTATAATATTTAATTTTTTATCCAGATCGGTAATTCCTCATTTATGTGCAAATTGGAATTACAGTTTAAAAGCGCGCAAGCTCTACTGGCCTTCCTAAATTGTTGATTTAGTGTGTTATGTAAATATTATAATCTGGAAATGAAAATTGTTATTAAAATCGGCAAATGGATATTGGAAAAATGGTTGTTTATTTTCGATTGTAGTACAAGAACGTTTATTAATTGAAATGGAATACACTTTTATTTAAACAGTTCAAAATAAGTTTTATTTAATATTTTTGGAACACGTCGACTGGATATGAAATTTTTTTGTAGTACTTTTTATTATAGTATTTCTATTGCTGCTACATAATTGTTGCTTTAATTACCTATTTTTAATGAACCTATATTTATGAAGTATAGACAGTATAGTACTATAGTCAATATCTTTATCCAGCCATTTTCATTAATATTATTACATTGAATATCGATTAGATATATTTATTTAATTAATACTTGAAAATATGTATACTCTCCTTATTGCAGGACGGATTATCAGTATTTCGCATTCAAGAATACTTTTTTAAAACAGCAGAATTGAACCAAAAATAAAAATTGATTATGAAAAATAGGCATGGTAAGCCCAAAATCACCAACCAAAAGTATTTAAACAACGCTATTTACACACTACACAGGTTAATACATTACACAAATAAGGGAGTGTAACGCGCCATTTCGATTAGAACACAAATTACCGTACCAAACGTTACAAATTTTCAGACAACATATTAGATCACGCCCCTCACAAAAAACTGGGAGAACGCGTCCAAAATTTAATAAAAAGGGGCTCCAAAATTCAAAATTTTTCTCACCTTTATCTTCATTTCTTTTTGTTTGTTGGTGTTATCAAAATTCCCCACAAAATTTATTCCAAATTATATATTATCCATCAGTAAATTGCGGCACATTATTATATGTTATACAATAAATATCAATATATTCCAAAATAAGCGGGGAGTTAGACATTCCCGCTCCCCAGTTCCGTATTGTTTAAAGGCGAGCTTTTTATTGTGCAGCTTGGCTCGTCATAGTATTATCAAAATTCAAAATTTATATACACACTTTTTTACAATTTACGTCTTTTTATTTTTATTTGTATTTTACGTTTAAAGTTTTTATATCAACGATACATGCATATCAAGCGTAATTATACAATTTAAAATGTTTATATTTTAGGTGTTGTGTTACTGTTTAATATTTTTATTTCTAAGCCTGGGCCGGTCCCGCTCCGTCCGACCTTAACAACTACCCCGTCGCCACCACACGCGGGGATGCTAGGTCGGCAACGGACCCGTTGTCCGGCGAGGGCAATATACAATGTGTTTATATTTTAATGTCAATAAAATTGTTATGAATCGAATTGAATTGATTAAAATACTGTGTAAAATATTACACTAAATTGACATCTAACAGTGTACAAATAAGAACATACCAATTGTATACAAGACACCAATAGCTGGTAAATTTTTATCATTAACTATGTGTAATACAAGGTGCGCTATAAAAACGAGTCACATATTAAAAGTGTTAGATGCGAATAATTTTATTAGTAAAATAACTGTACATCATTTGAAGAGCATGAAAAACTTTTTTATTATCTAGATAGTACCTGTTACAAAGCACTATTCATGAATGTCTGGAATCATCAACAGCATCGTTCATTATTATTGAACAATATTTCAAATATGGATCTGTAACAGATACTCGACGATTATTTAGACGGCACTTCAACATTTACCAAAATAGACCGATTCCATCTCGTTGTGCTCTTAATTTCTGGGTTAAGAACTTTCGAGAGACTTCTTCAGCATATAAGAAAAAGCAAAAACCAACTGCGGTACGTAGTCACTACGTATACTACGGAGATCTGTCTCCTCAGCGATCTGTTCGTCGACATTCAGTGTCTTTGAATATGTCCAACATCAGCTTGTTTTGCATATTGTACAAGAACTTAATTACCACCCATACAAGATTCAGGTTGTTCAGATATTGCGAAATCAGAACCTTATTAACCGTGTACATTTTTGTCAGCAGTTTTGTGATTTTTTTTAACGATACCCCCGACCTAATGAACAATGTGTGGATGTCTGACGAGGCACATTTTCATTTGATAGGACACGTTAACAAAATTATGTGCCGTTACTGGTCTAATAGGTGCGTTCTTTCCAACTGGTATCTCAAGAGATTTCAGTAGATCTTAGTTTCGGTAGGAATGTTACTGTTTTCTTTAGTTATCTCATTTTGATATTAGTTAAGAATTGTATATTTTAAAATCTGACATCTCATTTCACATTAATGGAAGGGGAAATTTTATCATTGACATTTGGTCAGTCAGCAAATGATTTTAAGGTTAGGTTAACTTAATTTCATGTATATTTCTGAAACTAAAACTTCGTGTGCAGCAATTTGTGCTCATTCAACTCTAATTTGATATTTTAATGTTTAATGTTGGTGATGCTATATTTTTTACCGTCAACAACAGAACACGAATAGCTAAATAGAAAGGGGAATATCTAAACTTGTAATTTGATGTTTTTGAAAGTTACTGAAATATTAGTTAATCTCATCTCAGTTAATCTCATATTGGTATGAGATGTTGGGTGGAAAAAACGCACCTAATAAGCAACAGGTTTTCGAAAAACTGTCGAATTATTTTCAATTTCCCACTCTTTTGTGATATTATTACTGATTATTGGCAACTAACAGATAAGTTGTGTTATTATTACAGTCGTGTATTACAAATTAGTTAAGGACAATTTGAAGAAAAAAATATTTTATATTTGAGAAGAGAAATGATTTAAAAATGTTTTATTATAAAAAATTACAAAACTATCCAGCTTTTAAAGAAAACCTATTGGTGTTTGAATACTATCAGACTTACACCTTTTTTTTTTTTCTGGTGGAACTTTCGCAACCAGGAACCAAACAATGCATTTTTAATTAAGCGCACAGAGAAGTTCTACACTAAACAATAACCACAAAATGCCATTCAAAAACTAATAAATACAGAACAAATCTAATAAAACTAACGAATCAGGCAAAAAGTACAATAATTAAATAAATCAAATCACAGCACATCACATACAAAAATCGTCCAAAGATGACAATTGACACCTCGAAACCCAGTGTGGCAACGCGAAATCACTAATTTTTGCCAATAATAAACTGAAATGTAACTAGATTGCCCACAGTATGGCGGCCCCCATTACAGGGACATTTTCTCAAGGTTAAGCAATGCCAATTAGAGATCCAGATTATATTGAGAAATTCGTTTAAGTAACTCTCCAGACATTTTAGCGCGGCCTCTCGCCAGACGATCTCCCTCTGATGAGCGGCAGGCGGCCGACAATGAATACCAGTATTAGTCTTACAGTTTGTGATTTCTTTTTGTGGGGTTATCTAAAGTCCAGTTTACTCAATTGTCCACATACCATCGAGGAGCTCGAGAATATTGTATGAAGACGTTAAAAGGATACCGGTGAATATGCTGGAAAATGTAATGGTAACGTCCGTTCACGAATGGAGGAATGTTTGGGGAGGAGGGATTAACTTGCAGATGTTATTTTTAAAAAATAAAATGCCTTTTCATGCTCTTGAATAATGTATAGTTGTTTTACTAATAAAATTATGTTCGCCTAATTTGCAGACTCGTTTTTATGATGCACAAGTTATTAGTAGATTAGCATGGCGAAAATATTCAATTTAAGAGGCAGACTGCTCGATGGGTGAAAGAAAAGCGACTTACGCGCAGTCACCAGACTCCAATTGTTGATTCTTTATCTTTCGTTTCGCCCGTTAAGCGGCATTTACATTTACAAGTAATCCGTGTTCGAATCAGATACTCATGAACAAAATTATAAATATAAACGCGTATATACTCGTATAAGATATACGAGTACGCGTTTACATTTACGTTTTTGATAACGAATATCCCACTCGTAAATATAAATGCCGCCTTAGAGATCTAAACTGACTCTTGGGCCTCCTTGTAGGTATGTATTTGAAAGTTATAACCATGGGCGTTCGCAGGATTTTTAACGGGGAGGGGACAGTTCATCCTACAACGGGCATTCCACCCTCGAATAATCACTATTATGGTTCTCTCGATTTTCACAAACCGGTTTTTTTTGATAAATTTATGAAATTCGAAAACCGGTTTTCAAATTAAAAATACGGTTTTAGACACTAGAATTTTTGTGTGTACAAATTTCTTAATTATTTAATTAGAAACGTTAACAATTTTACTTAAAATCGCCTTGGGCAGAAGTATATTGTAGTAAAAGTTTGCTATAAAAGTAAATCCTCATTAGTAAGGCAAATGTTTGACATGAAAAACCACAAACTTATTTTATTATGGTTAGAGTTCGGATGGAGGCTCCCAGTGACGGCCTTTATGCAGACGTAATGTTGTATTGTAAATACCTACTGAAACATTCCCAAACAACAGGAAAACACACAACATGATAAAGTTAATTTAATTTCAATTTAAGATATTAATACGCAAACTAGTTTTATCGGAAAACGTATGACAAAAAAAGAGATATCAAAAAACTAAAAATACTTTTTGATTGGCGTTTTTTATCCGTTACAATTTGGCGAAAAATGTTTTTTTTTATAAGACGTTTCGTCTTTGCAGGACTATCATCAAGTACGTTATTTTAAATACGGACCTGTATTTTTATTGCAATTTTTTTTGTAGCATTTGAACCTTAGACTTCATTGATGTATTAAACTTTTATGTCGCTAAATGTATCGTAGCTGTAAATCATCATCAAGAAAAAAAAATCACAATTGATGAAATATAGAAAATTCAAAATGTTACTTTTTGTCAAAAATCTCAAGAACAAGAGATATTTTCGATTTCTCAACGGCATATTCCTGATCACTAAATTCTGCAACTTTGCCCCAATTTAACCGATTCTGTATCTCTTACCGTTTCCGAGATTCCTGTAATAAGAAGCGAATTTGTTTCAGTCCGTATAGATAAGAGTAACCTATATTTTATTTTGTTATGTTTTTGTAGTTCCATAAATATTAAATAAACTGAAAGTATAATAAGTATATGTATAAATACTGTTTTTACTGTTTTAATAACATTTTTTTTTGTTTTTTTTTTTTTTGGAATACTAGAATTCGAAAACTGGTTTTTTTGTAAAGTCGGATTTTATATAAACCATAGTCACTATGTACAATCAAACAAGTTTCGTAAATCCGTAATCAAATGTGTATTGTTAAATATTTTATCTTCGTCGGTGAAAATAATAAGTTTCCGTTTTATTATTATGTGCAAGACAAATTAAAGTTACAAATGTTAAAAAATTTTACGTAAAATTCAAAATAAGTAAATTATTTTCAGTTTTAACAAAGTGATCGATGTACGTATTGATGGTAATTTATATATCAAAAAAAAAACCGTTATTATTGTTCAAATAAATAAATTCTGCATCAGTTTATGTCATTCCTTGTTTTAGAGAAAAACGTTGCTGTAAAGGATTCACAACTTATAGATCTTAAAAAAACTCAAATTAATTTGTTGAACACCGACGTAGATAATCATTATTAAAAACATTTTTTATATTTTTTATAAAATTAGAATTACTAAAAAAAATTACTTTTAAGGTGGCCATGTCTTCGAACGAAACTATTTTCAGGTAATTTTGTAGCTAGAAATTTTCAAAACTACTAGTAATAAATAAAAAAAATTACCTAACACTGGTAACTACCAAGTTCAATTTAGGAGCCGCTGATATATAGTTTAAAACCAGTATTTTAATACATAAAAATATTTTACCTGCATTTTAGTGGTGGAAGCATGCTACTCCGACAATTTATTTAAGTTACAAACCAAAATAGGTAGTCGTAAGAATTATATCTGAGGTTTTAGCAGAACCGCCACTGGACTAAAACATGTATTCAATGCTCTTTAATTTGCATGATAGTCGTCATGACTCGAGATCTGTTTGATTTTTTTCGTCTTATCAAACTTTTTCCAAGTTTTTTTATCAGTAATATTTGCAGTAGGTATCCCTAGAAAGAAATACTTATAAAAACAAAAATAGAAAAATATGTGGTCATAATACACCGGGCTTAATTCCTTCTCCTATTAATAGATGTGACTTCTCCGATACATTCTACACTGTAGTGGCTTCATTAGAATGAACTGAATGTTTGATGTTTAGTTATAGTATTAGCCCTGTTCCCTATCCTAGCACCAAATATCAACCAAAGCAAGTTGCAGTTAATTAATTTTCCCTCTTCAGTACAACTATTGAAGACATTTTTGAAAAGCTTTAATTTGTTAATTCTAAAGACGGCGTAAAAGTGTTGTGATGCGCAGCGTGTCTTTTTGTTTCTTGTTTTTATTTATAATTTGTAATACATAGACATTTGTAACTTTTAATTTTACTATTCGCGTAGTTGTCGTGAATTTGTTGTCATTCTTTGACATTTTCGTAGTTGACTTTTCTCTGATCATGTGTTAATGGTTCGTAATATGTGTATGTTTTGACAAAACGCCGAGGAAATGTGTAGAAGAAGCACTATACCCCACTGTAAATGGAAATAAGTGTGACATTGTGATAAAGGGAGGATTTTTTGAATATTCTGTTTTCGAAAACAAAAGGTATAAGGACATTTAATGTAACGGTTTTGTCGATTGATTTTTTTTGCCTATCTAAGGCAGAGAAGTTCTGCATAAAAGAAAATAATTTAATTAACTAACAAAATATAATTATTAGTAAACATTTCATCCAAAATTTTGCTTTAAAACCAAGTCTATTATAAGGCCTAAAGGACCTGATAAGTCGTCACGTCACACATTGAAACTTTTCTAAACAAAAACAATGTGACGGTGAATATATATATATATATATATTTATTAAATACATATTTACAATAATTCTTAGAGTAGCCATGGATAGATAACGCATAACAGTTGGCTATTTATTTGACGTTCCTAACAGTGAAATCACTGTTAGAGACATTGACAAGATTTTATATTTTCAATAGTCGTCTGTTTTTTTCTGAGAGCGAACTATGGAAATTCAAAAAAATTCGTAAAACTTTTGTTTTTAACATTGTTCGATAACTTCTCAAATAAAGCCTACAGGAGGGGTCACAATATATGAGGAATCACTCTATATATGCCGAGGTATATGTAGTAGTAATTAATAAAATACTGAGATTTTTTTTTAAGTATCAGCAAGAAAAAATGCCATTTTTTCAGTTGCTAGCATTTTCAAAAAAAGTATTACTCCTTTTGACAATTTTTAAATATTCTTAACAAAATCTTGTAATCGTCAATGAAATATACCTACTTCCAAACAAAAACCACATTTCAAAAGATTTTGCTTCAGAAAATCCTCCATTTTTATGGACTCACCTTTCCTCATTGACAAAAATGTTCTCATGATTATTAAACAGCCATCTACCCGTAGGTTCTGCCAATGTCTGAGGAATTCAGAAGAGCCTTCTATTCATCTGCAGCACCATCTTTGGACATAGAATTGTCCCCTCCCGACTTGGTGGGAACCACCGAAATCCTTACAGATTATCACCGTGAATGCCTATGCAGGCACCTTCCCGCTAGGGCAGAAGGGTATGCCTGGACTCTGGTGTTCAGTACAAGTCAACACGGATTTAGCCTTAACTCGATGTACAGAAAGATGTACAAACTCGAGTCACCAATTCTAATGGTTATAGAAGACACAGACAATAATGTAAGTAAAATTTTCTCTTTTTAATGTTTCAATTAAAAATATGTATACTAGAGAACAATTGTTTTATTTACGGTATATTTTTCTACATAATTAAATATTTACTTTAGTGAGAAATGATTTTTGATTTTCAATAATATTTTTACTCTTTACCAATAAATTTTTTCCGCTTGACTTCAAGATCTGGACACAGTTAACAAAAATATCATTGCCATTACTATGAAAATAAGTATAAATTGATTGTGACAAGTGGTGTATATAGTTATCATGTTAAATGTAAATAATTTAGTTATATTCTTAATACAAAGTAAAATATTTACAAGATAATCCGAATGAATAATTACAGACAACACGTATTCACTAATCTTTTCTATTTATTTTCTAATTCACTTGTCTATGTGACATCCGTGGAACAGCTCATCCCAGCTAGCAGGGAAGCGTCATTTTCATGTTGATTATACCTCACCAGTTAACGTAGATTTCACCACAGTTTTGACGTAAAAATGACAGCAATATGACATATCCAATCAACGTCGATATTTCGACGTGAAATATACGTCGCGAAACGACGGCTTGATTTTAGAAATAAAATAAAAAATGTTTTCAACAAATATGGACATGAAAGCTTCTGGTTGTGGGGTCAAGACATATATCGGTTTTAGTTTTAAACTGGGGACTAGTATTATTGCATTGTATTAAATTAAAAAAATCTTCTGGTTGTAGGGTCAAGACATCTATCGGTTTTAGTTGTAAACTGTAGGGACTAGTATTATTTCATTGTATTAAATTAAAAAATCTTGCCTGCTTCTTCAATCGGGGACCTCTGCATTTTGTAGTCTGATGCCTAACTCACTGAGCCGTTGAATATTTTATAAGGGCGTGTACAATTGGTTATATAGGCAATATAATCGTATCAAAAACTGCAGTATTAAAACAATTTAAGGTTTAATATAGGCAATTAATTAGTAATTAGAAACATACAAACAAATCTGATCTTTCCCAAACACACCCACTCATATATTTTCTTGTGATCACCATAAGAAAAATATAATTTAAATTTTACTTATTAAGGATACTTACTTACCTACCTATTGGAAGCGCATATGACACCAAAATAAACAAAATTACCTTTTAATACCCTAAAAAATAATACCATCATGGAGGTTGCAAAATTTTCTTTTGGGTTATTACTACTACCACTCTAAATTCGCCACTGTTACCCCCACTAGCCAAATCTTAAATCCGCCAGGGTAAGAAACATAATAATTATTTGCAGGGAACAATTAAAATACATACCTTGAATATTTTAACATTTCATGAAACCTCATGTACTGTGTTCAAGGCCTTCGTATAGATTGTAAGGCATATGCCAGACGTTATGTTATTATAATACATAAAATCAAATTGGGATAGGTGAATCGTAAAAGCCTGGCAGCTTTACACATACACTGTGTCCCAGGAGAGATGTAACAAAAGGTGTAATGGACAACAAATTGTCGAATTTTGGAATGGCACTTGGAGATTCAGTCTTGCTTGATGTAAAACTAACAAGGGGAGGGCACGACCTTGGGAATTTATTTTGAGATGAGACTTTGTGTAATAATTGTACTTCTTTAGGGTGTTAACCCCTTGGAATGGCAACGCGCAACGCTCAATCGATTCGGAGAAAATGACGTTTAAAAATTCAAACTCAGCTTATATACTAGTGAGGTTCTTCGAGTTCCCGCGGCGAAATAGCCTAGTAGATAACGTGTCTGCGTACCGCTTGGGCGCTCGGGGTTCGAATCACGTGCACGAGTTACTTTTTTTTTAAATTATTTATTTAATTGTTTTTACAATTAAATAAATTTATTATTTAATATTATCGATCATTTAAATAACAATAATGTCAATAATGTTATTTTGCTAACGAAAAAGACTTTAAAATACACTATTACTAATGGATATAATAATAATAATAATAGTTTATTAAATTATAGTATATTTATTTGGTAGTAATTTAAATTATTACTATAATTAAATTATGATTTAAAATTTAAAGTCTTTTTCGTTAGCAAAATAACATTATTGACATTATTGTTATTTAAATGATAGATAATATTAAATAATAAATTTATTTAATTGTAAAAACAATTAAATAAATAATTAAAAATAAAAAAAGTAAGTCGTGCACGTGATTCGAACCCCGAGCGCCCAAGCGGTACGCAGACACGTTAGCAGCTAGGCTATTTCGCCGCGGGAACTCGAAGAACCTCACTAGTATATAAGCTGAGTTTGAATTTTTAAACGTCATTTTCTCCGAATCGATTGAGCGTTGCGCATTGCCATTCCAAAGGGTGAACGCCCTAAAGAAGTACAATTATTACACGAAGTCTCATCCCAAAATAAATTCCCAAGGTCGTGCCCTCCCCTTGTAAGACATATCAAAAATGAGTTGATCGATGTTATACAGGTTTTATAAGTCAGTTTATTAAAATCTACCTTTATTTTCAAGATATGAACAATCCCATTAAAAAAGTTGTTTAGAATGCATTTTTTGTCTCCTTACGAAATTTTAGAAATATGAATTTACTTTGTAAGAACTGCCCCTTTTTTTTCAGTAAATTAGTATTTTATTTTGAATCATTAAAAATCGTTTTTGAAAGTTGACAGTGCCCAAAAAACACAAATATGTTTTCTAAAATAAATTAGTATTATGAATAACTTTTGTTCTTAGCGTCTTATTTTCAACAAAACTTACTACTATTAAATAAGCGGTCAGTTCAAAGTAAATTTATATTCCTAAAATTTTGTAAGTAGGCACAAATTGCATTCTAAGCCACTTTTTTAATGACATTTTTCATGTATTGAAGAATAAAGGTAGTTTATTATTAGTGACGATTTTTATAAATTGACTTATAACACCAATTCATCAACTCATTTTCGATATGTCATAGTTGTACACCAAGCAGGGACTGATTCCCGTAGTGCCACCCCAAAATTTAAAAAAATTTTGTTCATTACACCTCTTGTTACATTTATTCAGGGACGCAGTGTATATACCGCTGAGTCTGATACAAGTAGTTGAACATTTTCACTTTTAACACCAATATTACACAAAGCATTTACCACAATGTTCTCAACTGTTCGCGCATTGGTTTGCAACACACATTTACTACATATTAACAGTGAAGGTGTACTCTAAAGAGAACTTTAAAATACGCATATAGCAGTAGCAAATAACAATAATATTAATGATTTTATACCCCTTAAAATCCATGGCTTCATTAACACACATCCACACGTACTGATTTCAACGCTTCCACCGTGATATCGTTGATATAGTTGTTACTATTTATTTTTATTCTCGCGCCATCTCTGCACACTGCGACATTTGTAGGTAAACTGAATAGTGAAAAAACACGGTCTGAATCTTACTACAGCTGTGCTTCCCTATGGAAACTCAAATAGACCATTTGTGAAGTCGTTCCAGGATTTACGTAAATTGTCCGGTGTCTAATAAAAATGCTTCTTTTTTTCTCCGTTATACGCGTGTAACTTGGGATGCAGGACTTTTATGCTTTCGTCTAAACTACTAAAAGAACGTGTATACAAAATTTCAACTCTCTTCTATTTTTTTCTTAAATACAGACGGATTTTTTTAGATAACTGGACTATAATTGTTAGATGGTATTATGCGAAGCTATATTTTGTAGAAATAATTTTTTTTCTTCTTCATAAGTACCTCACTTTGTATATAAGGGAGAAAGAAATAGACGAATATGTATAGTGTTGTATAGCCATATGCATGGTCTGTTTGCAAATTTGCAAATTGCAAATTTTTGCAAATTGAATATAATTTGTATATTCCCAAATAGCACACACATAATCTTATATTATCCCCAAAATATTTGTATAGAATATCTACTTATTCTTAGAATAACATGAAAATAAATATATTCTTTTGAGAATATTCTTAGAAGTATCAAATGGGACACTCTTTTGTCTGTTTAGAATAATTTCAGAATAATTCGAGAAATATTCTTTGGACAATCTATTTTAAAAAAGTTGAAGAATATATTTTTATATTTACCAAGATATGTGTATAATAATAAATTATTCTTAGAATATATTTTGTGGTTAAATCATAGATTGTATATTCAAGGTATCTTTGTATTAATGTAAAATTATTTGTGCATATTAAATTATTCTCAGAATACACAGGGTGTCCCATAATTAAGTACCTTGCTTCAAGGGGGTGATAAAACTAGAAAAAATAAGTTGAGTTTTGTATATAAACATTTGCCTTAAATCAGTTCATAAGGGAGCTACAATTCATTAAACATAGTTTTTTACCAATAAATTCGAAACGTCTTAAGTTTCAAAAATTAAATTTGGACCATTTATTAATTTAATAATTCGCCAAATTTTTATCTAAATATCATGATTTGTTGGGATAGTTACAGGGGGGGGGGGGTGAGACTGGTGAGAGTAAATTTTCGCTGTAATTTTTTTTGTCTTATTTTTTTTTTAACATTTAAAACGGAAAAAGGCATCAGTGTTAACAACTGCATAAAAAAAGGTGTTCTTACTAAATTTCGATAGGATCCATCGTTTTGAAGTTATTTATATTTTAATATTGCAATACGATAGGTATGCGATATTGGAAGGTCTACATACTTCTACAAAAATAATTCCACAAATTGTTTTGTAGAGTAATTTAAAATATTACTTTACGCAGTGAAGCCAGGGCCGTAGCGACGTTGATCACTTTGGAGGGGGGGTGGCTCCAGAATACAATGTAAAAAATGCGCCGCAGGCGAAAATTTTGTATTTTTCAAGGTCAAACGCTCTAAAATAAAAAGATAGAAATTCGAGTTGCAAAAACATTTCTTAGAAAAATAGATTTCGTCAAAACAATTTTTTCTTTTTTTTGATGTAATTGCAAAAATTATTTAAGCATTCAAAGTCGGTGGTTATAGGTTGAAATAATTTTGTGTATGTACATACATACATACACGTGTATAATATAATAACAGTTAATATTGTTGTTTATGGAACGCGGGAAATTAAAATTAAATATGGAAATATAAATTTTGGAAACTGTTTCTTTTTATCACATAAACGGAAGGGGAACACGTGCCCATTCCCCCCCCTGGATCCGCCGCTACCACTTATACGACTTTTATTCTATATAAGCCAAAATTTTAAAAAACAACTAAAAGCAGGGGTGGGTACTGTGGGTAGATTTAAGATATTTACTTAATAAAAAACAGTAAAACTACTGTAAACTAGCAAACTCCAAATTACCTATTATGTAAAGAAAAAGAAATGGTCACGTCACGTAAGAACTGCGAGATTAAAGTGATTGATAAGCGATGCAACCGGATCCTTCCGTATTTAATTCAAACGCTGTATAAAACAGACAAAGAAAGAAATATATATTTATAGCGTATTAGATAAAGTGAAGCGAAGCTCTTGTTTCTAAGCCTAATGTGGGGTGCATACGCATTGTTTTGAATTTTGATTGTGAACAGGAGAACAGGCTTGGTTATTTATTGCGTTGGCGTTGGCGCTCTCAGTACATAATTAGTGAATGATCAAATTTAGATACGTTTTAATCGGAAATCGGAATTAATAAAAAGAAACGATAATATGCATTAATTTAAAAAATATATAAATACTTATTTGTATTTTAGCGCGTGGCGGCGCCCCTTTAGGTCTGTCTGAGTCTGAATGGCGCCCCTTTAGATCTGAATGAGGGGGGGGCGCTCCCCTCCCTCCCCCCGCTCGCTCCGGCCCTGAGTGAAGCATGTAATTTAACATATTTTTATTTTTTTTATTCTTCTGAACTAAAGACCCAAACTTAAAATAATATTAATTAAAAAATTATTGTATATAAAATTCTTTTTCTGTTAAATTGCATGCTTTATTGCGTAAAGCGGTATTTTAAATTGCTCTACAAAACAATAGTTGAAAATATTGTGGAATTATTTTTGTAGAGGTATATAGTTACTTTCCATTATTGCATACCTATCCTGTGTTTCAATAATAAAATACAAATAACTCCAAAATGATGACTCCTATCAAACTTTAGTAAGAGCACCTTTTTTATGCAGTTTTTAGTGCTGGTGCCTTTTCCATTTTAAATATTAAAAAAAAGACAACAAAATTATAGCAAAAATTCACCCTCACCCCCCTGTAACTACCCCAAAAAATCATAATATTTAGATAAAAATTTGACACAATATGTAGGTAACATTATAAAATTAATAAATGGTCTAAATTTAATTTTTGCAATTTAAGATGTTTCGAATTTATTGGCAAATAACTATGTTGTACCCCTTTCAGGGGTTGTAGCTCTCTTGTGAACCGATTTAAGGCAAATGTTTATATACAAAACTCAACTTATTTTTTTCTAGTTCTATCACCCCCTTGAAGGAAGGTACTTAATTATGGGACACCCTGCATAAATATATTTTTACTTCTACTTCCATCTATAATATATTTTATATTTGTTTATACCTTGCATGATGTAATTATTATTCTTAAGAGAGACACATTAAACATTTTCAATTTATTTTAAATTACACTTACTTGAACAATCCACTGTCCCTCGGTCGGTTTGGAACATTCTATACAATACAACCTCCATTCTTTACACGAAATTAATTTTAAGTGAACTGGAAATTTTAAGTTTTATCTGATTTTTAAAGTAGGAGAGAAATAAATTTGCAATATTTTACAGGTTTTTGGTACTCTAACCTCATGTGCCCTTCAAGTGTCTGACCATTTCTATGGAACTGGGGAATCTTCACTATTTTCATTTACTCCCGAGTTTAAAGTATATAACTGGACTGGGGAGAATCTTTACTTCATCAAAGGTAACAATGAGAGCCTTAGTATTGGAGCAGGCGACGGTAAATTTGGACTTTGGCTTGATGGAGATCTTTACTTGGGTCGTTCAGAATCATGTAAAACATATGGCAACGATCCTTTAACACCAAAAATAGATTTTGTTGTTAAAACACTGGAATGTTGGGCGTTCGTATCTAGTTAAATAATTGAGGGTTTAAAACTCATTAAATTTACTTTGTAATCATTGTGAACGGCTGACATAATGTGGTGCATAACGAACGGTGATGAAGGAAGGTTGATTTTATTTTTACAATTATTTTAGATGAAGCTTTAGATGTAGAATGACACTACTGCACAATTGTTGGAATAATATAGCTTCAAATTATTAATAAAAATTAAAAAACGGCTGCCGTTCACCAATTGAACTGGTTCAAATTAGTTTGTTATTAATAATGTTACGCTTAACTAGATCAATTATAAGTAACCGTTATCATATTTAATAATACTTGTGCAAATTTAAATGTAGCCTTTCTTACTTTTATTAGAAAATAATTTCATTATTTTCTTTTCTTTTTTAGTTTACTAGTCATTTTTTTGTATTTTGATAATGTACCATATGAGTCCCGAGTGAATGGTGGTTAGAATGTGCCTGTGGCACTATAGTCATTTGTGTCGTTTGGCTTACAACGAATGACTGTCTATAACAGTGTAGTGTAGAAAACCACCACGTTACCGTGGGATGACAGCTAAAACTAAATTAAGGGCCTTTCAAAAAAACTTGCCATATATGGAAGTAGTATAAAGCACAAGGAAAAAAAATATGTATGAGATGAAATCCTTTATAACTAGTTTAAAAAATGTATTGGTGTTTTTATTGTTTCATTATAATTTTTGATTAAATTTAAGATATTTAGAGTTATTGATTTTAATTGTAACAGTATCAATAAATGGAAGAAAATTGATGGGTTTTTATGTTTTTTTGAAATGCACTATGTATTATGTACATCATTCCACAATTCCAGTATTCCTTGTTTTTACAATATATTTTATTTTTGATAATTGGCAAAACATTTAGGATTTATGATATGAAATAAAAGTGGTTCATTAAATTTAAGTTTAGCCAGATACCCGTGGTAACATAGGAATCCCAAGGAACTTTTACTGGAAAAAATTACAATATCCTTTTAAATAATTGCAGGACTTATTTTAGAAATGTGATGTTTTCCCATGAAAAATTTTAATACACCTATTTTATGAGATTATTTTAATGCATCTTTTAGTTTAAAATTATAAATTTAAATATACCTATCGACGCTTAAGAAACAATACCTCGTATCTCCATTTTTGTCAAAACTCGGTTTAGAATTTTAAATTAATGTCCACTCCTATGTCCAACAGTTCCCAATATCTTGTATCTTTAAAATTAATATTGATACCAAAAAACTCTACTTAAAAACTTAAAAAATACCTCGTATAACAATAAAATAACTCGTATCTCCATGATCTCCATGATAAAAATAACATGTAGGTTTCATATCTATTAATAAGAAAACTTAGTTTTTTTTCGTCTCCTGTAAAACTAATTTGGAGATAAGAGGTATTGTTTCTTAAGCGTCGCTATATTTTTGCCAATTATAAATTATAAAGTTTGCAAAGAAATAAAAAAAAAAAAATTGAAAAATAACAATAAACCTCATTTAAATTTATTTTTTATAATCTCTTTTAAATTTCAACACTTGGCTCAATATTAATATTCTATAGTAATGAAGTCTGCTGTAGCTTAAATTTTCTAAGCGACCATTGTCGTAAAGCTGACACCAAAAATTAATTTCACATATGGTGATATTTATTTTTTATACAGAGTTGTTATGCAGAACGGATATGATGTGTGTGGTGGTTTTCAGTGTATAACTGTTTCTTTCTGGTTAATTTAAATGAAGTCCACACAGCCAGGTCGGATTATGATTGTGTTGTAGCAATTATTGTTGGAGCCATTTCGGCTATAGTCTATGTTTATCTGTCAATTAGGTGCATAGAGAACATGCCATATCAGTTGTCAATTTAATGATTTAATGTTAGAGGCTGTTATGCGGGCTGCACGTCCAACATCCTCCAGTTAGACAGTAGGCTTCCTTGTTAAACAGACCTACCCTATATTCAGCTTTTTAGCGTGAGGCGGCAGTCCGTAAATATTATTATACTTATACCTACCTAGAATAGTTAACTCGATGTCTAAGTTGTGTACTATAACATTTATCTAGAGGATATTTATCTGTAAAAAATATTGTATATAAAATTAATATTAGATTCTAATTAGTTGTATTTTATTTGCCCTTTTCCTAGTAAGATTTTAGTTTGGCTCGAACAGGGGTGCAGTGGCAACAACCACCGCCTCCATTCCATTTTTCACTTTTTACTTTGATTAAATTATTTCTGAAATAATTTAAAGAAGTCTAAAATGAAAGTATATTATTAACGGTCAATTATCAGACAAAATAGATGTCTAAATAAAATTAGTTATATAAATTATATTGTCAATGAGGAATATACTTCTTTTTTTGTACTATACAGGTTGTATAAAGTTTGACCGAACCATTAACAAAAATGTTTAAGAAATTTTCATTATATAGTTTGAACATTATTCATTCTTTAAAATAAAAAGAAATTGAAAATATCTGATCCGTTTATAAATTTTTAAATGCAACAAGATGGTAAAATCTTGACGAATACTGACATACCATTTATAAATGGAAACTATGCAGAACCACTTGCTCAAGAATTTAATGAACACAACTTCATTAAACACTGCTTACTAGGATGAAATATTATTTTATATGAGATTTAGTAGTGTTCTGTAATTTTGTGTTTGTATATAACTACAGATGAAACACTGGACACCTATGATTGAGAAACTAGTAATTTTTTAATAAGGTGCATAAGAAATAATAGGCTACAAAATGTCAGTTTTGAATACCAAACATAAAATAATATAAATTTTATTGATGTTTATAAAGTTTTGTCTTTTAAAACTATAATGTGCTAATATACTAAGATGATAAAATCTTTTACAAAATATTAATAAATTTAAGTAAGTATTGCTTGAGGGTCATGTCAATAACAAAGCTAAGTGAAAAAATATATTTGGCAATGTTGTGAAAATAATTAGGGGCTCATTAACAATTTTTTTTTTTTGTTAAAATTTAGAAAAGATTATTTTAAATATTTTCAATAGTACATCTGTGTTTGACATCTTGCGTTCAATTTGGTGTATAAACAAAAGGACAACATAACCTATAATGAAAGTGTTCAATGAAATGTCAAAAGTTTAAAAATTAATTTTATTAAATAGGTGCCGCCACAAAAAAAAATCCGAATGGTAAGCAACTTTTTGTTTTTTTTCCATGAAATTATCTGTAACCTGTATTATATGATAAAGAACACAGTAAGCGTTTCTCTATGTTAAAAAGTATGTAAAAGGAATTGCATTCTATTTATGTGATTTTATGCCTAAAACTAGGATTAAAAAATGTTATAACATAAATCAGTGAAAAAATACATACTAATCTGTAAAAACAGCATTTAATGAGATAAAGAAAAAAGTATACTTAAACAGCAACAAAGCTTCACTCCTAGATCGGGGAACAATACAGCTCAACGTCAAGTGCATTCAATAACTTAAGACACGTTAGTGGTACTGATTATGAAAGCAGATTTAACAGAATCACCAACAGATAAGGCACTTCTATATTACTACAGATGCCAATATTTGTTTTTAAACTTCTTGGAGAAAAATCATTCGATGGCAGCAGAAAGAAGAATGTCATTTAAAAAAAAAATACCAATGCCTTCATATATTCATCGAATTGAAGTAGGTCAAGCATATACTACAATAGTGTAATGGTGAAATTAGTGTTTTGGCAATGACTGGTAATACAAGACAATTTTTTCTACTGCGACCTATTTATATCACACTAAGGCCCGGCATATCTTCTGGTAGAGTGGCTGTTAGTTACCAAACAGATTTATATTAATTATTACGTCTCTACTTTTGCAAAAAACTGATCACAGCGAAGTATAGTCTCATATGGAATCTGTTCTGCACAAATAGATAAATATTATCTATTATTTTACTGGTTTCATAATTTTATTTTTAAATTTACCTGTTCGGTAACTTTACCAGGAGGTGGATATACCGGCCCTAAGGCACAGTATATTCATCTTCTGGTAGTTACTAAACCGATTTATATTATTACGTCTCTACTTTTGTATAAATCGATCGCAGCAAAGTATATTACTCATATGGTATAACTGTTCTGCAAAAATAGATAAATAGTAACCATTATTTTACTGGCTTAAAAACTTTATTCTTAAATTTATCTATTCGGTAACTTTACCAGGTGGATATACCACCTCTAAACAAAAAATATGCCTTGCTAGAGTAGAGAAATAAATTGAGATTTACTCTTGGTTTATCTATTAGTAACCAGCAGTCACCGACTAGTTTGGCTTCTGTCATTTTGATGGTAATATGCAAAAGTTTTACATAATTACATAACCTTGAGTTTCATTTAACAGCATTTGAGGTACTGGTTTTCTTTTTGTACTAAATAAAAAAGAACAACAGTTTTTTTCAAAGAAACTTCTAAAACCCTCATTCTCAATCATAATCAGTGCCGTAACTAGCCCTTGTTTTACTCTGTGCACACAATATGTTGGTAAATTTCCTGTACCTATCTCGTTTATCTGTGTATTTGCGCCTCCTTCATGCTTGCTCCCCCTGCGGAGCACCTGTGGCAGCGCCTTAGTTACGGCACTGATTGTAACATAAAAAAAAATAAATTTAACATAAGAGAATAATGTATTAATAAACCTTTAACATCAAAATAATACAAAATGCCATTAACTTATATATTATTTATATATGATATTAATAATAAATACATCACATACAAACATTCATCACTAAAACAATGCAGCAACAATTTGGAATTTTATCAAATATATAAGCCTGGAATATTATTCTTAATAATAAGAAAAAGCCTATAAGTAAAAACATAACCTGCTGTTTCAGATTACCACCCTCAGTAAAAAGTAACATTGTAAAAAAACTTTTTGTTTTTAGGCCAACATTTCAAAATTAGATCATGAATTCGACGAGAAAACATCCAGTCTTTTAACAAATGTCTACTGAATCCACTGAGAAGGGACACTCCGAAACAAACATGGTTACGGTAATAGTAATTTATCACTGTTCAAGTTCTATTTGAAAATATGTCTCTATTATTACTGGAACGGCCATAAACGCAAAATAATATCATATTATAGGACTAATTAAACATAACCTATTTTTTTCAAAACATATTCAACTCCTTCGATATAATCTTACACTATTATTGAAAAATTTATATAAACTGATATACTATATCCATTTTTTTTTTGGAATTTAAATTTATGAATATTAGATTTTCATAATTATTTTTCCTTCAACTTTAAAAACCGAGTGGTCTACACTGAAACAAATATTAACGTAATTGCTTATAATAGTAATTTCCTAAATTTAAAAATGTATGTGTTTTCTGCCTTCAGAGTGTAAATAAAAAAATCTAATGATAATGTTACAATAAAATTTAGAATCGGCGGAGATTCCAATTGATAAATAATGCATATTATACAACTAGCAAGCACAATTATCTTTATTGGCTTGTTGATCGCTAGAGAGATTATTGCGACCTGGTTGCGAAGGTTTGTGTTGTACCCCAGATTCGGCAGCATTCAAATCCAGGCGCCCATCTTGAATACTTTGGTAAATCTTCTTGGCTGTTTCGAAATGCTTCTTCTACATTATCACCTCTAAAAGAGAAAATACAGTTTAGGTTCAGTAAGATTCTATAGAAAATTTGTTCACTGTCTTTTGTGTAAGTTACATTAGATTAACACGATAAAGTCGATAAGCCTACAATTTTGTAAACATTGTGGTTGGTTTCAACAGAATCAAAATATTTTGAGGCAAGATTTATTTTATTTTTTTTAACTAATTGTTAACTATTTCATATTTTAGAAGCACTTTGTAATGGGTCATATTTTAGAGCCCTGTGGTATTTTCAGATATATAAGGGTCATATATACAGCAACAATAAATCGGCATGAAAACATCAAAAATATATATTTTTTTAATATTTAAATCACTTATTTAACGTCCGCCTATTTCCGATACCAAGGCCAGTCACCGATGTCAGAAGATAAGTTTGTCAGTGTTTGTGTAAGTATAGTACCTCTAACCCGGAAATTTTGCCATAAATCCACTTTGTCGTAGGGCAAGGCTCTTCAACGTGCCCACATCGCACATACACAGAACCCACAGTTTTACGTGCCTTGCGAAAGATGGTCATGAGAGCAGGTCCGCTCACCCACCATATCTCATCAACTTGCTCCTACCTGATTTTGAACCCGGGCAGATTAAAGCACGCGCCACTGTCCTTCACACTACCGAGCCGATAAAATAAAGTAAAACTTATAGTATAAATTGTCTACCCATATGCCCACTAAATGCCTACTTTATTTTGTGAATGTACCAGGCATTATAAATGTTACAAGATAGATTTATTGGGGTTCAAAATAAAACAAAGAAGGTTTAGTGCCATATCCCCCAAAAAGAAACAATTATGCAGCTACGGACACGTGTTTCGGAGTTATTGCCCCTCATCAGCGTAGCGTAGCTAAGGAATTGATTCTAGGATGGAATAGATCAGGAACAAGAACTAAAACAAGGCTGGAAACTACAGTACACAGTACTCAATTAGTGTCTTCATGTGCCACATTTGGGGCCTTGATGAGCACAGTCAACACACAGAGCCCTATGTGTACTGCTCATTTCCACCTGGCACATACAAATAAAACAAGATAGATTTATTGGGGTTCAAAATAAAACAAAGGTTTAGTGCCATATCCCCCGAAAAGAAACAATTATGCAGCTACGGATACGTGTTTCGGAGTTATTGCCCCTCATCAGCGTAGCGTAGCTAAGGAATTGGATCTAGGATGAAATAGATCAGGAACAAGAACTAAAATAAGGCTGGAAAGTATAGTACACAGTACTCAATTAGTGTCTTTATGTTCCCATGTGCCACATAGCCCATGTGCCGTAGCTGCATAATTGTGTCTTTTTGGGGGATATGGCACTAAACCTTCTTTGTTATTATAAATGTTGTTATGGGCAAGTGTGTGTAAGGGATAAAACGCAAATATTTATATACCTAGTATTATAGCATGCTCATTAAAAAATGTTTAATGGCAACAGAAATTTTCCAGAACCACTTTTATTTGTTTTTTTAAGACGTGAGCTAAATGGTGATATAGTGTGACCAAATAATGGTAACCGTTTACACAATTTTCCATTTAAGTGTTATGAGTAACACCACTATTTCCAGTTTTGTATTATCGAGTTTATATAACTCAGTTGCGGTAATATTAATATTAAACGTCATTTTCCTTCCATAAAAAGAACAATATTCCATTTCACATACATGTAAAATTACCTTGGCCACAACAATTATTTTAATTATACTAAGAATTCTAAGAAGGAAGGTCAAGGGCTGACTTTTGGAATAAAAAACTGAAGTTCTTATGATAATTCTCAAAGGCATGACTTAGAAATTAGTCACATCTTAACTATTCTCTTATAATAAATTTTATAAGGCTTTCAACTAGAAAAAACTGCAGAAGATAATGGACCGCAGATTTCAGCCATTTGTAAATAGTTCCGCTGCTAGTATAAAAAAATAAAGAATAAACCAAAGTTTTTGAAATTTTATCTTCTCACAAAGGAACAAACATCCTTGAAAATTAATGATACTAATAAAATGTACTGTGTTTAAGTGAAATCGATCCATGTACTATTTCAAATATCATCTGTGAAAACACTCTCATTAATTTAAATTTCTCAACATTGATGAAACAAGCAGTTTTCAAATATAAAAATATTACTCACGTCTTTGCACTAGCTTCCACAAACATTAGGCCATTCTCTTCAGCAAATTTACTAGCCTCTTCATATGTAACATCTCTCTGCCCCTCGAGATCACATTTATTTCCAATTAAGAATATGACAGTACTTGGATTAGTCAAATTTCTCGTATCTGTCAACCAACTACTAAGATGGTTATACGTGGATCGTCTTGTAATATCATAAACCATTAGAGCTCCAGCAGCACCACGGTAGTATGATCGTGTTACTGCCCTAAATCTTTCCTGACCTGCAGTATCCCATATTTGTAATTTAATTTTTTGTCCAGAGACTTCTATAATGCGAGTTCCAAACTCTACACCTATTGTATGAGGGCAGTCGGCCATGACTAAAACATAGTTCTATGTAATTTGCAATTGTTTACATCATAAAGCAAAGTGTGCTAATTATTGATATTTCACTAGGGAGATAATGAAATTTTACTCACACTTTTTCTCTGTGAATTGATGAAGGAGACACGATTTTCCTACACCCATGTCTCCAATAATAATATATTTAAAAATATAAGAATAATTATATGGTCCAGCAGACATCTTTACTGTAAACAAACAATTTATTGTTAAACAAAGAAAACGATGTTAGAGTTGTATTTTTCTACTGTCATTGAAATGAATACACACAGTAATTATTTGTGTATTAAGAATTAAATATTAATTTTTTTGGGTAGTGCTGAATATGAGTAATATAAGTAAACACGGAAAATTGGCCAATCAAATAACGAAACTTTTTTTCTACAATGGCACCATTTTTTTCTCTAATGTAACTTTATTGCATACCTTTTAAAACTGAGTTATGCTAAAATAAAAGGAATTAACTTTTAAACTGAACTACTATTTTAGTAAAAACTTCTGTCTTGACACGCTGTCAAAATTACAAATAGATGGCGACCATTATTATGACAATTAATGAAAATAGATATTGTATTGATTAGTTCAATAAATTTTGGTTGATAATTAGTATTGACCAAATAAAAGGTATAATATTTTTTTAGATTAAAACATAATTATTCATAATGCTGTAAATTTTTTTCTCAGAATTGGCATAGTATACTAGACCGGAAAATAAGTAACCTGTCAAAATTTTAAATATTCCAAAATTAGCGGTAATTTTAAATAAATTCCATTTTCTTCATGTAATCCCATTTATTTTATAATAAATAAATGGTGCCTCTAACTAAAGGCAGACATTCGCGTTGTTAAGTTGAACAAAAATTCCCATTTATATACAAAGTGCTGTCAGTGTTCTTCCTGTTTTTTGTGTCATACCATAATAACACTAATTAGACTTCGGATGAACCATATTTAAGGTCTGTGGGACCGAACGAAAATTCCAGAGTTATGAGTATCAGCTCTTATAATTAGAAAACTCGCTGAGTGATGATTGAAAATATGACTTTAAATAACCAGAAAATAGAATTAATAAAAGCCAAACAATTTTGTATAGTAAACTATGTCGCTTTCCTAAAATTTACAATGTATTAGGAATTAATAATAAATGATGCATTTTCTCATTGATTATTAATCGTATCGTTCGCATCTGCAACATAAAAATAGTAAATTCTACTTATGCAGTAAATATCGTTTTTACCATTTTCCTTCAATTTTTATCCAAGGAAATTAAGGTCTATGATCAGATTCCAAAGTGGAAGTAACGAAATAACCATTTTTCGTTTGAGGATGAACCAAAATTTTCAAGTTTTCTTTTTTTATTATTATTAAAGATATACATTATTGGCAAATGTTACTCTTTCATAAATTTGACTTGGTATTTATGAATGACATAAAGTACTAGTTTATTCCTTAATTATTTAAAATGTATAATTTCAAAATTTAAAACATCCAAGTTTTCAAATTGAATTATTAGTTTTAAATGTACAGGGTCATCATGCGAATGTTCTTTTTTTTCAAATAACGTAGATATTCTTGAAGTTATCAAAAACGTGTAATTGTGTTTATTAACAAATTTTTTTTCTCAGAATCCAAATTTTTAATTAAAAAAACATCTTATTTTGCTTTTTTAAATAGAACAGCCTGTATATTTTAAAATAATTCGATTTTCTGATTTCCAAAATACCAACGAGTTATGTTATCTCAAAAAGTTTTTAAGAGATATGGATTTTGGTATTAAAATATTTTTAACAATTTTGTTAAGCGTAGTTGCCTTTAAAAACAACAATGCTGAATTTCTGAAATAAAGATGCAGTTTAATTGTCAAAGTACTGTTCTTTAAAAATCAATATCTGTCATGATTAATTCGTCTTCCTTTTAATATTTTAATACTAAAATCCAAATATCTCAAAGACTTTTTGAGATAGAGCATGACACGGGTTGGTATTTTTAGAAAAATGAAGTAAATCAGATTATTTTAAAATGTACAGGGTATATTCGGCTTAAAAAAACAAAGTAATTTCATATATCTTAGTGATGCACATTTGTTCCGGATTCAAAATTTAAATTTTGCGCAAAAAAATTTGTTAATGAAGATCTGTACGGCTTTTTTTCTACCATAACAGAATTAAGGTTCAGAGTCTACACTAATTAATGATTGTGGGATTATTGTTATTTAAAATACAAAATGTTTAATTTAGTGAAAGTAAATAAAAAGGTGAAATAGATTTGGAATTTAACACTTACGTATTCTGCAAATATCCCCGTCTCAAAACCTTAAAATTATACCTTCTTAATTTGCACATTATGCAGGGTACTCAAATAAATGAAACGATAAGCAAGAATTTACATATTTATTTTTTTAAATTTTTTCTAGACAAAGCTCAGTATAGTATAAAAATTGAAAATAGGCCTATAGGATTGTCCCCCCTCATAATTATCAAAAAAATATTGGACGTGTATTTAAAAGCTGGGTGGTGCATTGCTCATTTTTCTACACAGCATTCTTTCAGATATATCAAACATTTGGAATGGTAGGTAGACGCGATAAATTAAAACCTTAACAAAGTTTGCAAAAGACTAAAAATATCTAAATTAAAATATTTGCTCATATTTATTTTGGAATTTTCATTATGAAAATAAAATTTAGCCTTTTGAAAATTGATTACTATGAAATTACATATGTATATTGGCAATTTAATTTTTAAAACATACATGCAAAAACAGTGGTGCTTTCAACTTGCTAAACAATAAATGAATATTTACTGGATGTCCTCAACACAAACTAAACATTCTTACATAATATAAATCTGACATTAAATTGGTTGTATTTTTGCATATAATTTAAGAAAATATATTTTACATAATTTAATATGTACTAAGTATAAACGATTATTAAATTTCACATACAATAATTAAAATTTTACATGAAACGATATAAATAAGCTTACTTTTTTGTAAATATAAAAATACATCTGGATAAGTCAAAGCACTGTAAATAATATACACATAAAATTAAAAAAAGGTAGATCTTCAATAAAAACGTCCACTAGGAATACTTTGGTTGATCTTATTCTTAAAATTAGTTTTTAATCACGACAAGATAGCCACGCTTCTTCGAGCTGCTGTTCCACCATTGGTAATGTTATCTAAACTAGACCATTTCTTCAAGCCGTTCTTTATTGCTTCTTGCGTGTATTTATCAGCCATTACCCTTGACATTGCCTCTAGCTTTTGAGCTCGCTCTATGCTCAAAGGTTCACTAGGGAAAGTTAAATCATTAGCTTCTGCTAACGTACGCAAGTCAAAGTAGTATTTTGCATAGACACTTGACGGTACATTAATGTTAAACTGCAAAAGTTCGAGAAATTGTCGTTCAAGCTCATTCATATCTTCTACGGTTATATCTTTCAGTATTTGACAGTAGTCGACATTCCAAACAGCCTGGTCATCCCACACCTTAGAAGCTAATAAGATCGCACCTGAAAATGTTTTAGTTTTTTTATTTATTTTGCTCTAAGATGTATATAATTAGTATGACAGGACGACAGATTTGTATGTACCCTAAGTATCTTCTAGATATCTATTATACCTCATTAAATTAGGTATTTAGATTAAGGTGCTAATACAGGGTGGAACATTTATAATGACCACCACAGAAATTAAGACTACATTAATTTTACAACTTAAGTAATTGAGTTTATATTAAAAATTCAGAAACTATAGTTATGGAAAGTTTTTCAAGGAATTTCAATCAACAAACAAAAAAATAATTGAGTCAATAAAAAACTTATATTAAAAACAAAAAACAAAGTTTCAAGGAATTCAGGCTGCTTTTTTGCATTATGTTAAGTCCTCACTTAATTAGTCACTCTTCATTAAATTAATCTTAGAACCTAATATCTGCAGCCAGGCTGTTATTTTGTTATATATAAAAAAAAAAATACTGGATGAAATTCAGATTAAGTGATCGAAAATTTGATCTATTCTGTATATTTTATTTCTTTCAAATAACTTTTTTTTAATAAAATGTATAAATCTAATGTAAATATATGAATCATAATTCGTTCATTCCCCAGTGATTTCCAAAAGCAATCAAAGAACTTGTACAATTTCTAGGGGTTTTTGTTATTATAACAACTAGAGATTGGGAGGTAGCGATAAAACCCAAAAACGACTTTTATATATGTAGATATAAATATTGTATTGTAAGCACCTAATGAAATATTCCCAAACAATATGATATAATAAAATATTCTTATATACTCTGCAATAAATCTGTTTTCTTTATAAAAATGGGAACAAAAAATTAACGGTTTTTAGCAGGTAATTGGACAGTTTGCAGTTATAAAAAACAAATACTGACCGACGGGCTTGTTGTCCAATATCAATTCATAGACATAGGCGGATCATGTGTTTACGCCCACTGCCCCATGTTGAAATGGACACCAATGACTTCGAAATCATTGGAATGCACCCTAAATAAGTAGTATTTATAAAACGCCAATGTGAATAACACATAGATATATCTAAACAGTGTGAAATTAAAGACAACAGAGGTTAACTTTTTTTAAAATGTCTCGTTCAATTTTTGCAAGTGTATTAGTGGACAGTATAGCAATTTTCAGGTGCCATTAGAAGCGAAATTAAGAAAAAATTGTTTATTACAGATGTGACAGTATTAAACAAAAAAAATATTCTGAACCGAATGACAAATATGTCTAGATTAGTGTGGATGAAACCATCTTGCTTACAGCTAGAGAGTGGCAAGTGTTTTAGCGGGTGCATTAATATTAATAATACACTCGATAATATACTTTTACTCTTGTAATCTTGTATTATTGTTACATTCACCAATACTTTCAGCCCTCTTTGTATTAACTTTGGATGATACCGAGTTCGCCAAAATAACCACAAGGTACGATAATAGTTGTTTTCTTTCTACCACCAATCTTAGCTAAGCTAAGTTGTTTTACGGTTACACTGTGTAAATAAAAGAATAATTACTTTTGATACGGTCTCCATAACCATTAAATAACTTAAGTTAGCTATGACTGGGGAGTTAAACAAAAGCACCCATTGTGTCATATATGCATGAACATATTTAGGCGATGACATCATATATCGTCAACCCTGGAATTGACGTCATTTATCGCTACCTCCCGATCTTTATTTATAACCAGGGTGAAAGGTTTACTTTTGAAAATTAAAATTTTTGGTAATGGATAAATTTGTTTAATAATTTATTCTTATAGCTAGGAAGAGGTACCTGTTTCAGTAGATTCTGCAATAAATTGGTTTTATAAATGAATGGGTTGATTAATTCTTCTTACCCAACATCAGTAAATAATAAAATATCAGAATTTAACAAAATTGTATTAGTCCCTTCTCAGCCTCTTCATATTTTTACATACAATTTTAGAAATTTTATTTTTTTACTATTTTATTTTTGAATAAATATGACAAATTTATAATGGAATTTTATAATTTTGAATGGTATAATTATAAAAAACATTCATTTATAAATTACCAGGGGAAACCTATAACAACGACTGAAAATTATTGATTTATGTTTACATACTTAAACTGTACAGATTTTAAATTGTATATCTTCACCGAGTTCATTTGTAAAATGACAAGTCTCAAATTCTAATAGTATATTCATATATATCACACACACTAGTATAAGAGTTTGGAAAGCTATTTCCACTTATATTTCGGTACGGTTAATTGCTAAAAATAAATATAGATGTAGGAATCTTGCTGTTTACCTTTACATATAAATTTTCTAGCAATAATTTTAACACAACTCTCAACATATTAATAAATCAGAAATAAGTAGGTACTTCTTATTCCTTAAACATTTCAACCGATACTGATTGAATAAATCTAATTATTTACTGGCAAATAATTCCATTACCTCAAAGCAAAATAAAATAATGAAGATCTATACCACATTAATAAAAACAAGCTTGTATTCTAAATAAGCTCTCAGGATTATGCATTTTATTTATCAATGATGTAATATAAGTATTAAGTATTGTTTATTAGCGATCTGGTGAAATTAATCTGAGCTATCCAAACAATATAAATTTATTTCCAGTATCTGTTTCCAAGCCTGTTTATTTCATTATAATACGACTTCATTTTAGAGAAGCTTTACAAATATTTGCTAATGGGCGCACAAACAAAATACAGTGGAATTTCATTAGATTACAAAGTTTACTTGTTTAATAAATAGTTGTAGAAAATAAGAAATTCTATTAAGTAATAAAAGCATATTTTTTTTAAGTTACACAAATTTATAAAACAAGTTTTTCATTTCCTTGGTGGGTATTGGGAGGTTTCTTACCTATTTACACAACAGATAGAGAACAGCTGATTTCATATTCTCGAGATCAATTTTTGAAATATAGACCAAAATTTTATTTTATAAATTTTCGAAAATCTGCAAATATAAATATACATGTTGCTGTTAGAAATATGACAAAGATTTTTATACTTTTTTGTATATTCGCCAACAGATGTGTTAGAGGTTTTTCGAAAACGTAAAAAACTAAAATTAGGTTTTAATAATATAGGGAGTTCCAAAAGTCGCGCACCACCTTGAAGGTACGTTTTCTAGGGATGTAACCGAGCTCGAAAAATGTTTAAAAAATTCTTTGTCCCTCACTTAAGAGACTACAAGCAATTATTTAAAAGTAGAAAAAAGGTATCACTGCTGAATAAATACTCAACACATTTCAAAAATAATATGCAATGCTTTATGATAATAAATGTCAAAATTCTGCCCATTTACATCTAGACTGGCTCTTTCTACAAAGTTTTCAT
Source organism: Rhamnusium bicolor (assembly GCA_029963845.1). NCBI lineage: Eukaryota > Metazoa > Arthropoda > Insecta > Coleoptera > Cerambycidae > Rhamnusium > Rhamnusium bicolor. The sequence continues at coordinate 1,279,420 of JANEYF010005800.1, forward strand.
TTACACACTGGGGCATTTCAGGACCCACAGTAGCAACCATACCTTAATTGTTGAAATGAACATTTTTTTCATGATTTAAAACCTTCAAAGCAATACTTCCCTCTATTCCTAATATTGTCTTATATTGACAATGTGGTGCGCGACCTTTGGGACACCCTGTATATAGAGAATATCAATATAATATACAAACCTAAAACTATTCGTTTCCAATTTGACGGTTGTATATCTAACTCGGCATAAGTTAAAAGTCGTTCTAAATACACTAAGGTAATAATGGCACATTCTGCAGTCAACTGTGCGGCATTAAATAAAGTCCTTACAAATTTATAAATTTGTTTATGTTCAGGATTGTATTTATCATAATCATCACTAACACCATCTCTAGTAAGTGGATGTAACTTTTCATCGAATATATCAATTTCTCTCTGGGAATCACGGTTTTTAATATGATAATAAATTGCCAGGGCTACACATTTTACTGTATTTTTCAAATTTGGTTGAGATACTGTACTATCATCTAAATAAATAGTTGAGCATGAACTACTTTTTTTCAATGGTCTCAAATCAGCTATTTGATGCTGACTCTTTCGACGAATCATCCCATTTTCAATAGCTGTTTTAGACCGTTCTATAAATATTGTCTTTGCCATAGGATCCTGAGATGGATCTGCTTCACCATCATCACCCTCTCGTTCGCTGATATGCTGTAAGTTAGTCTGGCTAATTTCACCCTCATGAAGAGTTTCCTCGATGGGAATTATGACTCTCTCCCTGTGACTTGTTTGAGGGCTGGAATATGAGCAGCAACTGTTTTTGTTCCCCATTTTTAGATTTCCAGAGTTCTCAACTATTTATATTAAACTCATCTATATTATTTTTTGTGAATGTTGATTTGTTACACATTTTCTTTTGTATCAGGTAGGTAGTCTAATTAGGTTCAATATTAGCGTATTAAATTATCTGAAAACAATGTACATATATATCATCTTATCAGGTCTTATGTCCACAGCGATAACGATAAATTGGAAGATTATGGAAGAAAACACCGCACACCCACTTAAATTCGTTCAGTCTACGCCTTCAAATCAGCCGGCAATTTTTTTTTTTAACAAAAGCTTTCACACAATTTTAGTTAGTTTAATTCAACTTTTTAATTACTCAACAATAAGAAACATGCAAACAAATGGTAGCACGTTTAATTAAAAAAATAATAATTATCCAGTTTCAACAAAAATAACAGTTGCATATGAATGATAATAATTCTGATAGAACTGTCAAATATAAATTATGTTTTTAGAATGAGTAATATGAGAAGTTGCAAACGGTTGCTGATTAAAGGCCCAATAGTTGATTTTACTTCAACTCCCAAGTAATGGTTTATTTGGTACGGGACTTAAGTATGATCCGAAATGCTCAAAATATGTTATAGAAATTTAACGCTTGTGAATTTACAATAAACTGCAATTTTTCAAGAACAAGTTTGTATGTTGATGAAAAAAATGAAAGATTTAGATCAAATTAACTGTTTACTACCGATTAAGAAACATTTGAAATGGCCTAGAGAATTCTGACAGGTTGCAAACTTTAGCATTTCGGTAGTTTTCGGCCCAATTTTGTTAACAAAACATTTCCCTGTTTATATAAGGCCCAGTTATGAAATGGCGGATAGTATTGTATTGTCAAATAAATTGGTGAATTAAAATTTATCGAAAATAAACAATAAATTTCGCTAAATGTCATGTTATTTTATAAAACGTATATTGATTTTATTTAGGTGTAAAACATTTAAAAGAGAATTTATCATGGGGTGAATCAGTAATGAGTACTACTTAAAATCTTTGTTGTGTGCGTAAATTTTAAACAAAAAAACGCGGAAAAGGGTTCATGTTCTCTAGTTATTTACGTAATGGAAATAGACGTTACTCCAGATGGTAATTTGGAAAAAAGTGGATCTACCTCAAGTCATGGAGAAGAAGAAAATTTGGAAAATCCCATTACCAATCCAACTAATGTAAGCAATATAAATATCAGTAATTCAAATAAAGAGCATGAGAAGAATATTAACACGAACAATAAAAAAAACATCAAACATGCACTTCGACAACAAGCTAAGCGTAGAAGAAAAAATACAACCATTGCTTCGGGCAACTCCACTTCTGTTCCCAGAATAATAGTTAAGCCTCTACCTCCACAAGCAGTTGAAGACGCAACTGTAACCGCAGTGCCTACAAGTAGAACACCAACAATGCGAGAAGTTCTAGCTTCTATTCCAGGTTTCACTATGAAACCTAGGAAGCGTACAAATAAAAAACTGTCAACAGCCGCACAACTTGAACAAACAAAAGAAGGTTGTATTGATTTAGAAACGCCTGACTCAATATTAGTTAATACTAACTTGAGACATCTCTTAAATAAAGCTACTTTTGCGTCTCTGCCAATTCTTTATCAAAACAAACTAGTGCAGTTGTTGCCCAGTGTTGACAGGCATATAGCAAGTAATTCATTAGATCCTAATACTCTGGAAATTAATAATTCAGGTCTGAATAATGAATTTTTTGCAAGAGCATGTCTTGAGTGGCAAGATCGGTTGGCAGAGGGAGAATTTACACCTGAAAACCAACAAAAATTGAAACTGGAAGCAGATAAGGAAAGAAGTAAATTGGATCCTTGGAAATTAAAACATTTTGAACCTATTTGGGGTGATCGTTCTGTACCAGATTCCTCTGAATCCGTTTCCTCTGTTTCCACATCTTCTATAAATAGTACTATAACAACTAATACTCGACCCCCCATTAAAACAACTATTAAGTTAAGACCGTCTACGACATCATTAACTAAACAAAGCAAAGCCCCAGCACCTCCTCCTGTGAAAAGATTACGAACTGTCGGAGCTATGACACGATCATGTACTAGTATGAAAGTATCAGAAATGACCATGCCTATAGAAAATAAAATACCCATCCCAGATTTATTACCCATAAAACAAGTTAAACAAGTACAAAAGGATGAAATCCAACACAAGTCTGAAAGTAACGTAAAGACAGACAAAGAAGTGTCTGCTCCTAGTGATAATACAGTAGAACTTCAAGATAAATGTATAGTTAATATTAGTGATACTATTCTAGAAACTAATGAAGAGACAATCATTATATGTACAACAAAGTCTGAAAAACGAAGGCGTTCAGCAAGTTTAGATTCTGAACAAAAGTCTCCTAAACGAAAAACGCCGAGTCCCTTGCCAAAAACTCCTTCACCTACACCAATGGAAATAACCGAAGAAATAATCTCGGAAATAACAGAACCTGATCAGAAAGATATAAATGTTGAGGACAATACAGAAATAGCAAGTGAAGCACTCAGTGAAGCACCAAGTGAAGTGCCTAGTGAAGCACCTAGTGAAACACCTAGTGATGATGACAAAGTAAGCGAGGAAATATCAGAAAACAACTCGGAAAACAATATGCCAGTTAATATGGAACATACTGAGGATGAAACAACTTGTGACTATGAAAAGGATAAAAATTTGGATGAGAACAGTAGCAGTTCTAGTAGTATTACCACACATAATATTGAAGAAATTTCCAGTAATGAAACTATAGAGACAGTGGATTCTTTACAATTACATGTGGATTACAAGGAAGATACAAATCAAACTGATGAAACATCTTCAACAACTACTACAATTGATGAAAAGTCCGAACATGAAGAACAAGAAGAAATGATGACTTCTACACCAGACATTCCAGATATTACGGTTTTGGAGACAGACCCATTACAAATAAATGAAAATGAAAGCACTGAATCCAATCTGGAAAACAAGGTGATTTACACCATAGCAAATGAAGAAATGCATGATGAGGAGAGTCATATTCTAAGTGACAATCAAAGCAATAATGAAAATAGCAATGAAATAAATGTTCAGACTGAGCAGTCTCCTGAACAACCAAATATAGAAGAAACATTTCAGATATTACCTAATACTCTTATTTTGCAGCAAGAGCCTATCGTTATAGAAAGCAAAACGAGTTGTTCAGAGAATTGTGAAAATGAGAACTGCATAGCTGATTCTGCTGAAAAACTAGAAGCTAGTGTAGAACAGTGTGATTTAGTAATGGCGCAATTGTCTGAGACTAATTTTGAAAACGTTAGAAGCATTCCAGATGAAGACGATAGATTTATAGATGCAGAAAATTATGTACTTGAATCAGGGCAGATCACAATATCTACGACAGAAAAAATTGAGAAGGAGAGAAGTGAGGCTGATATTCAAGCTACATTGTTTGGAGCAAATGTATCTAGAGGTAAGACTTATTATCATTTACAAAATTCCTTTATATATAATGTACTATCTTGACTGCCAATGATGCTTATTGAAGATAAATATAAGTAATCAGTCATTGTTATGGGTAAAAAAAACTTTTGTTTTATATAATGAATGTTTACAAGATATTTTCAAGGTCAATGTCAATGAGGTAACATGGATTTTTTTTAGAATCCAATGAAATGTTCTAAGATATTGTCAGATTACTTGGATCATAGTATGATTTTATTAATTTTTATTCCTACAGTATTCACCTGACCTGTTAAAGATGTTCCATTTCAGACGCTAAAAAAAATAATAGGGATAACTATTGGTAACTCCAATTTTTTATTTCCCACTGGGCAGGATATAACATTTTTACCCTACCTCAGAGATTGGTGTAAATTGCAATCAGATAAAATTTGTATGTAATGTGATCATTCTTCCATCATAAAAGCATAAGATTATGAAGCAATTTTTTAAACATTTTTCTAGAGTAGTAGTTCATAAATATTTTTTACATTAGTTCTGAAATAAGCAATTAATCTGATATTAATGCAGCGTTTTCACCACGACACCAGCATATACAGGATGTTCTGCTTTTATTATTACAAATCGAAACAGGTGAAAGAACATATAATTTTAAGACAGAAGATTTCTATAAACATGTATCGAAGAGTACTTCGTAAAGAAGTAGGGAGCTACAGCTCTTCAGAGAGGGCTTCTGTTAATGGGTCTTCACAATATTTCAGAAACTGTTAAACATAAAATTACGAAATTTGGTACACTTTATGGCCTTTATGCGTCTATACGATAAAAATTTTCAATTTTAATCAAAGGCGTCCTGAACTTGGTTGGTGTAGGGTAAAAATTCCCCTAATTCTATTGGCTATAGATTAAAAAAAAATCAGTACAAAATTTATGTTACAGACCATAAATAGCATTAAAATCAATTTTTAATAATAGGTTGTTAGGAAGGTACATGTTTTGTCTGTTAGATTAATACAACGGTCAGTTTTACAATTGCAAGTTTTCTGGTAACGAAGTTTCTTAGTGTAGTGAATATGCCTTTTTATATCTTAACGAAGAATATGCAGGTATACATCTTGTGTAAGGTTTTTGTAATGGCAAATCAAGAAGATCCGTCCCAATTCAGGATGCCCCTTACTAAAATTTTTAAATTTTGATCCTAGAATTCGTTTAGACGTATAAACATTATAAAATGTGCTAAATTTCATAATTTTATCTTTAACTGTTTTTGAATTATTGGAATAATTAATTATTATCAGAAACACCTGTCTGAGGGATTGTAGCTCTCTTACAACGTATTTTTCGATACATGTTTATATAAAACTTTTGTCTTAAAATTGCATATCCTATCACCTATTTCAATTTGTAACAATAAAATGGTAACACCCTGTATATAATTATAAATCCCTCTTAAATTTTTTCTATTGCTGATAACCAAAAATAGAAACAATGGTCTCATTTTATATAATATTCAGATTTAGTAGGTTAAATATTATTATTAACAGTAAATTCGAATTTCTTGTAATAAAATAAATACAGTCAGTCATCAGATTTGCTTGTAATTGAACCTACTAAATCTACAGTTTGTTTAAAATAATACCATTGTTCTTGTTTTTGGTTATCATCGATAGAAAGAATTTAAAGCGATTTATATGTTTATGTGGAGACCTAGTAAAAACGTCGAGTTAATATCAGATTGAAATGCGTATCTCTGAACTACTGCAAACATATTTATCAACTACTGTCGTATACTATGAGTAGGAAAGATTGTTTACCTGATTTACTTGTGTTTACAATATTTAACTCCACTTTTTTTAAAAATCAGATTCCTCCAAAGTGGACCCAAAAAAATTAAGAATAATAAAAATGGTGAATGAATTTTTACAAGAAATCATATTCTAAAGCATACTGGACACTATAAAAAAATGGCCAGGTTGCTATCTAACCAAGACCTCCCATGATGTTACTGCAATAATCATTTAGAAATATCATATTACCCAAAACATTTACAAAGCAAAACATAATTTATGACTATTTACTACTACTTTTGCTCTTGTTATGAATTGTAAATGACCAAAACTTATGTTAACAGCCACCGAAGAATGTTGCTGGGGGATGGTAGATTCCAGTACAGAAAAACTACTGCAAGTACCACCTTTGCATGCTCTAGAGCCGCCCGTTACAACTGTAGTTGCTAATAAACTGGATACTATAGAACATGTTCAAGTAATACCTATGCAGGAAGAATTAGAGGTGAGATTAGAAGAAGGTACTTTTCCTGTGGTACTGAACGATTGGGCCTATGACGTCAAAATGGATTCTGATATGGTAGCTGCAGCTCTTGGCAGTGCTGAAAGTGAAAATGATGGTAAGGAAACCCAGAAACAAAACGCTAACTATGCTGAATTCAGTGGTAACCAAGTTAAGCTGGAATTAGAAGTTACGTTGACTCCAGAAATAGTTAGTTCAGACAGTATGATAACTAGCACTGTGAACACAAGCAGTAATGGCTCTAGTTCATCAGTAACCCCTTCTGTGAGTAAAACCCTTACTACAGTGATACCTCCTACTACAATAGTTTGCTTACCATCAGCGGTGAGCACCGCACCATTATTGAATTCAGTGGTGAATGAAGTGTCTCAATGTGCTACAATACCTAGGCCTGGTTTAGTGCAAAGTTCTAGTTCATTGCCGTATTTAGCCTTGAGCACAAGCCAGCCAATCAGAGCAGTTTCTACTCACAGCAAATCTAAACCAAAGAGCTCCCAGGGTGGGTCATCAAATCGAAATCGTGGCAGCAATAAACCTCCTCCAGGAGCAGTTAATTTGGAGAGAAGCTACCAGATTTGTCAAGCTGTCATTCAGAATAGTCCGAATAGGGATCAACTGAGGTGTCAGCTCAAACCTCCACCATCCCTATTAGCAGCTGCCCAGGCCAATAGTAGTAAAAAGAACGAAAGCAATAGACAAACCCAATATAGTTCAGTGACTTCTTCAAGAGGATCAAATAAGACTTTCACTCCACCTCTACCAGCACCAGGGAACTATCAGATGGTACAAGGAGGTAATGGTATAAAAAGTGTGGGGCCGAGGGCTAGAACTATTCCTTATCAGCACCAAAGACAGCAAAGTCCTCCTGTGGTTGTTCGACATGTTTTTACTTCTGGACAAGGTATTCCAGTAACAATGGCAGTTTTACCACAGGCGCCAGCTCTCAGTCCTGAGGTAACTATTTATTTATATTTTTACCGTTATCACTCAGGTAGTCACTCCGCGAATATCAGGTGCGAAACCAGATCCTGTGTGAACTTATCAATATTCTCATGTGCAAAAATGATATACCGAGTGGTCATTTTATCTTGATAACATTTCGATCTGATATAACTCATTTATTTTTAAAATTATTAATATGAACCAAAAACCAAATTACAGGGTCCGTTACCAAGTTTTTTTTTGTCATCAGAAAAAACAAAAGACAATAGAAGGAGATATACATAACTTGTATTTTTTTTAAATGGAACACCCTGTATAATTTTAATTGGTTGAATAGCATATTTTATTCTGATTTCACACTTCATACTTTGATCCAGTAGTTTCCGATTTATTCGCAAAAATGTAAAATAATTTTGCATGATGATAGTGTGCCGTGGAAACAAAATGGTACTAATTTTTGACATATATATATATATAAACAAACAATAATTAAGCACATCAATGTGATGAAGAGTTTATTATGCTTTTTGCAGTTATTTCATTCAAGTTGTTTTATTTATTATTTTCACAGTGGTATTCCACGAGGGGTCAACTGCTGGCGAAATTTTGTACGCCATTTCTAGAAAAGTACCCTTTATTTCCCCCTTAATTCCTTGTAATTCCCCTAATTCCTCTAATACCTTTGTTTCCTCCTAATGCCTTAATATTTTCAGTACAATTATGCCAATTTTTTACTACCTAATTACCTACTATATATAAGCTTTGTCTTGTGTGTTATACCTACCTATTATATGAATAAAATAAAATTAAAAGGTTGACCATCTATTTTTTTGTGTGTGTTAAAAACGGGTGTTAAAAATGTAAGATTAGACCGAAAATTATTGTGCTGTTCAATACATATGCAATTATAGTAAAGAAACAAATGAAGAAATAAAAAATGTTTATAAAGTAATAAATTGCCTAAATAAAAAACTTTAATACAAGATAAACATTTAAATTCTTACAAAACATATTGAAAGTTACAGCAAACTTTTTTTCTGTAATTTATACTGTTTCTCTCCGGGATTGTTGTTTTCGAATCTTTTTCAAATTGTTGGAAGCAGTCTAATATTTCAGTTGCAGCAGCTTCCTCCATTTTGATGAACTCTAAAAGAATGTTGTAAATAAATAAGAATAATTAGATTAAGAAGAATAGTTCAGAGATGCTAATTTGTCGACGAAAGTCCCGGTGGGTGTAACTACGATGACGTAGGCAATTGACCACAAATAAACACTAAACAATAAACAAATTTGTAAAGCACAACATTTCCTACAAAAAAGCCTGTGAGAGCATATATCTAACATTACAAATAGGAGGGCATCAGAGGCGTGCAACCAAATTGTCTGAACATTTGAGTCAAAAAATCGGTCAGGCTACACCTCGATAGTACTTTCTCAACATACCATATCCTGAATATATTTTGAAATGTACAAATTTTTCGTCAGATATGAAAGAAATATGCTTTTGGCCCTCCCTGGAACCGCTTCTGGTACGCCAATTTTTCAAATACATTAGAAAAATAGACAATGGCGGCATTCCCGACTATTCCCTGACTGTTACTTTGAAAATACCCAAGGGAAGCATTCTGGGAGTAATGTTATATCAGTTTGTGATATAAATTCGTTCAAGAATATCGTTTTGCGTATTTCACTTTCTCTCGATTGTTCTATTCTATTACCATCAAGAATAGGTATCCAGATACCTATTATCCAGATCGTATGTCTAAAGTTTCAAATTTCCACGTTGAGTTGTGTTCGAGAAAAATGTATTACCCATAGACAGACACACACAGACGACATGCTGATTCGGATATGTTTGCTATTTTCAAGCTTCATAATCTAAAATTCGTATTTTTTCACGACGCCAATACTTTATCTGAGACTTTATCTATAGACGAGAAAGTAAAAGCTTTTGTTAGTGCAAATAGCTTTGTGCATACCTGAGGCCAAACATTGAGCCTGTCCCATGATAATCTTCACGTCACGGGCAAATATAGTGCCCTTCATGCATAATAGCTATTAATATTAAAATTATGTAAATTATGTATTATAAGAAGTTGTAATTAAATAAAATCAAATATTTTTTTCAATGATTTATTAATTAACAATCTTTTTTATTTTTTAAATATTCTGAGTTTTTCATCGTCACCACCATCCTTTTCTTTTTAAACTTAATGTTTTTTCTTTTATTTGCAGATTTCTATAGTTCATCCTTATAATCCCTAATTTACAGAAGTCGATAGTCTCCTCGGTAGTTTAATTAAATTAAGTGATATTTTTCTTTACTTGCTATTGTTAGCGCTAATGTTTTTACAACACTGACGTCCTTTCTATAAGAATTGGCATGTAATTCTTCAAGATAAACATTACAAAGCAATATTTTTACGTGCCCAAGTACGTGCCTATGCATCAAATTAAAGCAAATAAAATAACTTTTACAGTATACATGACAAAATACCTTAAAATACAATCACAACATTCAATTTTCATTCAATTTTGTCTATTTCAAAGACAATTTAGTTAAGATAAAATAATAATACCTTATACACGCCGATCGAAAAGCCAACATAGGATGGTCTCATATGGTAATAAACTATCCTTCTTAGTCTTATTATTCTTGGTAAGTAACTGCATATTTTGATAGTTATCAGCAATCGACTAACTATTTTAATCTAAATGATTTATTTTTTATTACTTAAGCACAAGGCAATCGAGAGCAAAACTCACCTGTTTTTAAACCAAACTACGACTAACGTAATATAACGGTTTAACATAACATCACCTCATTTAAATTCTGATGTGGATGCGCGCATGCGCAAATCTCATTTAATACCTCTAATTCCCTCCTAATACCTTTTATTTCCTCTTAATTCCCTTTTAATACCTCGTAATAATATTTATTTCCTCCAAATTCCCCTGTAATTCCCTTAATACCTAATAATTCCTGCCGAAATGTTTACTTCTTTCGACCCTAATTTTCAACATAAAATGCGAAATATCTCGGTTTGTATGGGAGATAGAGAATTGATTTTACCTCTAGAGCCCCAATGCCCTATAGGATTTTTCCTGCTATCGTCATTCATTTTCAATACCAAATGCTAAATATCTCATCTCAGTTGCTGACAAAACTTTTAATACGGTGCCCATCTGTATTTTGACCAATATCAAATGCTTATATCTTCTGAACTATTAATTGAAATGCTGTTTTCATGTAATTTTCTTTTTTTTAGTTTTTTTTTTTTATGACGCATTTTCTTTTTAACTTCCCATTTTCAGATATAGGGCAACTTTATTATTTCAAATAGTCCACCCCGTATATTTTTGCATATTCAGAAAGCTTGGTCTATTCTCTTTCTAAAAACTATCACGTGACCATTTCCTTTAAAAATGTTAGTTATAAGCCTTCCGGTATAACCTGAAGTTAAAAGGAACAAAAAAGAAAATTACTGGTGAAAACTTCATCTCAATAATTTGAATAATTCTGAAAATATAAGCATTTGAAATTGGTCAAAATATAGGTGGACACCCTATATCATATGTATGACGCCAAGTGTGGCCAATTAGAAAAAGAGTACGAGCATTGGCTGCAAACTAGTATGAAATGAGATGGAATAAAATGCACCCAGAAAGGACAGGCTCAGTCTGTATCCCATCAGCTACGTATAATACCCTTACACTGTTACTTTCACCTCGCTTGTTCAGTCGGTCTTTATTAACATTAGGCATTTTACACACAGTATATTGTCCTGAATTTCAGAGTACTAATCTACATTTAAAAAATGACAATTATAATCCGAGAGCTAGCGACTGATTTGATTTATTCATTTCATTTTAATTAATAAATTTGTTTTTCGTAATGTATATATATGTTCACCTAATGAGTGAATGACAAGTAATGCGAGTAGCGGGACAAGGGGCAGGAAGAGCGCATGAACATAATAATGTCTAACTAAATTCATTAAGAATAAAATGTTTTGTATGAGTTATGGGCACTATGAAATGCCTAAAAAAAATTGTCTTCCACTTGACCTTCGGGACAAAACATATCTGCCGATTTAATAACTAAAATGATGTACTTTGTCTGAGGTCATTAATGTTAAAATTTATTGTATTGATAGTTCATAGTGTAAACTTTAAGAATAACATAATCTACCACATTATTCTCTTCTACATAGTTGATAGGCACCTGTCAAGTTGTGTTCCGTGTGTACCTTGGCAGACTACCATTTTAAAAATTTATGGCACACAAATAGCTGAATAATGTTTAAAAAAGGTTGTAACATGACGGCACCCCACATTTAAAATATAGTTTTTTGTTTTTTCATTGTTTCAATAATTACGTGAGTACGTAAATGTATTGTATTTTACAAGGAATTAGCAATATTCAATAAAATAACATAAGAAAGTTAGGAATTAATTCCTAAAAAAAAAAAATCGTGTACCATTGCATTTAACAATATATATTTTCATTTTATTTGTTATACAAAAGTTGTATGTTAAGTCCGTAGCTGAAATGACTACCTGAATTGCGGTCTGTAGTTATCACATATTTTATGAAACTTTTTGGTTACACAATGTATGATTATTAACTTTGTAATATAATTATACACTTTAATATTAAATAGAAAATGGTAGAAAATCAGATTATTTTGTAGTTAGTACTAGTGATGGGAATAATCGGGATATTTTTATAATAGAGATATTAGTAATATTGGGTATTTCATAATTAATAATTAGAGATATTTAATCGAATTAGCCATCGATGACGTCGGAATGAAAATTCGAGATATTTAATCAAATTATTATGTTCACGACCACAGAATGAAATAAATCGGAATAAAATAAAATAGTGAATAGTTAATAGTTTATTGGCATTTTAAGAAAGTACAATCGACGGCGTAAGTTTTTTAAGGTAACCGATTTCTTTCATTTATAATTTTTATAAACATGAACAGTCTCCGGCAGCACTCTGTGGAGAAGTAGTCTGTCTTACTCTCACCAATTATATTATTTATAGAAATTGTAAATAATAAAATAATTTAGTTACGTTTTTGGAAGTTTATGCCGCCGATTTTACTTTCTCAGAACACACCGGCCGTCACAGCGACAGCGTTGCACTGCATCGAAATCATCGATGTCTCATGTTGTCATGTCCCGCCTGCGTCTGCGCATTTACCTACTCCTAGTATTACCATGTTCAGTCTTTAGTACGTTTACTAATTTGATTAATTCTAACAGTTTTCCAGTACGAGCAATTCTCTCATATTGCATCTCCTTTTGATACTAGTATATTTTTATTTGACATCTCTCTCTCTTCACTCGATTCTCCAGCTGACCTCGGAGCACTACTATTATAATACTACTAAATTATCTCAAGATATTTTTAAAATAATTAATCGAAATGAACTAACTCGATTAATCTTATAATCGAATTATTCGAATTATTTAATTTGATTCTTCCCATCACTAGTTAGTACTGTTTTAGTTATCATGATTCTATCTAAACTGATGAACGAACTGAATTAATACTTGTTATAAATAAATTATAAATATGTTTTAATAATATCAGTGGTTACACCAACGTAACAATGAACAAAATATCAAATCGTCTAGATTCTTATTATGTGCGACTTGTTTTGTCCATTTAACTAATACCCATTCACATAATCAACATAAGAGAATTAAATAAGCAACAGAAGTTTTCGTAATTTTTTTTTGTGAATCAAACAATTTAAATTTAAAAATATTGGCATATAACCCCTTTTTACACATTCAATCCTATTAAATAATCCCAATTTTTTCAGTAAAAGATGGGATTATCTTATGACCCAGTGGACATGATTATTATTATTTATTAAATTGTGATGAAGTAAATATATTCTTTCCCAGGTAGTGGAAGGCCAAAACCAAGTGGGATCCGTTGGGCAATATATTCTTGTGCAACGAGCTGGAGTGAATGACCACCACAACATTCCCCGTTCGTCTAGTGCTCCTCCGTCTCAGCAACAGTTAGGTGGTGCTATAAATACGGGAAGCGTTTCTCACATAGTGTCTGTGGGTGCTAGAGGCCGACCAGCTAGTGTGGAAGCAGAACATCCCTCGTTACAAAACCAACCATCCAACGATTTTATCGTGCAATGTCCCAATCCTGGCATTCAAGCTGTAACCCGAAGGCAGCGGTTGCCTCCAGGAGTAGTTTACGGAGATGTAAGTGTAGATAGTCCGATGCATAATTATACGATTATAGGTGAAAATGTGATGGTGGATCATCCTGCAGCTGCTATGCAGTCTCAGATGGTCTTGCAGAAAACTAGTAAAGTTGGTGATTCGTCGTGTGCTTGTAGCTTGAAGGCGATGGTCGTTTGCAAAAAGTGTGGTGCGTTTTGTCATGATGATTGCATAGGACCTAATAAGTTGTGTCGTACTTGCTTCATACGGTAGGCTATTGTTTATGTTAGGTTATTTGATCAGTTTTGTTTGTTGGTAAGCAGTGGTTTTAATTTACATTATAAGATTAAATTTAAAAAAAATCAAGATTGTTTTGAAATAAGATCAATCTGTGTAATTTATAATTGTGGTTTCAACAAAATTTAAATTATTTACTCCTTTAATTCTACAGTTTATTAAGTAGTATTCTACTGTATTATCATTTCTTCATGGTTAGTAGTTACTCGGACTTAACTATAAGAATTAATATACTTAGTATAACTGAGACAGGGTTGACCCACTTTCTTGCTTTTCCTTTAATTTGGAAAAGTTAGATGTATATAAATAAAGACATGTCCTTATAACCCGAAACATTCTCATCCACACTGAAATCCTCTGACAGATAAATTTCTGCCCATTATTTAATGCGATCATTCCTTCTGCATTTTTTTTAATGATGTTTATAAATCATACAAGATGTTGATAGACTATATGAAGTAGTTTTATGTCCTTAATTTATTTAATGTACTACAGGCATATACTACACACTTTTACTTTTGTAACATTAACCCGTATATTTTTTGTTTGCATGTTGTTTTTATGTACGTAAGAATTACTATTTAGGGGTCATGATGCAGGCGAGGAATTCTGAGAATCAGGCATTTAAAAAATATATGTAGACAGTAAATCTATATTTTTCTGTAGTGATGCACTGTTTTTTTTTTCGCCAATTATAATAATTTGACATTAAAATGACTAAAAACAAATTATATTTAGCTGGCTAAAGATAATTTAAAATTATCGGCAAAATATGAGTCAATTTCAAACCTAGAAATTTTATTTTTTCTAGTACCTAGTATTTATTTGTAATATGTCTACTCCCATCAACTTTAAAAGAATGAATATTAAAACTACTTTCCTTTTGGAAAAGTAAACTATGCCCCTTTCCTCAAAAAAATTGTTATTTCCAGTGAAGATGGGAATAACAAGTGATATTTTTAACCTAGTCACGGGGAAAAATCGAGTAAATCGATAGAATAGAAATAAAACTATGTGGATATGGCTTTTGAGGGTGCTCTTATATTTAAAAAAAATGGGGAGACTATCAGGAACCGGCCGCCATCCTGGAAAATAACTCCCTTTCCGCAGTTTTTCACAAGTAACTGGGCTGTTATTAAATGTGTTGATTAGAAGGCAGTTATGAAAATAAATGTTTGTAAAATTACGAACAAAATGGTACCAAGTAGGTTCTAGGTAAATCACATTTTTTATGTATATGCATCAAAACCAGTTTTGCTGATGATCATCACCTGACACATACCATATTTGTCTGGTGGCCTTGACGTTTTAGAATTCAAATGTTATAACATGTTGACTAGTCGTGCTTAATATTTCCTTTTTTTTACGATGGTAAAAAATGAAAGTTGTCACATGTACAATCTTTCTTGTCAGTAAACTTTGTTTACAAATAAAACACAGCTCTGGAATACCCATACTATTCGTATGAGTATTCCATGCCAGTTATACACTACACTTTTTCTATGACTTGAGTTTGTATTCCTTTAAATTCAAAAAATGTTGAATACGCAGCTCTGTTTGTATTTTACTTAAGTCATGTTGCTATGACAGTACTGGATCACAATAGGCCTATTGTACTGTTGTTGCTATGACAACGAGTGAAAAATAAAAAGTCATACAATGTACAAGATTTACTGATCAATAAAGCTGGCCGAGGTGGCTGGAGTACAGCCACGGTCTTGCGCTGGCGTCACACGTGCCGATTTAGAAGTGATTTACACTGCAGTCTTATTTGAAAGGTTAATGCGTGAGGTTGTACCTATAAATTATACATAATGTCAAACGCGCCAAAGGGTAAAAAACGACCGTACGCGGACAGTGAATAAATTTATCGGTGAATTTCCGGATTTATTCTATGACGGATGCAAAATAATTTGTAAAGTTTGCAATCAAGACTTAATGTGCTGGCACAAAACAGATTGTCGTTGTCATGTCAATACCGTGCAACATCAAAATAAAAAAAATGGCATGCCTTTGACAACTCAGTTTATGTTTGATTTATTGTTAATGTTAATAGCCTGTAATATTCCGCTACACATAATGGATAAACAACCATTTCGGGAGTTTTGGAATAAATGCAATCCCCAGGTGAACTTACCAAGTCGTACATCGTTACGTAGATATATTCCAGCTGTTCGTGAAGACATTGTAAATAGGATTAAATGTGGATTAAAAAATATACGGCTCTGGTTATGTATTGACGAGATGACAGATTGTAAAAAAAATTCTATTTTAAATATTATAGTACGTGTACTGGACCCTCTTAAACCAACATTTCCACTTTTACTAGCTAGTAAAAGACTAACTGCGTGTACTGGCGAAATAATTACGCGTGTGGTGTTGGAGACATTCGAAAAATTTGAACTTTCAACAAGTCAAGTATTGATGTTTGTGACTGATGGTGCCGCGACAATGCGCGTGGTAGGCCGTTCTCTTCAAAGAGACAATTGTAGGTTTTTACATGTTACGTGTAAAGTGCATGCGTTACATCTTGTGGCAGAAACGATTCGAAAATGTTTTCCAGAGGTAGATGCATTAATAGCAAATACAAAAAAAAGTATTTCTCAAATCTCCTAAACGGCTTCGAACATTTCACAGACAGTGTCCTGGTATCCCTGAACCACCAGAGCCGATTCTTACACGTTGGGGAATGTGGTTGGAAGTGGCTTTTTATTATGCTGAATATTTTCAACAAATAAAAGCTGTGATACTACAGTTCAACCCTAACGAGGCTGCAGCTATTAGGGAAAGCCAGACAAGCTTTCAAGACATTTCCCTTGAAACAGATTTAAAAACTTCTTCTTTTCTGGCGTTACAGCCCATTGTGAGCCTTAGGCTCCTCTAGAACTTCCTTCCAGCTATCCCTGTCTAACGCGCGCCTTCTCCATGTTCCTATCCCAATATTTTTCAGGTCAGTATCAACATTGTCTATGAACCTTGTTCGGGGTCTTCCTCTCCTGCGTTGGCCTACTGGTTTGCCGAGCATTGTTTTCCTGCTCAGTTCACTCTCCTACATTCTCATGACATGGCCCACCCATCTCAGCCGTCCAAGTTTGACTGTTTTTACGATGTCGGGGTCTTTAAACAGTCTATACAGCTCGAAGTTATATCTTCTCCACCCCCGTTTTCATTTACAGCTCTGTAGATTCTTCTCAGGATTTTCCTTTCAAAGCAACCAAGGATGGCTTCATCGCTCTTAGTGAGGGACCATGTTTCCGAACCGTATGTTAGCACTGGTCTTATGAGTGTTTTATAAAGTTTACCCTTCGTGTTTCGAGATATGTTCTGTGAACTGAGCTGTGGAGCTAGTCCGAAATAACATCAGTTGGCCATAAGAATCCTGCGCTTGACTTCCACTGTTGTATCGCTTTGGCTATTGACTAACGATCCAAGGTATACAAACTCCTTCACAGACTCTATCTCATCGTTTTCGATATTTAGGGGGCGTTGTCTCTCTCTTGCTGGTTGTGCTGCTGCCAGCATGTATTTTGTTTTGTTAACATTTATTATCATCCCCATCTCCCTTGCTGCACGTTTCAGTGCAATGTATGTCTCTGTTACTGCTGCCTCGGTTATACCAATTATATCTATATCATCTGCATAGGCCAGTATTTGGATGGATTTGTTGTGTATTGTCCCCATCGTAGTAATACCCGCTGAACGTACAACTTTCTCGAGAGCGAGGTTAAATAATATGCAGGAGAGTGCGTCTCCTTGTCGCAACCCATTTGGTGGTTTCGAACGGTTCAGATAAGTCACCGCCAACTCGTACCCTGCATTTCACTTTTTCCAGTGTTAATTGTGTCAGATTTACCAAGTGATTTGGTATATTTAATTGTCTCATTGCTGAATATAGTTCCTTCCTCTTAATAGTGTCGTAAGCGGCTTTGAAGTCAACAAATATGTGATGGGTGCTTATTCCATACTCCTGTGTTTTTTCTAAAATTTGTCTTAGCGTAGATATTTGGTGGTTAAAAACTATTAATAACAATTATAGAGGACTACACGACGCAATAGAAAAATTGCAAAATAGTTCGTTGTCGTTAGTGGAATCGCTGCAAATAGTGGACGACGTAAATACACAGCTACAGACTATAAATGACGCAAAAAAATAATCGCGTTAGTGAAAAATTCGAGAGTGTATTACAGAAAGATCCTGATTTTAGCAAATTAAGACAAATTTGTGATGGTGCATCTACAACTTCGTTAAGTGAGTTCACAGATTGTTTTACTTATGCCTGTATTACATCCGTAGATGTCGAACGGTCATTTTCAAAATACAAACATATTTTTTCACCAAAGCGAACATCGCTGACGGAGACAGCTGTAGAAACATACCTGATGCTATTATGACGACAATCAAACTACTTCATAAATATACTTAAAAGGGTGAGTTTTATTTTATACAAATTTTAAAATTGGCCAGCTGAAAAGAGATCCACGGGACCCTAACTTTTTTGTATGACTACAAAAAAATATATTCTTGATGAAAGATTATAAATCATTTCTACTATATCAAACGAAAATAATGTATTTTTCAAGTACAATAAAGCTGATGTAAACTGAAATTTTGTACACATTTGACCTCATAAAATGGGGTTAGGATAAATTTGGCAGTTTGACATTTGAAATGTCTAATTTAGTTACAAAGATGTCAATGTCAGTAAGAAAAATTTTTGAAATATATGACATAAATTATTGACAGTATCTAATGACGCTGATAATTAATTATTTAAAAATTTTAATGAATCATGTCGAGGTACGCTATTAAAATTTAATTGAGGTAAGTGAAGAATTAAATAGAATGATTTTTTTAGATCAGGATGATATATACTGGTATAAGAAAATTATGTGTTGGCCACATCAGATATTTGTGTATTTGAACATTCTAAAAGCACACAAATATGGTAAAAATTATGTAGAAGATATGTAGATTAGATAATTTATCTGCTATATTTTTTACAATAATAAATACACGAAAAATGAGGTTATGGTCAAATGTCAAGTCTGGTACAACCATACAACTGCAGATTATGAAATATCCTATGAACTACATTAGGTGCTCTATTTGCACTTGCTCTTTGTGACATCACAAAAGTTTGACTTAATTTTTTTTTCCAGTTTAAATGAAGAAATAAGAAAAAACGTCTTATTTTTACTGTAGTTTTTGATTTTCAAATAACAAAAACAAAAAAGGAAAATACCCCATGTTTGTTGTAAGTTTGTTAGCATATTGAAATGTCAAAATTTGTTGTAAATACAGGGTTCAAAAATTCATTCATAATTTTTTTGTATAATCGACCTATCGATTGATATAATCAATCATTTCATTATGTTTTTGAAAATAATCGATTATTCAACTGTAATCAACTAAGTATTCAATTATAATTCATTATTTGGTTATTTTATTCAAAATAGAATTATGATCTAACATTACCCCTAAATGAAGCCTTTAAAAATAATGAAAAGATGCTTCTGCTCATCTTATTTATAAAAATTTTCATTTATTTGCCTGGGCTATTTGCGATACCAGAGACAATCAATCAGACGCTAGAAAATAAGCTCACAACGCTTGTGTAAATAATGGCCCTCCTTTCCTCTAAATTGTGCAGTACCTGCAATTTGTCATGGCGTAGGAATCTTTAATATGCTCAAATCATAGATACGTGGAACCCACAATTTTACAATGCCTTGCCCAAGAAGGAGGTCTTTTTGAGCATCTAATTTGAACTATTTATTTATTTACGTATATTATTTTTTAGAGTTGGTATTATTTTTCTTTATTATTTATGAGAATATTAATTTATGTTTTTAGAATTCTTGTTTCGAAAAAAAAAACAGGTGTTCTGATGTTTTTCATCCTTTTTAGTGTTTTACTATCTGTGGCGTCTCTGAAGAAACACTGAAATTGTGAAGCAATCAGATAATTTCAGTAAATGAAACATTCAAATAATTTTAGTAAATGCATTAATACACAAAGATTTCTTTAGACAAACGAGCAACACTCCACTGCTGTGTTAGCGATACTGAAATCTACTTTGTGACGTGTCTCGTCTGCTCCTCCCCAGCAAGCACTCCGATGCAATCGTTATCTTTTGTTCGGACTTCGTATTCTGATGGGCAGCTGTAAACTGTGCATACCACTAGTCTTGTATCTAGTGGGTTGGCTCGTACTATACGTTCAAATTTGAAAGTGTGAGTAAATACTACACTAGCTAATTCATTAAATTTATTTTAAAGTTTTACAGAAATCTATTGCCCTTTTACATCTACATTTAGCGACCCGGTGCATCAGTTTTGTATACACTTGTTCACCAGTCTGTAGTGTGCAACTGTGTATCATGTTCATGTGTCGCGTTAAGAAAATTATTCGATTATTAAATTTCAGAATCGCCCAACCCTACTATTCACCTTAATTTTTAGTATTAGTAAGCATTTAATAAAGAAGGATCAAAAAAGGTATAATTTCGAAAGAATTAAAAAAAAAATTAATGGCTAGAATTACCTAGGCTTTCCTCAGAGTTGCAGGGATTTCATTGCTCGTTGGGAAAAACCAAGAACCAAACAATCAATGAAAATTTATTTTAATGGAAATTGATTTGTGTTATGTTTGACTGATTATTACAGCCACAATAGTTCTTTTAATGAACAAAGAATTTATTGGTTTGTATGAATTTTTTTGACAAGAATCACAAATTCCCTTTTTCTTACACTTTCCAAGAGCTTGAGCACATTTGACAGCTGCCATGCTTCTATTGAATGCACCTGTGTTTAACGGTTTTTGTGAATTTGGATTACATAAATGAATGCTGATCAAATGTGAAAGCAATATTCTTGTCTATAAATAATTATGATCATGATTTTTGAGATTGGAAAATTCTTTGATTGTGTTTAATATTACAAAATGGTGCGGTTAAATGCACTCCACAAACCCCCGTAACATTATTTAAATTCAGAGCTGCTTCCCACTAACTCTCCCTTTACAGACTACACTAATTCATGGATAACATACAGCGAGTGCTGATTCAACTCGAACAGGTGTTAAAAGGAAGGCAAATAATGACTCATTATGGATTATGCCCACTTCATCTATAGTGAGCAATTTTATGACACATCATCACTCCACATAAGAAATCTATAAGTACATCATTTGCTTTCCTTTCATGCCGGTTCGAGTTGAATCAGTGCTTGCTGTATAGCAGAATTAAGAACGAAACTTGTATTTATTAACCATGGGAAATTTTTGGAAATATTCTGTTGTGCTCTGCACCAAATTATGTGTCATGCCTTGATTTTTAGTTAATTTGTTCCTGAACGATTTTTTAAAACATTCCAGATATATCTAGAAATAGACATGTATTTCCCAAATATGAACACGACGGTAATAGCATGTTAACGAAAAAATTAATCAATTCAGAATGTACTGTTGAGCACAAAAGTATTTTAATAAAACTTTTTATTTATTGCTTACTTAAACAGAAGTAGTGTACATTATACTAAAAAGTGTAATTATATTTGTGAACATACTTTTGTATCAATGGTACAAATCATCTTATTTAGGCACTTATTGCACATTTCGAGATCAGTTAAAGAAAAAATTTAATGATCAAATAACATATTATATATCAGGGGAATAAAGTGCATTTTTTAATCCCAAGGGTGAAGTTTGTTGCCTAAGATGCAGTCAAGGACAACAGTCACATGACGGATTAAAAAATGCACTTTAGTCTTTTGGTATATACGCTATTTTTGCACTCCGCAGTCTAAAAGTGCTGTTTTTATCCTCATTTTTGAGAATTAATTTTTCACTTAGATTGCAGGTTGCAAAAAGTTCATTTCGACATCGCTTACTGTATGCCAAAATTTTAGTTATTTATTAAAATTTTTTTTGTGTACTTTTCCAGTTAAAAATGGAATAAAAATGTTGAAATTCATTAACAACTTATTTTGCATAATACCTACCTGAAATGTGTAGTTATTATGCCTAATAATGAACTTCGTATATTAGCAGTAACAAAAACATAATGTTAATAAATTCAATCCCAAATATATTAAGAAAAATTTCATATTCTTTGCCCTAGGAAAAGTTTGTACAGGGTGATTTTGTGAGAATTCCCACCCGCACTAATTTCGTTATTTTTATAAAAATGGTAAATACAAAAGTTATAGGACTTTTTATGTAGATTTTGAAAATTATACCCGAAAAACAATTCAAGCGCACACAAGATGGTTACAGTTATTAATTTTATGTTTTAAATTAATTAATTTTTACATATTTGAATAGAACGCTTTCTCACGAACAAAATGATATAGGCGTTGATGGGTCTAACTTAAATACTAAAGAAGATATGTGGGAAACTGTGCGAGTTTCACCTCCGTTAACTTTGCTATTTCTGACTATACAGCGTGTGTCCCGCGGGACATGGGATTGATTAGATGGGTATCTTGGTTATTAGCGGAGACAGAGAATAGCTTAAATGAGTAAAAGTAATGCAAAATTTTAAGCCCATTGACATGGCGTCCAGAAAACAATTGAATTCCGATTGGTTTAAAGCCAAAATCGCCATTTTTAAAAATGCGGCAATTTTGGCTTTTTCTTAAACAAAATCTGAACCAATCGGAATTCAGTTGTTTTCTGGATGCAATATAAAATTCTGTAGCTACCCCTAATAACTAAGATACCCATGTAATCCCATGTCCTGTGGGACACACTGTTTATATGAAAAATGGACAATACGTTCTATTAAAAATAATCTCAATTGTCTTGGTAATATTATTTTCAAAATATTCTTAAAAAAATCTTGTAACTTTTTTATAAACTACTTTTGAATAGTCAGAAATAACAAAGTTAATGGGGGTGGGACTCACACAAAGTTTCCCTCATATTTTCCTTGGTACTCGCACAAAGTTTCCCTCACATTTTCCTAAATATTAGAGATAAACACATCAAACCCTATATCACTGTGTTCATGAGATAGCGTTCTAATGAAATATGTAAAAATATACGGATGTTCAATTTAAAAAAATAAAATCAATAACTGTAGTCATTTTGTGTGAGCTTCCATTGTTTTTCTGATATGATTTTAAAAATCTGCATAAAAGTCCTATAACTTTTTTGTATTTACCATTTTTTTCGTAATAATAAAGATAACGAAATTGGCGGAGGTGGGAATTCCCACAATTTTTTTTTTTTAATTAAACACCTGTACATTAAAATGGATTTTTTCCACCATCTGGAAAAATTGAATCAGAAAAATTTCTTTGCTTTAAAATATTTCCGTAATATCTTCTTGTATGTTTTAAATTATGTACTTTTATTGTATAGTTTAATAGAAAAACATTGATTACCTACCCTATTGAATGTAATTAAAACCATTAGTGTAAAAATATGTAAATATTAGTCCTTTAGGTGTTAATGCGTACCAACAAATAAAACTGTTATTTTGTACTGTGGTAACTTTTAATGCAACAACAAGACTTGGTTTATAGTGATTTTAAATAGTTTAATAAGTAGGACGTACATCAGTGAGTCAAAAATGACTATCTTTTATTATTTTTGTTCTGCTCTTAAAGCTGTTTTAAGTGAATAAAGTATTACATATTTTCATAATCATTCATATTCAATGCTCTGATAAAAAATATTTACATAATTTATATGGCCTTTTTTCAATGCTTTTACATACACCTAAAATAAATTAAAAAAATTTGAAGTAAAATAATAATGTCATTTTTTGACCCACCTTCGACTAGTTAATTAAGCTTATTTAAACAAAAAATGTATTAAATACTCGTTTTATACAGTTTTTATTTTTTTTATTTATTTGCGATATTTCGCCACATATCACTAGCATTTTCCTTTAGAACTTTTTTGTAATTTATTTATTTTTTCTTACTAGAAGTCTTCCAAGCATTTTATACATATATATATAAAAAAAAAATTAAAATTGTATTGCTTGATTGAATTCCTTTACATTTTTTTTCACAAACATATATACTACCTCAGGTAATTGTCGTATACTTTTTCATTTTTGCTAAAGTTTTTATAACATTTCTAGTGCAATAATAAATTAATTCAATCTAAGGTTAAACTGCAACTTTTTCATCTGTAATTTAATTTTGTGTGAGTCAAATATGCTTGTAAGCTTTTCTTAGAGATATTTTAGAATTTAGGATAAGATGTGTATAATTATTTTTCATATAAATCTCATGTAGACGTAAGGTCTTTTTGTGTACAGTTTTTTTTACTATTTAGATTTACTATTTAAGTTTAAACAACTATACCTATAGTTTTGTGTACATAAATAGTGTCTTTCATGCAATGATTTAAAAATAGACAGTAATTGTTAATCAGTTGTTTTATTGCAAAAGTATTTGTCTATTAGTCCATACCTCAACATTTAGGTAAGTAATAGTTGTTTGATTATTTTCAGTACAGCCAACTATAAAGTAGACAAAGTTGGAGTTTGATGGATGATGAAGCCTGACCAAGCGATGGTAGAGTCAGGGTCGGGCGCAATACCAATGTCATCGCGCGCTTGTTTACGATGACGATGACATGACACACTTCAGTTGTTATCTGTGGGTCGATGCATAGAGTACTATTAAATAATGAATAATGTTGAGCGTAAAGAGTAGAGAACGACCGTACGCTGATAAAGTGAATAAATTTATCGGTGAATTTCCGGATTTATTCTATGATGGATGTAAAATAATTTGTAAAGTTTGTGATCAAGACTTTATGTGCTGGAATAAATACGGTTGCAAAATTCATGTCAATAGTAACCGGCATAAAAATAAAAAAAATGGCGTGTCTTCTTTGGAACCTCAGTTTATGTTTGATTTACTGTTAATGCTGATTGCCTGTGATGTTCCCCTGCGCATATTGGATAAACCAGCATTTCGGGAGTCCTGGAATAAATACAATCCCCAGGTGAATTTACCAAGTCGTTCATCGTTACGTAGATATGTACCAAGTGTTTGTGAAGACATTGTAAATAGGATTAAATGTGCATTAAAAAATACACGGCTGTGATTATGTGTTGACGATACGACAGATTG
The DNA here is from genome assembly GCA_029963845.1 of Rhamnusium bicolor. Classification (NCBI taxonomy): domain Eukaryota; kingdom Metazoa; phylum Arthropoda; class Insecta; order Coleoptera; family Cerambycidae; genus Rhamnusium; species Rhamnusium bicolor. Next base: position 1,304,564 of record JANEYF010005800.1, read on the forward strand.
TAAAAAAAATTCTATTTTAAATGTTATAGTACGTGTACTCGACCCTGTTAAACCAACATTTCCACTTTTACTAGCTAGCAAAAGATTAACTGCGTGTACTGGCGAAACAATTACGCGAGTGGTGTTTGAGACTTTCGAAAAATTTTAACTGTCAACAAGTCAAGTGTTGATGTTTGTGACCGACGGTGCTGCGACAATGCATTTGGTGGGCCGTTTACTTCAAAGAGACGATTGTAGGTTTTTACATGTTACGTGTAAAGTGCATGCGTTCCATCTAGTAGCAGAAACGATTCGAAAATGTTTTCCAGAGGTAGGATGCATTAATATAACAAATACAAAAAAAGTATTTCTCAAATCCCCTAAGCGGCTTCGAGCATTTCACACACTGTGTCCTGGTATTCCGGAACCACCAGAGCCGATTCTTACACGTTGGGGAACGTGGTTGAGGGCAGCTTTTTATTATGCTGAATATTTTCAACAAATAAAAGCTGTGATACTAAAGTTCAACCCTAACGAGGCTGCAGCTATTAAGGAAAGCCAGACAAGCTTTCAAGATGTTTCCCTTGAAACAGATTTAAAAACTATTTATAACAATTATAGAGGACTACACGACGCAATAGAAAAATTGCAAAATACTTCGTTGTCGTTAGTGGAACCGCTGCAAATAGTGGACGACGTAAATACACAGCTACAGACTATAAATGACGCAAAAAATAAGCCCGTTATTGAAAAATTTCAGAGTGTATTACGGAAAAATCCTGATTTTACCAAATTAAGACTAATTTGTGATGGTGCATCTACAGCTGCGTTAAGTGAGTTCACAGAGTGTTTTACTTATGCCTGTATTACTTCCGTAGATGCCTTTTTCAAAATACAAACATATTTTTTCACCACAGCGAACATGCTTACTGAGACAACTGTAGAAACATATCTGATACTACACAGTTATTATAGAAGTGCTCCAGTTTGTGATAACGACAACCAAGCTACTTCATAAATCTGCTTAAGAAGGTGAGTTTTGTACATATTTTTATAAAGTGTACCAGTATTAATAAAATTCATTTCCATTTATTTTATTTATTTATTATTAGTTATCACTTAGATATACAATGTACATGTGTGAATGTCATTTAACAGTTTAATAATAATGTGCAGCACTAAGCTTACAAAATATAAGGAAATACATAAAAAAGAATTTAAAGCGAACGAAATAGTACAAAAACATACATCACAATATATAAAATATTTTTGTTTTTATTATTGTACTTATTCAAGTATTGTGATATGATGCATACCCAGTATGTCTCTGTAGGATTAATGACATCAGATTTTTTAAATAATATTTTAGATAAATACGTTCAGTATGTACGTAGACATTTTGGTGCCAGAATTACTGTCGTATTTGATGGCTATGATGATTGCACGAGAAATATTAAAGCTGCAGAACAACGTCGTCGAACTTTAGCAACATATTCATCTTCCGATATTCTATTTGATGAGCTTATGACAGTTCCTACCAGTCAACAGAAATTTCTTGCAAATACTCACAACAAATCTCGGTTCATTTCAATATTGAAAGATAAGTTTATTGCCGAAAATATATTGGTTAAACAGGCTAATAACGATGCCGACGTATTGATTATTGAAACAGCTATAGAGCAATTTAATTTGACAAATACAACTATTGTTGTTGGTGAAGATGTAGACTTACTCGTACTACTTACTGCTCGAACTCCATCTGAAAAAAACTATTTTCTTTTTAAAGCCAGGAAAAGCTCAAAATCAAACAGAAATATATTCGTCAAAAAGTTTATCTACTTTTGCAAAGAGTCAAAATCATGTACTATTTTTACACGCAATAACTGGCTGTGATACGACGTCTGCATTTTACAGGAGGGGTAAAGCAACAGTCTTTAAAATGTTTGAAAAACAAGATTTAGTTCAATCTGCTGAAGTCTTCAAAAAAAGTTATTCGACTCAACAAGACATTATCACGAACGGGATTCAGTTTCTTCTTTCTATGTACAAAGCTCCGAAAAAAATCACCTGCTTAGATAAGTATCGATATGCATGTTTCGTTAAAAACACTAAAAATAAGAAACAGGTAATAATATGATTGTTGTTACATATATTTTTTTATTAATTAAAAGTAAAATGTATAGATACTAAATTTGTTTAAATATTTCTGAGAACTGCAGTTTGTTTAACAATATACAGGGTATCAGGAAAGAACCCTTTATGAGAAAAACCGCACTGAATAAGTTAAAAAGTTCCCACTTCCATTTTTCGGATAAAACAAAGTATCTGTTTATCAAAGAAAAATTAAACTCTTTTTCACATATCAAATTCACTACAAATTTTTGAGACGACCTCTCCCCGATTCACACGCCCATGATTCTCTATGATCTTTTTTTGATAAAAATTTTGGGTGCCATCTTCAAACTGTCGAGCTCCCCCTTAAGGAAACATTTTCGGATACCTGTTGATTTGAGTTTTATTGTTGTTTTTGAGTGAGAAATCCACTCCCCAAAAATTTCTGATGTATTATTCCGGGACACTTTATGTGCAAGGTGATTCCTATAACGATGTCACTTCAATTTCAACAAAAAACCAATTGAACGTCAAATAAAAGTGGGAAAAAACAAAGCAATGTTTTATAAATATTTTTACAATTTTGATATAAAGATTTAAAATCACTTTCTAAAAATATAACATATATTTACCTTCATATTTAGTGAAATACTGATGATAATAAATTAAAATAATTTAACACTGAGTTGGCTTTGAATGTTTTTTGAACTGTCGCTTAAATATAGTTTATGTTTTAACTCTTTACGTTGATTAAAAGTTAAAAATGCCTTACACGGCAGAAGAAAAAAAGATATTATTAGAATGTTATTTAATAAGTGATAAAAACTCTAGTGCCGCTCATAGAATGTATACCACTCAATATCCTGACAGTACCGCATCGCACTTATTTAAAAAATTATTTAGTCGATTTAAGGAAAGGGGATCAGTGCACAATAAAGAAAATAGAAAAAAACATAAAACTGTGTTAACAGAAGAAAATGAGTTTTGTTTTGAGGGAAATCCGTCCTATTCGATTCGTGATGTTGCTTTAAAAAAGCGTAAATATAGTTCATACAAAATACATCCAGTACAAATGTTACACAAAGATGATAGAAACAATCCTGTAGAATACTGCAATAATATTTTACATAGGGTTGTTTTGAACAATCATATTTTTAAATATATATTATGGGTGATGAGGCAAATTTCATCAGAGCAGGCACATTTAATAGAAAAAAATTCACATTGCTGATCAGTAGAAAATCCACATAAAATATATGAAATCAGATTTCAAGGGAGAAATTCAATAGGAGTGTGGTGTGGCATAACAAACAAAATTGTAGGCCCCATTCTATTTAATGGAGCTTTGACTGGAGTCAGATATATTAATTTACTTCAAAATGAAATAGAGGAATATATTGACAGATTGGTGCTTATAAGTCTCTTAAATATTATTTGGCACCAAAATGGCGCACATGCATAATATTATGCCTGTTCGGAATGTTTTAAATAACAAATACTCAGAGTGGATAGAAAAGCAAGGAACTATATCGTGGCCTTCAAGCAGTGCCGGATTTCCCAATAGGCAATGTGTAGGCAGCTGCCTAGGGCGGTAAATTCTTTGGGGCGGCATGCCCCCAAAAGATTTTATGACTTTTAAAGACAAATAAAATAATTATTATTATCCATTTTATGATTTTTAAAGAAAAGTAGTAATTATTATTCACTACAAATTATCGTAGCATATAGTATATTTTTCTACCCTTAAAAGGGCTCGTGTGAAATAAATGCGTCTCTGTATCCTTTTTTAATTGATACAAAAAGTTGAAGTAGCGTATGCCGGTCAAGTGCCAAGTTTTTTGTTTTCGGTGGAACAATCAGGCCGATGCTGCAGGTGTGCAGGTATTAATGTGCGGTTGAAGTCTGGTGTTTTTTATCCACCAATTTCAGTAAACACCTATACATCTACTTGTCCAACAATACCAAAAAAATTACTTCTACAAGTTTCTAATAATATATAAATTATTTATTTATTACTTTATGAGTTTTATGTCATACTTTTCATTTCTTACGCGAAATTATTTGTTTCCTATAAATAATATATTTATTTGCTTATATGAATCATAACAAGATTCTCGATTCAAAACATTATATTTATCTGTGTTCTGTGTGTGAGGACCGTTTCTCGCGTAACTACTTTTGAGTCGGGATTTGGTGATCATAATATATCATCACGTACGTACACTAGTTAGTGTTTCACCGATGCGGCTGTCAACTAGCTATACCTACTATAGTTGTACGTTGTATTTTAACGTCTAATGTCTTTAACTCTTCTATAGGAGATTAGAATTCATTTATTTAGTAATTATTATAGTATTAATAATAAATGTGAGACTGTGCATTTATTATTGTGGTGAGTAGAAAAATATAGGTAATTATACTTGTACGTTACACCCTCATTATTAATAGTTTAGGTGTTGTCCCTAAACGGCCTAACCTATAAAAAATGAGTGCGATGTCGAAACGAAAGAGATTAAGCGGTGCTGAATATAGAAAATTAGCAAAAGATAAACAAGAAAGGCAAGAGGATTTAGTTAGTAAAATAGGGAAATTAGATAATTTTTTTCCCAAAATTAATAAAACGAATCCTCTTGAAATTATCGTCGAAAATCCCGTCGAGAATATTTCAGAAAATTCTTCATATCCTGATATCATCTATATTAAAAAAAATCACTAGTCACAATTATCGATTTTAAGAAAAAATATGTTACTACCAGTTACAAGACATCTGTGTGATGACACTCAGTCATTTTCACTTCCTAAAAGTATACAGGATGGCCAAAAATAATTTTTAAATTATTTTTGGACAATACGATATCGAAAGAGAAATTCGTAGGAAGGGAGATATTTATAGAAACTCTCATTACCAAATTTTCAAATGCCAAAGCAAAAAAAGAAGTGTTGGAATTAATTTTGTTTTTTTTTTTTTTAAATGATTGTGATGGTTGAGTCTAATAAAATAATATAAAGCGAGTAACAAAGAGTATCACAAATAAATATGCAATAAATGTTATATAAATAAGTACAGAAAAGGAAGTTATATCGCGGGATTAGATACATATTACAGTACAAAACAATTTGATTTAAGGGGTAGTACGCCCGCATAAAGAATGCAAGGTGGAAGAATGCAAGAATAATGCAAATGGTGGAAGAATGCAAACAATTTGATTTAACGGGTACGCTCGTATAAAAAATGTAAGGTGGAAGGAAAAAATTTCTGACTGGAGGGTAACTCAGGATATCTTAATGTCTGATCACAGGATGATTAGATTCGATATTTGGTCCGATGGGACAGAGGACACCCTCCAAAGAAATCCAAGAAAAACTGATTGGGAGAGGTATCTCCTTACCCTGGCAAATCTCCAAGACGAACCGGGGGAAGGATTATCATCCGTGAGGAATTGGACATAAAGGTAGTCAGCCTAGAAAGTCAGATAATCTCAGCATATGAGGAAGCCTGCCCACTCAAGGCGGTGGGAGTACGTAGGGTCCGATGGTGGAGTAGATCGCTTGATGACTTGCACCGGACGGCCAGACGTGCTAACAATCGAACCGTCGAGAGAGGGACGGATTCCTCATGGTGCGACTTCAAGGAGGCTAGGGGAAATTTTAAAAAGGAACTAAGGCGCAGCAAGAGCGAAAGCTGGCGGAAGTATTGTGGGGAAATGAACTCCCTACCGGAAACCGCCAGACTGTTGAAAATACTCAGCTGCGAGACAAGGGAGACAACAGGATCACTACGAAGACAAGATGGGACTTGGACTACTTCTGGGGAGGAGTCATTAAGACACCTCTTAGAGGTTACCTTCCCGGGCGAAAGCGCTGCCGTTACAGCACCCTCGGAAGAGCCGATGCCAACAGCTCACTGGCGGCTTGACCAGGAGGTTGTAAAGGATGGAGCGGTAGCGTGGGCAGTGAACGAGTTCGAGCCCTTTAAAGCAGTGGAACCAAACGAGATCTTCCCAGCTCTGCTTCAGAAGGGCCTGAATATTCTTCTACCGTATTTAAGAGGAATATTTGTGGCCAGTCTGGCACTGGGATATGTTCCCCTGACCTAGAGGTCAGCTAAAGTGGTCTTCATCCCCAAAGTGGGAAAAAAGGACTACACAGCTGCCAAATCGTTTAGGGCGCTCAGTCTCACGTCCTTCCTGCTAAAAGCACTAGAACGGATAGTGGACAGATATCTGCTGGAAGGGGACTTCGCCAGGTACCCATTCCACAAGAGTCAGCACGCATATAGGCGAGGGAGGTCCACGGAGACAGCCCTTCACGCCGTCGTGCATAAGGTAGAAAGGGCCCTGCATAAGGAGGTCATCCTAGCAGTATTTTTCGAAATTGAAGGAGCCTTTGATAAAGCAAGGACTACTACTATCTGCGATGCCCTTTGGACTAGAGGTACTGCTCCAGTACTGGTCAGATGGGTGAAATCTGCGCTGGAAGAGAGACGAGTTAGTGCTACTTTGGGAGACTGTCAATTGGACGACGGGGTGAGGGGCGGCTGTCCACAAGGCAGCTGCCTATCACCCCATCTATGGTGTCTAATAATGGATGGTCTCTTGGAGCGCCTAACCTCGAAAGGATTTTATGCGCAGGCATATGAGGACGACGGGCTGGTCCTAGTGACCGGACGCTTCTTAAACGTCGTTTGCAACAGAACGCAGGTCGCTTGTAGAATAATAGAAAGATGGTGCGCCGAAACAGGTCTCTCAGTTAATCCATCTAAGACTGAGATGCTCCTTTTCACCAAGAGAAGAAAAATAGAGGATTTTAGGGCATCAACTATGTACGGTAAACCTCGCGCTTGCCAGGAGGTTAGGTACCTGGGAGTGACCCTAGATAGCAAACTGTCAGGGGGGCCGCAGATCGACAACGTCAGCAAAAAGTCGACTGCAACCTTCTGGCAATTGCGCCGAGTGGTAGGTAGGAACTGGGGCCTCAACCTACACTGGCTATACACGGCGGTCATCAGGCCGAGGCTCCAGTATGGATCTGTCGTCTGGTGGCCAAGCGTGGATAGAGCGAATACGTCCCGAAAGCTGGCAAAAGTCCAGAGACTAGCCTGCCTAGGGATCACTGGCGCAATGAGGACGACACCGACAGCTGCTCTGGAGGTTCTGCTAGGTCTGCCAATGCTTCCCTCGTAGATAAAGAGGGAGGCTATGGCGGCTTATCTGAGAATGCGGGATTCTGGGAGCTGGCAGTGTTCAGGCAAAGCTGAAGGTCACGCAGAAATTGCTAGACTGGCGGAGAGGGAAATCCCCCTCTCTGTCCTGAAGGTGAGTGAAGCGAAAGATCAGCTATGGTTTGAAAGGAATTAAACTCTCACTCTTCCCAGTAGGGAGGAATGGAATGAAGGAAGAATTGACTTTCGCCCGGACTCTGGTGTGTTACACAGATGGATCTCGGGTGGCCACTAGACCGTCTTCCGAGGAGGGAATATATCTGGAAGGTAAAGAAGTACAGAAGAGCTTTGCTTTAGGCTCGTACACCACGGCCTTCCAGGCAGAGGTTTACGCCATCCTAGCGGTGGCGGGTAGGGCTGAGGTTAGGAATGGGCGGAACATATAATATACATCTGCTCCGATAGCCAGGCTGCTCTAAAAGCGGTATGCTCCCCCAGAACGAGATTGTCCAGGAGTGTGGGGATGCCCTAAAAGAGCTGGCTCGACATAAACAAGTGAGACTGGTGTGGGTCCCGGGACATATGGGAGTTCCAGGCAACGAGAAGGCCGATGAATTGGCTAGACTCGGGGCCGAGGAACCCTGTCACGGGCCTGAGCCTATGTTAGGCATTTCAAGAAGACAGGTCACAACGGCCCTCAATGAGTGGGCCCACGAGACACTGACGACGCACTGGGGAACCAACAGGGCCTGCAGGCAAACCCGAGATTTTGTAACGGGCCGAACAAATCGACATCGGCCTGGTTGCTGGGACGGAGTCGGAAAACTGAATCTTTTAATCAGAGTTCTGACAGACCACTGCAGACTCAGGAGGCATCTATCATTGAGTCTTGTGAAAGACCCTATATGTCCAAGATGCAGAAGTGATGAAGAAACAAGATGTTTCTTCGTCCGAGGAAGTGGTAAGAACCACTTCCTCGGACAATGTGAAGCGTTTGGGCGCCTGAGACACAGTATCTTCAGTTCTGAGGCGCTTCTAAGGGAGGAGATGAGCTTCCTCGCAATGAGTGACATCCTGACCTTCATCAGAAGATCGGAAATATTCGATGAGGGAGCAAGAGAAGCACATGGCTGAGGGGACAGTTGGGGGTTGGTAAAAAGGGCCCGTCTGTCGCCTACTTGCCAGGCGTCAGCCTCCTCCACCATTATCATTACCATTACCACGGTTTGCATTCTTCTACCATTTGCATTCTTTTTGCATTCTTCCACCTTGCATTCTTTATGTGGGTGTACCCGTTAAATCAAATTGTTTTGTTTATATAAATGACAGAAAAAATTACTTATAATGGGGCGCCGTAAATGAATGCGCTATATAAATCCTCCTCTGATTATAAACCTCAATAATATGACTTTCATGACCATCTAGTAATCTAATCACATACAATTCCATTTTTCAAGGTCATTTCTGATTCGACTTAGATTTTGAAAAACCAGTGTAAAGGTAATTCAAACCTTTATCGGATAAGATTAAAAAATATACAGTGTGCTATTTAAAATAAAGAAGTTACTAATAAGTATATGTTTGGATCTAGTCGAGTCAAAAAATGTATTTTTATGTCAAATATCCTGCACCCTAATTTAAAATTTTTATCTTGAAAAATATGGAAAAAGTAGGTGGGTATCTAGTCTCGTGGTCACACCCGATATGGTATTGTTATAGTTATCAAATCAGTGGTTGATGTATACTATGTTTCTAGATGGTGACCATAGGTTTGGGTATATAGATGACGCACGATACACGTGACGTGTTATTAATGTTAGTGGACTTCCCTCTTTACTCCTCATAATGGCCAAGGCCGTGATGTGTTCGCCACAGGACAGCCGAGTCAAGTGGTTCTCAAGTAGAGCATGCGCGAGAGCGGAGCGGCAGTCAGTAGTGTGTCGATGACCGAGAACCTGGCAATAGAAGTGGAATGACGTCACCACTAACCCTGGTTGAATAAAAAAAAAGGAAATGGTGAACAATTATCCGTATGTGCTTAGTGGCGACAAGATGGCGGCAGAACAGCAGACTCAGTCTGACAACCTTACTGTCGAGAAAATAGAAGAGCAGGGCGAACATGAGACATTGTCTGGTTAAGCTCCTAAACGAATAAAACTGTAGTGGCTCGAAATGTAACTATGCTTAATGGCGATGCAGCAAGAACAGTTAGCATTGTTATCTCACCAATCCAATAACATGGTACCGGAGGTAACGCCTCGTAGTAGAGCTTTAGCCGTAGCAGATAACGTGACTGCGCAAGCGTCAACATCAGCAGCTACATCATTCCGCTTGGCAACTTTAATCCGGATATCAGCAGCTACGCGATAAAGGAATGATTAGACGTAGCCACAAAACTCAAGGATGAACGTGGGCGATGTGCTGATGAAAACGAAAGCTGGGGAAGCATTAAAAGGCAGAGCCCATCTTTATTATTGTGACATCACAGGCTTCACGATTATCCGATGTTACGGACGTCAACACACCCAAAATATATGAGCGCCAACAAAATACAAAGGTTCATAAATAATAAAAAGTGAACGGATAGTGGCAACCCCACTATGCCTAAAAGAGGTGGCAATACCACCTGGTATAATTTTTTTAATTAAAGGATAGTGGCAACCCTACTACGCTTAAAAGATAAACAAAATTAAAAAATGAAAGAATAGTGACAATCCCACTATGCTTAAAAGTGGTGGCAATACCACCTAGTAAAAAAAATGAAAGGATAGTGTCAACCCCACTATGCCTAAAAGAGGTGGCAATACCACCTGTTATAAAATAAAATAAAATAAAATGAAAAGATAGTGGCAGTACCACCATGCATAGAAGTTGGCAGTACCACCTGGTGTAAACGGAGAGGATCATTATTAAATAAATAAAATCATGAATAAATAAATATGACAATAAGAGTTTTGTCTCGTTTCTGTTTCTTTATTTTCAGATTGATACTACGACGCGAGGACGCTCCGATTGCAGGTTGGACGTGCTAACGGAGTCCCCTTTTGGCTCCTCATAATGGCCAAGGTTGTGACGTGTTCGCTACAGGACAGCCAAGTCAGGTTGTTCCCAAATAGAACATGCACGAGAGCAGAGCGGCAGTTAGTATGTCAATGGCCAAGAACCTGGCGATAGCTCAAAGTTTACTTAAGATCAATAAACCAGTTGTGGTTGAGTTTTAACTTTTTTTAGGGTTAAACACCTCCTTGATTTAACATCAATTTGCATATTGTTTACTGCATTGTGCTAGAGTATAAGGTACTGCGGGCGGCGAGTGTTGTAGAATAAAATTTTTTTCACTTTATTGGCTGCTTTTCTCTTTTCTAAATCATTAATAGTGGCAGCTCATTTAGTGCATACAGGGTGTTTCTAAAAGGTATGTCAAAATTTTAGCAGCAGGTTCTGCCAGGATGAAAACAGATTGATATAAACCTATTTACCTTTATACAAAAATGCACCCCCGAGGAGCTACATCCCTTTAAAGTTGACCTTGTAAAACAGTATTTTGCGATATCTTCTTCCAGTTCTAAAATATTTTTAAAATATTTGGTGTGCATTGATATGTCTGAGAGATATTTTAAAAAATGTCAGCTCCTTGGTGCTCTACAGCTTGAAATATGGTGGTAAGACACCCCTCTGCCCGTCAAACCTTTTTGTCACTACGCCTATGCTCCTGAATTTTTTTTTTCATAATGCACAAAACATGTTCAAACATTTCGTTGCTCTACACTTTTTCTCGTGCATTTCGTTTTTAAGTAAAAAAATACACCTCTTCCAAGATGCAGCATCTTAAATTGGTAAAAATATTAACAGATGTCTTTTATATACATGGGCGTCGCTTCCAGAAAGGGGGGATGGAGCAAAATTTTTTAGAAATACATCTGAACGTTTCATCACAATGAATGTTAGCAAATGTTTTTCTTTTTGTAATGTATCTGCATTGGCATTTGATTTAATTGCCAAGAAGAGGAGCGCGACACTTGTACAGTGTACCTAATAAATATGAAAATTGTTTATTCCTTTGTCCGTTACCCGACATTATCGATGCTGTTAATACTTCATAATTCTCTTATATTTATTGCGCTTACTTTGTTTTGATGAATAAGCGGCTTAGGTCAGGTTTCCATAAGTCAAGAAAGACAATCAGCCAGAACATGAAATGTGTGAAGTAATCAATTAGAGCAATGTTATTTGAAAACATTTCAGAAATCAAAGCGCAAAAAGTGCTATTTTAATAAACTGTAAATTTTAATAACCCTGAAATTATTGCACAAAGACTACAGTTTTAATATTTTATTTTTGAAAAACATTTTATTTATCAACACTTCTACGACTCTACGAGCACATATTCCACCTATATCATATAAAGTACCTTCCTACTTAACTAAGTTTTTAAGTATGTACAGGTATTTATTAACTGGCGGCGATTCTTGATACAAAATCAAAGAACCGAAGTTTTACTAAAATGAAGAATTTTATTATAGGTACTTTGTATATGGATGACTGAAACATTGTAATAAAATTTATGTGTGAATATTAATTTAGCAATTTTTCATTAATTATTTATATTGTAAATGATTGGTTTTCATTATATAGGACCTACCAATCCATAAGTTAATGAAAAATATTCATTATCTGCCAAAAAGTCAGGTGTGGCGGCCGTCCCTTCTCTTTGCGACGCCCATGTTTATATCTCAATGGTTTGAGTTTTTTTACTATAAATTCTTATGAAAATCATATGATGATGATAATCATATGTGATTATCAACAATTAGCAACAATAATAAGTAACAATTATATAAAGTTAGGAAAAAATAGCGAGGGCAGTGTCATTGAAATGGGGTAAAAATTCCTTATCTCGCCCCTTTTTAACCCTTGGTATTTTTTGTAATATATTTACATGGATGGTTTTTTATAACGACTTTTTGCATCCTTTTTTCTTTTTAAATTTAAGCATGCCATCCTTGAGATAAAATTTTAACTGTATGGCTTTGAACAACTGTTATGTAATTTCTTTTTATTGCATTGACTTTTTAAGGAAATTAGTCTTGTTTTGTCCGTTGCGTCTAACTATTTTATTAAGTTGATATTAAAATATTAAAAATGTGAAAATTTTATGTTTGAAATTTTAGTTTAGTAATGGACCATATTAATGTGACGTCACATAATTATGTAACCTACGTTAGTAAAAGAGTCATGAGTGTCATGATTAGAATTCGGAATTTAGGTATTGATGACGTCAAAACCAGGATTGGCTGTAGGTCTTGTGTCAGCGCGTAAATATGATCATACCTGTATTACACAATATATCTTACCTTGTATTTTTTTTTAGCGAATTCCGTAATATTCAAAGTTAATAAAGTTAATTTATTATAAACATTTACTCGAAGGGAACTGGAGCTATTTTATAAACAAAAATTTAAGAACTAGAAGAGCATTAGGTACAGGGTTGAAACCCCTACCGCTGAGTAGCCTTAAGAAGGAACTAATCAAATGTCTTTACAGCAGAGATGTAACTAGCATTTAAAGCGCCTGTGACCAGCCAACAAAAATCTATTCGATCGTTTAAACATTTACGACAAATATTAGTATGCTTTTACTCTTTGATCACTATTTAAAAGTACATGTCTGTGTGTTAGTTTTACAATAACCAATACATTCAGATGCTTTTACAGAATTTAGATATCTCTAGCAGTTCACGAGTTATAAGGAAAATATAGTGTGACGTCATACCCAAATTTGGCTAGTGTAAAAATATAACATGTGTTTTTTGTCATACGTTCTCCGATAAAACTAGTTTACGTATTAACATTTTAAAATGAAATAAAATTCTCTTTATCATGGACTGCATAAAAGTCGTCACTGGAAACCGATACCTCCGTCCGAGCTCTAGTCATGACACACTGTTTGCCTATATGTAACACTGAAACTTGACACTTGCGCTTATGCACATAAAGGCGACATTTTTGACATTCAGAATAATTTTCTTTTTCTTTTCCTTTGAAAGAAATATTTAAGAACTTTTACTTACCATTCACCACGCACAAAATATGTGAGAATGTATACACAATACGGTGCACTGTAGAAATTTTGTTGATAATAATAAAAATAAAGTTACTATAATGCGCTATATTTGTATACAATCTAACATACATATTTTGTTCATGGTGAATGGTAGGTGAAAGTTCTTTAATATTTCTTTCAATGGAGAAAAAAACATAAAATTGTATTATTTCTGATTGTCAAAAATGTCGCTTTATATCGAGGTTCGTAAAGGAGTGGACCTCGGCTTTATGTCACGAGTATATGGGTCAAGTTACAGTGTTACATTTAGGCAACCTGTGTATCATGACCTTTTCACGTAGGTTGCATAATTATTATCAATTATATGACGTCACAACTAATGTGATCTACTGGTCAAACAATTACTGATGATCCAAAAACATTTGTAATATTTTAGAACTATTGACTGGCTAGTTGGTTAATGATGAGCTTTATCCTGTGCCTCGAAAACATACAAAGTTAAAATTTTATATCAAAAGGATATAAAAAAAATCATCACGAAATTGCCACAATGTGAAATACAGGTACAAAAAATGGAAAAGGTTAAAAAAAGGGCGAGATAAGGAATTTTCACCCCATTTCTATGCCAATAAGCATATGACAATTTAGTCCAACAACTCAAACCGTTGAGGAGATATAAAAAAAAATCTGTTAATATTTTTACCAATTATTTAAGAGAGCTTCGCAGAGGTGTATTTTTTAATTAAAAACGAAAACCTGCACGAGAAAAAGTGTAGAGTAATAAAATGTTTGTAAATGTTTTGTGCATTATGAAAAAAAAATTCAGAGATAGAGTGGGTCTTACCCCTAATTCAAGCAGAGCTAAGGAACTGAAAATTTTAAAAAATATTTAACAGTTAGACAAACTAAAGCATACCAAATATTTTAAAAATATTTTAGTGTTGGAAGAAGATATCACAGAATATTATTTTTACAGAGTTGACATTGAAGGGCTTGTGCTATGGTTTGCAGGTTTGTGCAACCCTCAAAAACGATAACGCAAGAAGTTATATATAATTTTTCGTAATAATAATAATCAAAGCAATATATCCGATTTAATTGGTTATAATGTATAATATATAATTTATCAAATACTATATCACTTTCGGAGCCGCCCCAATCCGATGCTGTGACGCTGGTTTGCAGACGCCTGGCAAGCCAGTTTCTTCCATTGCAGTCCACGCATTTACGAGCTCTCAGCCTCTCCCTTCTCCAAGCTCTGAAGCTATTCTGTAGTCGATCTTCTACGACAAAATTGAAATAAAAGGACTAGGAAAACCTACTCCGAATTTAAATTTAAAATAATCCGTTTCCAGTAAAAAACAAACCTTTAATAAAACATTTAATTCAGACATTTATAATGACATACGTGGATTTGTGAGTGTGATGTGAAAAATGAGCTTTTACCAAAAGAAAACTTATTGCTCAAACATATATGATCACATAGGAGGAATGATGGTGCAGTCTTATAATATTTAAAAAAAATGTTAAATTAACCTCTGCACCAATAGGATAGTCAACGGTTGTTTTTTGATAAAAAAGGTTTTTTGCCTATCTAAAAATCTCTAACACCTATAAAATATTAATCTGAAAATAAAACTAGTCAAATATTTTAGATAATTAAAAGTTGACGTTTTGTGTCAATCTTATTACGAATCACTCACTGACGGTTTGTGCTATGGTTTGCAGGTTTGCGCAACCCTCAAAAACGATAACGCAGAAAGTTGTATTTAATTTTTCGTAATAATAATAATCAAAGCAATATATCCGATTTAATTGGTTATAATTTATAATATATAATTTATCAAATACACTGATCACTTTCGGAGCTGCCCCAATCCGATGCTGTGACGCTGGTTTACAGACGCCTGGCAAGCCAGTTTGTTCCATTGCAGTCCACGCATTATATATATTAACCTGAAAATAAAACTAGTCAAATATTTTAGATAATTAAAAGCTGACGTTTTCTGTCATGTTTGACATTGCTAAAAAGCTAAAGCATTCCGAAACGTCAACTTTTATTAGGTATATCTAAAATATTTGACATTTAAGTTTAATTTTCAGATTATGTTAAGTAGGTTCTTCCTGTGGGATATGCTGTGTCTGCACTTTGTTTATGATTTAAAGGGATGATCGCTAATGTAATTCATTCTTTAGTTCTATCAAAGATTGTAATCTTTGGTTCTATCATGCTTTGTTTTACAAATATCAGGTTGGTGATCCGATATTTTAACTAGAATTTTAAGAGAAGCAAATGGTCTTATTCTCATGGTTTGGTAATTTGAGGCTTAAGTTAAAACAACGGGATATTAGAAAACGCCATCGAAAGTGGAAATATTTCTGAGCGCGTGAATGTGCCAATTTAATCAACATCTTTCACACAATTTAATATGTAACTTTTATAAAATCAATGAAATGTAATAGCCATTTTGTTTTCATTATATTAAATGGAGTAAACCAAGTGATGAATCATTATGCGCTAACTTGTACTTACCATTTCAAGGAAATTTATATATTTCACTGCAAAATGAATGCATTGATACAATATCTGTGCGTGGAGTTACCAATAGAGGATAATGATATTTTCTTGAACCATTTCCCAAAAATAAAACACAGTAGGTATTACTTTATTCTATCCAAACCTTTGTGTATTGGTAAAAATAAAGCACAATCATTTTCTGCTTCTGTGCATTGAATATAAAAACCTGTGAGGATTTAGCTTTTTTTAAGAATGCACTTATTAAAGTAACAAATTTATTAGGTACCTGATAAAAATCCGTTACAAAAAGTAGGTATATCAAAAAATAAATATACAATACAATTAATATACAACCAAATTAAAACTAAAGGATGGAAGGAATATAGGAAATGAAATGGATTTGTGACTTGGGAATAATTTTTTTAAGTTAAAAAGGAATATTTACAAACGAACTCCAGGATTTGTGGATGCTACATAATTAAGTAGTTCGTCAGAATCTTCACAAACCACGGGCTTTTCGTGGTAGCACGCAACATCGTGCCAGGCAATACCATCGTTATATACATTGTTAAGAATAGAAAGACAAGATTCACTAGTTCCGTTAATGTCAAATTCAGCGTTGTCGGGTTGTCGTTGTTTTTTGTGACCAGTTTGAGACCATGGGTTGTAGCCCCAGCCAGCTGGAGTTTTGTTAGTGGGTTGAATCTTTTCACGGTTGGCAGACCAAAACCATCCAAAGACGTTCTTTGGTTCTAGGTCAGGACGGTTTTCGCATCCTTTAAAGTCACACAGTCTTCCAGATGTCCATATATATGGAACATCATCTGTAAATAAAACGATTATGATATATTTTTATTAAAATACGTAGGTCAGTTTATTTAAAATCTTATAGGAAATAGAAAAGCACAAGTTTTATGAACAAATAAGACAACTATATCAGATCATATTCGGACAACAAAACTTTCTCAAAATGTAGTTATTAAATTTAAGTAATATTGAAAATTTTGATTTAAAATGCTCTTGTACTATAGTGTATTGCGTTTACTATGAAAATATGCAGCTATGATGCTAGCTGTCTCAAATGCTGAGCGTATGTTTAAATATTAGTAAAACCAGTCATTTTATTTATGGCAAACGCATGAACAATAAGATAAGAACAAACAAATTAGTTGATGTCAGTGATTGGCATATAATTATTAAACAGGACGAACGGTTATCTAAAAACACAACTTGATGGGTTGGAATTTTTACAAACGCAAAACGTTTTTTTAGGCCACCTGGATATAACACCCAACCCCGAAAAAGTCACAGTGATTTTAATATGCCCAATGTCCAGGACAACTAAAGAAATAAAAGGTTTTCTAGGATTGTTAGGTTATTACAGAAAGTTCATCTAAAGAACTCCTTCTACAATACCTAGACTTCTCAAAAGCATTATACTTGTGAGAACCTTCACTTCCGGATCACTCACTTTAAAAGCACAGCATAAGAAACAATATATTGTTTTCTTATGCTGTGTTAAAAGGCTGTAAGACAAACTTCAGTGCCAGAGAAGGATTAGCCATAGTAAGGGTCACAAAATACCTCAGGCCATACTTATTTGCGCGAAAATTTAATCACAAGCTTATTTAAAGGTTATTTTTGTACAGCAAACAAATAGCAAATTAGTAATATGGCGACACGATAAAAATAACTAGGAAATATGTTACAGAAGTGGACAAAAATATCAATGCTGACGCGTTTTAACGACGACACAGAGAAGGACACCTTACAGAAATATTTAGCGAAATGTAGCATGAAGATGAAAATTCAGTCGATGATGCAACAACCAAAGTAATACATCTTATGAGCGATGAACAACGATAAGAAATTTATCACACACAGGATGACAAAACCAATCACTCGAATCAAGATGAACCTGTCTTAACAATTCCAAAATCAGAAAAACCTCTAAGCCTCTATATTAATCAAATAATATTATTCAAAATAGTACTTTATGAAACCTTTTAGAAATAAGAAAGACTGCCTATATACAGTATCATAAATATAAACTATACTCTGTGACAATATGCATATTAGATTTGAGAAATTTGCGTTCAGTATCGTATAAATATTGTACCTATATGTACTTAATTATTAATTACATTAGTGTACGTATTAATAAAATTTACATCCTACAAGTTTAAAAATTTAGTTTCGTTTGCATACTTTTCGTTGAAGCATATAGCATAGCATATTATCTTTGAGCACAGTCCTGTAAACAAGCATTCGCACAGTTGCTATTTGCAGGTTGTACAATACCATCTTTCTTTTGCAAAGTGCTATCTCTCATACTGGCAAAGCTAGATACATATGTACAGCTGTACTTGTAGAGGTAAACTTGAGCCATAAATTCATGGCAAATCTTTATCCCAACTACCCAGAGGCCGAAGCTACGCCACTACCAATTTTTTTGTGATAATTTATTAATCAGAATGTGCCATATTCGTCTAATTCATATTACAACCTTCCACGTAGACATATAATCCAGAGAATAGCTGTTAAATTATTTGTTGAAAAGGATTTTATACTTACGTATTTTATAGAAAAAATGTTAGATTTCTAAAGAAAAGATTTTGTCGTTAAATATTTCAGTTTGGATTTTTTAAAAATTTTTGTAAATTTCTATTAAGCAGCATATCCATCTTTTTATTCTTTTATTATAACTAATACTTTAATAAGTGGTAATATAATAGAATTATTTATTTACTCTTATCATAATTTATGTATACATTGAAAGTGCATTTGTGTTGGGCAACCTAGGTGCTTCATGCCTTTAAAATGTCAAATATTAGCAAATTATCCAATAATTAAACATTAATTGAAAACTTCTAATGCCACTGCTAAAGTTTATTATAATAAGAGTATTTATATGGCCATCATTCATTAACATTTTGGTTAGCATTGTCTTATTAAATTGTATAAGATTTCTCTAACTTCGAGCAAGTAAAATTTAAAACTACCAACCATGATAAATTCGCAACAATAAATTATATTTTGCAATATTGCTATCATAGCTTGTTCATCCTAGATTCATGAAAATGAGGCGTCCTCACCGTTTTATCTGATGGGACCGTATCATTTACACATCATCATTATAGCTCTAATTTTATAGACAAAATATTTATAATAAATAATTTAAAACTGGTTTCTGGTCCTACTGTTGATATAATTTAAAAGTAGCAGTTGTTGATCTCGGATATTTTTTACAAATGCCATAATTTTAGTCAAATTTATAATAGTCCGACTTCAAAATATACCTGTTAAATAAATACGTATAAAAACGGAACTGAAATATTACGAAGAGTACACGGAAAAAGGGGGACAGACAAAATTACAAAATAAAAATTTTTACGCCATCTGTTGTTTAGTAATGAAATGTCAAGAGTTAGAACGGCCCTTATAAAACCTTTTGCTTATGAAGTAATAAAAGTTTATCAGGATTTAATTAGAAATTGGTCAGTATTTTTAGCAAAATATTATAAGAAAAAATGTGCTGTCGCCTCTCGTGACATCAAAGATATTCATGTGTGTAAAGAACACCCATAGTTTCTTATCCAGAGAAACTCTTAAATAGTGAACACGAAACAAAGTCATAGGTGTTGCCAAGTAGTAGCACTTTAATTAAAAAACAGTGTTTACAATTAACGCCTGGAAAATTTATGTTTCCATTTTCTAGTTCTTTTTTCTAAAAAAAGTAGTTTTTCTAAAAAAAGAAAAGAAAATTTAGCAATGTTTTGTTTTTAGCTGTATATCCTGTATACCTCTCCCTCTAAAAAAATATAAAAACTTGGAATTGAAAAAAATTTGTGGTCCTGATGCATAAGAATATTTTACAAATTTTACATAGGGAAACGATAACGCTTGACGATTAAGATAGAATCATTAATGGACAGCTTTTATTTTGTTGTTTACTGTGTATTAACAATGTATTTTTTAATGTTTGTGAATTAAACAGTCAATTTTAAGTTGTCTGTTGATGTTTTGTTAAAGAACTGTATTATTTATCTAATAGCTGCTAAAAAAAAAACTAAACTAAACTTTGTATTGCTATATAATATTTAATAAATGTTTGAAAACATAAACTCAATTTTTCTCAAATAGTTGTGTGACTGTCTCCTTTTTTTTCGAAATATTTATGGACTTCTGATCCTAGCAATTAACAAAAATGTCAACACCGCAAATCTTGTAATCACATTGTGTTAACGGTCAATATACATATATATAATAAAAATAGACCACTGATACTTTTTTCATTACATGTCTGAGTTCGCAGAATATTGTAATAGAATAGCAAAAATAGTTTGCATTGTTAATAAAAACTGTACATTAAGTATGCAAATATAAGATTACGATATAATGAATAGCGATTAAAATAATCTTATTTAACCATTAAGTTACTGGCTTTGTTAAATCATTCGAAATTAATTCAGGAAATGTCATAATATGGTGCAATAACCTATAAATTCGGTTTTTATTTGTCAATGATAATTTCCTAGTAGTTAGTAAAGTTTCGATTCTCTATCACTGCAAGAATTTCTGAATAAAAATCTTATTATATAAGGCATTTTCTTAACCAGATCAAGCCACGCAGTAGAATAGACAATAGTTTTTTATTCAATAAAACAACAAAAATTATTATGTAAGATATAGGTATGAGGAGTTACAATTCATCAATCAGATTGTCTTAAAATTGTGACACTAACAATCAATATTATCTGTTACAGTTTGTTTCTAACTTATTAATAACATAAAAATCGTCGGCTTCTTTGATCCCTTTATCACCGTCAAAGAAGCCGACGTTTTTTATGTTGCAAATAAGTTTGAAATAAACTATACTTCCGTGCAACATTTATTTTTGTTGGATATTGTGTGGCCTTCTCAGAGTACTTAAGAATTTTGGTTGTTTCAATATCATTTTACTCCGTCAATAAAGTTATTGAGAGAATGAAAGAAGTTAATCTTTAAAACAAATGATCAGTGTTATCTAAAATTGATTTGTAAACCTCAATGCGTTCCTAAGGATGGTTCTCGGCGATTTGGTGTAAATTTGCAGTTTGTGTGGCAGGCACTGTTGTTTCTTTATTATTTTTCGCCTGTTCGTATATTTTTTTAAACAATTATTTACCATCGGAAAATAACTTAATGGATGATCATTGATGTTCAGTGAAAATTATTTTAGCTGTATAATAATTAAAATTGGCCTTTCAGAAGGCTTTAATCCATTTTTTTTTTGTCCGCCAGTGATTATGTTTAATCCAAACATTTTAGCGAATATGTTCACTGCTAATGAGACAGACTCATTAAGTCATATGTCATCGAAACTGTGGAAGAATCTCTATCTCAACATTAACGTACAAGATTATCTATTTGAAATAATATAATTTATGTAACTATATGTCGAAACGAAAGCGACATTTACATGTAAAATTCAGTTTAAAAAATTCGATCTTTTCCAGCTCAACGATATAATCGAAGCTGTCAGGCACAAAAAAGAACCAAATCTGGAATAGAGAGCTGGAAAATGTTTTGAGCGTAATTCCTAGAAAAAAGCATGAATAATCTATATTTGTCACACATAGACTATAAACAGTACCTATGTACTTACTTTGTTGAATTAATCTGAAGATCATATTGTTTTCTTCTTGTGTTTCCATGGAAACCAAGTCCATGCAGTATTCTCTGCATATATTCCTACCATCTAACCAGTCTACTTTCCTTCCGGCTAGTTCAGGTACGTGTCCGGTGAAGAAATAGTTGTGGCCACGGAAGGAGAATTGTTTTGGCCCTGGAAAAAGATAGACATTGATATTATGTAAAATAGTAAATTCTGTATTCTATACTGATGGAGGAAAGAAAATGTATGAATTTAAAATTTTTAAATACTTTTGAATATTGATTGATAGGTTCATAACAAATAAAATATCTCTACTGATTGTTGTCCACATATCTACAGTTATAGGTACCTGTCATTAACATCATTCTTATTTTGGTGCAATTTTCTCGTTATTAAGAACAAGGCATAAAGCAGGTTTCGAAAGTTTTATTTAGTTTTTTCCTCGGTTTTTCAACAAATAAATAAAAAAACCCTAAAATTAATAATCGGTATCCTCTGTACTGTAATATGCATTCGCAGCAACTCCACAATTCAAATGTAAATACCTAGATTAGCGAGAAAGTTATTTATATAATGTCAACTGAAAAAATGCTAAACTGGACTGGATGTGCATTTTTTCCGCATTCGCTTATATAATTAACGTTATGAGGCAGATTTTACTAATTACTTCGATTTAAAGCCTTTCAGATAATTTAGGTATTATAACAGCATAACGAATAACATTTAACCTCATTTACACGTTTATTTCCATATTGATTGAAGGATAAAGAAGAATAACCTGGTCAATCGGATATATCTAATAGAGACAAGGACAATCAAAATATTTTGTAATATATTCACTACATTCTATTTTCAGAAATAGATTGTATTATTAAAAAACATCCCAAGATCCAAATCAATTCGTTAAATGGGCGAACTCGGGATTTCTTCACGAGCGCCTTTTTATATACTAATTGTGTATTTGGATGCAAGGCCTATTTTAAAATCTACAGGAGAAAAACGAAATCAAATATTTTCTAACACCTTTTGAAGTAAAAAAAACAGAATTTTAAATTAGAAGTTATATTCAAAATCAATCCATCATTTTTAAATGCTTTTGCTCCGGCGTTTTCATCAGGTGGTGCACATAAATCTATAAATTCCTCTTAAACTTCTTCAATTCATGATAACAAAAAATAAAAAGTGCATTTCATTTTAAATTATATGTAGATTTAGCATGTGAAATTACGGGCAACACTAAAATCAATTTTTTTTTTTTAGTTTAAAATACGAATTTAGTGAGTTTTACGAAAGTTACTTTTCTTACAGATACAAAAATGTAGACATCAGTTTTGCTTGTATTTTCACCTACTAAATATGCCACAAAAAATGTTCAGACAATATTGATAACTCCTACAAATCGATTTTAGTATACTTTGTATTTGTGGATAGCCAATTTCATTGGTTTGAATAAGGTCTGTCAACTCGTATTATTATCATAAAATTTTGTGGATGTGTAACTAGTGGTATACATCTTTTATTTCTATTTTAATGCTATTTTCAGTTAACCAACTTTATTTTGCCGAAACGATTTTGAAATTATCGTTGTATTCCTTTTTTACGGAGGTATGTTTTATTTTTAATTGTATGTACATTCTTCGCAATACCAGACTTGTATCATACTAACTTCTTTTAATTCTAACCACTACTTGACTAACCACTACTTGACTTTATTGAAAAATTTCAATGAATTTCATAGAAAATTATGTTTCTCAATTTACAATATGTGCTTAAACTTGAATACCCCGTGGAACACAAAGGGCTCAGTTAAAAGTAAATATTCATTGAGTACTTAATTTGTATGGCCAGGAGAAATAACATCCTAAATTCATATAATTTTACCAGAAGTGACGATTACTGAGAGACTCTTTATGACTTTTATGAGAGAATCACATTAATACTCGTAATACTAATAAAACGTAATATCCAACTTCGAAAAAACAGATGGACCAATAATTTCAAAACAGTTAAAATAAAATGAAAAAAGTTATCTAAGACTAATATTATCCATTTTTTGCAAACATGAGAAAGAATTCCAGAGATTTTTTTTTTGGTTAGTTGTAATTTCTCAACATGTGTCTACTTTAATACCCCGTAAGAGCCAAACAGCTTTGTGAAAATAAAAATCATATGAACGCTTTACTTATGGACCCAATTCATCCAATGGCTACAATATATCAATAATGCAGATAATTTCAACAAAAGAAAAACTGTTATTATGATATGATAAGTTTGGTATTGCGAAAAATGCATATACAATTTAAAAACAACATACACCATGGTGTAAAGTTTATTTCAAACTTATTTGCAACATAAAAAACGTTAGTTTTTTTTTATTCCTTTATCGCCAATAAAGATGCCGACACTTTTTAAATAAGTTTGAAATAATCATTACCATTTATAATAAAAAAAACCGTTATATGGATTGAATATATATAAATAACAGTAAATAATGATTATTTTCGTATAAGATGTAGAACTCATTTGATGAATCGCTTATTGGAAAAATGCCAATAAGTTGTAATTATCTAAAAAATAGAATAATAAAAATCTATAAATTATTACTTGTCAAGAAATGTTTTTAAATCGTATATAAAAAAGTCATTATGCATCTCAAAGTACTGTATTCAGTTACTTTCAATTCCTATATGGAAATTATGACCTTAACGTAATCATTTTTCAATTAAAATTTTAAATAAAAATTATGTTGTAAATTACGAGAGATTATAATTAAAGTTAAAATATAGCACCTGTGTTTTATCTATGAAAAATGTTTTTACTGCATCTGATTACAAATTACAATTTATCGAATTGCATATAATACAATGACTGACAATGAGATTATCTCAGGCGGATTTAAATGAATCTTTGTAATTAAACCATGACTCGAAAAGTACACTTGTAAATTATTGATTTCTGCATATCAACCTTCAGGTGAGCTTTGAATGTATACATGTTATGTTTATTATTCCAATATTTTTCAGTAGATAGTAACAATGGCATATGTAGATTTAAAAAAATTCAGTGTGTTGAATAAGTATGTATATAAGTGCATATTATAACGTCTAATGTTCCGAAAGGGTCCAACTGAAGACCTCTACATTTTAATATTTATATGGATGATAATAATAATACTATATTTATTTAGATAAATCTAATTTACAATTTAATTAGCTTACTATATATTAATTATAGACTTATTATCCTTAATATATTTCAATAATTTGTTTTGAATAAATTTATATTATGAATTTCCTTTAAATAATTTGGAAAACCATTAAATTTGACCAACCCCCTATCGAATAATTTTTTTTTGTTTTTTGCTAAAATTAAAATGATAATTATTACTTGTTCTTATGTTATAATTATGAACGTCATCATATTTAATTTTCTGTACAAGATAATTAGATACGTACTATTATAAATAATTTATAAATACAAACCATTGAAATATACTAGTCTTTCATTAACCGAGAGCCAGTTTAAACAATGAAGGATATCCTTTATTCGTGTATACGTATTACAATTTAATTTATTACTATTATATTACGCGTTTTTCGGAATATGGTACCAGGTTTAAAAATTCATCTCTGGAATGACATCCAAACTGCCCCTGTCTATTTATATTTAATGGCACATAAGTTACCATCAAATATGGTCAAAAGTAATATCTGTTGACATTCCACACGTGTAGCGCATAAAATATATTATTTTTGATATTCTTCGGATCATTTAGTTTTCGGTAGACCCAAAACAATTTTATTTAAATTAAAATAAAGGACATTGTATATTGGTCTATAACCTTCAGAGATTTAAGTGTAATTCATCAGTTTTTTTCTGTTATTTTAGCAGCGCTTCAGAACATATTCAAGATATTCTTTCAATACCCTTTCAAGTTTTCCAACAATCTTTCTCTGTTTACTATTTCAAATAGTTTAAATAATTATATTAGTTAATTAATTTGTATATCAAAAAAGTTGTTTCTTCGTTATACGTTCACTGACATATCGGTACCCTTCAGGATAATGTAATTAAATTAAGGTTCGTAAATTTTGTTGTTCTATTTTTTATTATTTTAAACATTACATCTCGAACTACTTTTAAATGATAACCATACGTGGAATTTACCGATCAGATTCCCAGGGCTGTCTTTTACAAATATAATATATAATATGAATTGCAAAAAACTACTGAAACATTCCCAAACTACAAAAACATATTAAGTTTATTTTATTTAATTTTACAATGTTCATGGTAACTTAGTTTTGTCAGGGAATGCACTATATTAAATTAAAACAATGCGTAATAGATTCTTTTAAATTACAGTATATGGGTAATTTACATTACTGAAGGCCACAATATCTTGCATAACGTGGATTCATTAGGATGTTGGTACTAAAAATACGCAGTTAAAATGTCACAACGTACTAAACCGACGGAAGCTACAGTAAATTCTTAGATTCGCGATATTGCCGATTTACAATTTGATGGTAGACAATTGTATTGCACTAGATGTAATAAAGCAATTTGGTGGTCATGCAACACAAATATTAATAGACATATTTCCTCAGAAAACCATAAACGGAGCGTAGGTGGCTTTACTTACAGTGACATGCAACGTAATTTTAACTTAGATTTAATGGTATTTATGATAGGATGTAACATAGCATGGTCGAAACTTGACAATCCATCTTTTAGACACTTTTTGGAAAAATGTAGTAGTGACAAATTGTTAACGTGCCTTCGGGGTCAACATTAAGAAAAAAATATTTATCAACGAAGTGTGAAAATATTCTGAGCGTAATGGGAAGTGAACCTGGCTTGGCGTAGACGAAACTACTAATGCTTGAGGGTTTAAGGTAGCAAATGTTTTAGTGGGTACATTGGAGGAAAATTGTTCAATGAGCGAGCAGTTGATTGCTTAAAGTTTTAAAAGCTCCAAATTCTCGCACTATAGCGGAAGTAGTGAAATCAAGTTTACAGGAGTTTTGGGGTGACAAATATGCAGAAAACAAGAACAAGTTCTTATTATTACTTACCGATGGAGTGAATTATATGAAAGCTGCTGGAAGAATTTTGAAAGAAACATATCAGAATGTATTTCATATAACATGTTTAGCACATGGGCTTCACAGGATTACTGAAGCTATTGGGGGTGCTACCCTAATGTTGATAATTTGATATCTAGTGTAAAGAAAGTTTTTCTTAAAGCACCAAGTCGTGTACGGTTATTGCATGAAAGTCTACAAAATACTCCATTACTTCACAGCCCATTACAACACGATGTGGAACTTGGCTAGAAGCAGCGTCGTACTATTACTGTAATTTTGAAAATGTGAAATCCCTAATACAGCAGTTAAATCCAAATGACGCAGTTGCTATTTCACAGGCGCAATAGGTATTTATGGATCCAATTGTTCAAGAAAATTTGGGGACCATACACGGAAATTTTTCACGAATCCACTAGCCATACGGGACCTTCAATATTAGCCAACATCAGAATTTACTAAAGTTGATGCAATAAACGTTGTGTTCGATCTTCGACAATATATTTTTCAATTACAGGGAGAAATTGCTGCGAGGGTACAAACAAAATTCCAAACTGTTTAAAAAAATCCTAGATTTGTTACGATGAGAGGTGTAATAAACCTTTTAAAGGCAAAGAAGTAAACTTTACTACACCGGGCATGAATGTGGTGACTGCGAAAGTTTACATATTTTAAGTATGCTCCAATTACATCTGTCGCCGTCGAGCAGTCCTTCTCACAATGTAAATGGATTTTCGACGAAAAGTGCCGAAGTTTAACTACAAAACATTTAGAACAGATATTAATAATATACTTTTATTCCTGTAACCGGCAGTAAAAAATGATTGTGTGTGTAGTTTACTGTTGAATATATCCCCCTATAACTCCAGTTCTCTTTGAATGAGTATTTATAATAAACTGACTTTATCAATTTTGGATAATACGGAATTCGTTAAAAAAAAATTTCAAGGTAAGATCTAAAGCCAACCCTGGTTACCTTTAGATGGTCCTATTGGTAAATCCCTGATGATAACTGCCAATTTTTTCAAAGAATCTTTTTCTTTAAAATTAAATGTGGAATCGCACACATTTGTTCTAGCTTATTAATTAACAAAAATAGTAATGGGGGACTCAATTCTAGCACCGACGTATATCACTAAATTAATCAGACATGTTTTAAATTATATAACATATTTTCATGGGTGCGCCAGAGGGAATGGCAAGAGGGGGCAGTTGCTCCCCCATGGAAAATGACGGAAGGGATCAAGTATCAAGATATATAGAAATACATTTGCTTTCAATGAAACCAACATATATTTTTATTTTTTCCCCAAATTTGTATAGCAAAAGAGGTAAATCTGACAATATTTGCAACCATGTATTTCATACTCTCACCATAGACTTAAACAGATAGAATACACGGTTTAATGGGCGAGTTGAAGCAGGCTTCGTACGACAGCGATTTTTTTTAATAATTTTAATTTATATTTTTTGTAGGGAAGGATCTCAGTGTACATGTATTTGTATGCTTTTTTTATCTGATATTGTATGTTATATACCAAATTTGTTTTATTTTTAGAAGTTTTTTTTTTATTTTAATATCAATGATTTGGTGTAAGTAACGAGGATCGCTCTTAAGTTTTTTTTGAATTTATTTTAATTTTTAAACTTTATTTCACAATGTAGTGTAAATAAAATGCGCGTTCACTGTTCTTTTTTTGTTTTTACTTTCTTATACCTAATATAAGGAAGTACGTAATCGTCATTTTTTTTCGACCTCGAGATTTTGATTGATATATACGTTTTGAACTCTCCTGAATCCATTCTGACTATTTTCCGAATGTTGTTTGTCGGTGCGTGTGTATGGATGTGTGTATGTGTGTGCGTGTGGATGTGTGATGTGTGTATCCTCGATAACTCAAAAAATATTAATAGGAGAATTCTCAAATTTGGCAATTAAGATTTTCAACAACATTTTAGATGACACATTAAATTTGGTGATTGTGGTAACACCAGAAGAGACATAATGAATGAAATAAGAAAAAATGTACAATTAAAAAAAAAAAAATTAAAAAATTTTTTATTACATTTCTGGACGAATCTCAACGAATTATAATGGAAAAAACTTTATGAACAAGAATCTGTCCGCATGTCTGTAGTATCGCGATAGCAACCACAGTTTTTGAGATAAAGCTTTCAAATTTGGTACACATGTTCTAAAGGCCAAAGACAATGATAATTTCGGTGATGAGCAAAATTGGCCAGCTGAAAGGAAATCCACGGGACCCTAACTTTTTTATATTTGACTACAAAAAAAATATATTCTTGATGAAAGATTATAAATCATGTCTACTATATCAAGCGAAAATAATATATTTTCCAAGTACAATAAAGCTGTTGTAAACTGAAATTTTGTACATCTTTGTCCTCATAAAATGGGGTTAGGATAAATTTGGCACTTTGACATTTGAAATGTCTAATTTAGTTACAAAGATGTCAATGTCAATAAGAAGAAATTTTAAAATATATGATATGAATTATTATTGACAGTTTCTAATGACGCTGATATTTAATTATTTAAAAATTTTAATGAAACTTTTCAAGGTACTCTATTAAAATTTAATTGAGATAAGTGAAGGATTAAATAGAATAATTTTTTTAGATCAGGATGATATATACTGATATAATAAAGTTATCGCCTGATATTTGAAGTTTATCTTAGTTTTATTAAGAAGGATCAATGGTCAAATTCATTTCTTAGAATATATTTTTTAGTTTTTATGTTTTTCAATAAAAAATGTTATAAAAACGGGTGTACTATTTCTGCTCCCCCTGGAAAATTTTCTAGTGGCGCCCATGCATATTTTCAAATACTTGTTAAAAATTTGCATTTGGTTTATTTACGTTTTATTTGTATTTTTTATTTACATAACATGTTTTACTTTTAATTTGGTTATTGGCGTGTATTGTTTTCATTTATTAGTATGCATATTATGTAATTTGGATTTATTTTAAAGTAGTGTTCTTGTCTGAATTAAGTAGGTATGAGAAATGAGTACATTTTGCGGGTGTACCTATATTGACCCAAACGCGATTCTTTTTTATATTACTGTAGTGAGCTTTCACTTTCATCATCACTTGCACTGACATTTTTTCAAGGAAATTCGTCAAGAAATTAATCGATGAATATAAAAGACTTGTGTTAAGGTATCTTAAATTATTATGGATTCAAATTAGATGCACCATCAACAGAAATAAACGAGACTGACTAAACCACAGTAAATGTGACTAAAATAATGAAGTATAAGCACAAAAGCAAACTTGTATGTATGATTTTCACAATTTTTTTTAAATAATTCTTTCGCTATACGATGGCTTTGTAAGATGTTAAATACAAATTACCCACTTAATACAAAAAGGGTATTTAAACAATAGATGTATAAAATTTGTATGCCAATAAATTTAAGAAAGGTACAAATGTGACTTAAAATAATAATTTACAAAGGTGAATAATTAGTTTTGAGCTAATCATTTACCATACCATACCATATTAAGGACCCATATTTGAGTTTGCTCCGAACATATAAAAAGTATAGAATTTTAATAATTTTTATATCGGTGAAAGATCTGGTATTACGTACCATAAAACAACATAGAATAAGCTGATTTAGCACTAAAAATAATATGATCTATGAAGGTAAGTTTGAAGTCAAAAATAATACCCAGATCTTTAGTGGAAAAGACACGTATAATACGTATAACTTCATTTAGTCGCTAGTCGAACATTGTTTGTCGTGTGTTTCTATTAAAGGACATTACTTTGCATTTAGTTATTTTAAAAAATAATTTTAAGTCGTCAACATATAACAACTGTTCACAATAATATGTTGTTGAATAAATTATTAATAAATAATGAGAAGAGCAAAGGGCCCAAATTTGATCCCTGGGGTACCCCAGATATTGCAATTGTGCGATTAGACTTGTTCCCATTGTACATCATACTGCATTCTAGTATCAGGATAGCAAAATAACAAAAGCATAAGAAAATTTAAAAATTCAGTATTTTTTAATCTTTCAGTAATTATCGAGCGATACAATTTATCAGGAGCCGTCGAAAAATCTGTGTATATATATCTAAAGATTCTGCAATGTACTAAAATATGTGAAATATGTCGGGTTTTTTACAGTTGAGTGGTTTTCTGTAAAGCTATATTGATAGGGATATATAATATTTTTAACTTGAGGATATAATTGAAAATAGATGGATGTTTCGAAGATTTTTGATAAATCGATACGAGTATAATAGCAATATGGGTCTTAGGCAGGTATACACTACTGAATAAATCACTGAAATCATTAACAATGTGGGGATATCTGATGTTTCACGACTAGTGGCATGGTAACGGAGTGGATAAAGCTCTTATGGCTATTTACTCCATACGCATACCAAAAAATGGTTTGATTCCATCCTGGAGCAAGTTAGAAATTTTATTTGTAATTTGTTTCGGACCAAGATGGGAATTGGCGATGCCTTAAATGTTGCTGGGAGTCCCAATAAACTGTAGGGCCTAGTCTCTTTTTACCGAATATAAAATCTTAGGATTTTCAAGGGGTTACTTCGGTGACTTGAGAGGAGGTAAAGAAAACATGTTATAAATATATTTTAAGATACATTTCCTCATGAGTATGTACCACTAAGCAATATCCTATATTAAAAGTTATACATTTATTTTATGGAAATAAATATGCATTACGTACACTTCATTACGTTAAAGGGTTAAGGGTTAGAGCACCATATCCGTAAGGTTAACTTTGCCTTTAACAGAGGTTTTTTTTTTGGTTCCTCGACGCTGGACAGTCCTCTCGTAGCCTACGAACCTCACGGGTGGAGCGCCAGCAAATTACCTACAGCCACTTCCCACATCCCGCAGGGTTAGTGCCTGTAGATCCCCGAATCATGAGCCTTAAGCAGACGGAGAAAACCCAGAATGACGGCCTTCTGCCTTCTGCATTTGTACTGCCAGCCACTCGGTTGATTATTGGCACGCCGATATGGCCTTCAATTCCGAGACTAGCATATGCTTTATCCCTGCAACTACATCGATTATTAGGACGACCATCTTGACCGAATGGGTACAGCATTTGGAGCTTTTACCGGATATTGTGATATTTGTTCCCGTTTTCCTTCTCCTACAAGGTGATGTTTTTCTTAGCAGGGGCCGAAAATTCGATGATATATATCATCTCGGTTTGATGGTCGAGGAGGACTATGTCAGAATTATTGGCTTGGATTAGTCTGACAGTCGGGAACATGTAGTTTCAATAAATGCGACATTTCTCCTGCTCCACAACGAACTCATTATCTCCGGGGACAGAAGACAGTGATGTTTGGTCTATCCTGCAAGAGTGCTTTAGATGCTAATATAGCATTCGTAATGCTGCGTCATGTCGGTGGATGACGGATGTAGGCCGAAATCGCATATATGGGCTATGCTGAAAGTAAATTCATTAGCCATTCCGGCACCTGACGGCAGGTCCTGCAATTGATATCAGGAACCTCTACACTCCACATGCGGTTACCGTGGACTAAGGTGTTGATAACATAATCCTGGCAGTCCATAATGAATCCCTCCAAGTGTTTCTATGTTTCCATAGAATACACCATGCTAGAGGTGTATCGACAAAACAGATTTTCCTGTTCAGCAGCTCTGATTCGGGCTTTCAGACAACTTGGTCAGTGAATGACTGTACAGTTCATCTGCGGCTCTTTTTTTGCTGCCCGAAAGACATTATTATTGTTATTTTTCATTTATCTATAATCAAAAATTGTGTGAAATTGTAAAATAGCCATTATTATCGTTGTTTTACAACAGTTAACAAATTTAAACAGTATCAATTAGTTGTGAGACAAATAAGATTTTTTTTTAACTATTTTTGTTATTACAGTCATTAGAACAATAGTAAAGTCCTGAGATCATCTAAAATGTCTGTGTAATAATTTCAACAAACAGTTAGCATATTATATACACAAATGTAGGCTATATAATAATATCAAAATACACAAAAAAAATCAAACCTTGGATCACCAATGCACTAATAACATCAATTCAAAATAGGAACAAAATGTTTATATGACAAAAATAACAAACAGCTATGGGATCAGTATAAAAATTATAGAAATAATTTAATTAAATTATTAAAGAAGTCGAAACATGATTATTATACAAAAAACTAATTGATGCGAACTAAAACACAAAAAAGGTTTGACAAATAATAAAAAAACTCGATATCAGAAAATAATAACAACAACTACCAGATATATGATCAAAATAATGAAATTGAAACAAATGCGAAGAAAGATTCTGAAATTTTTATAAAATATTTTTCTAGTATAGGTGAAAATCTAACTAATAATATAAAATCAAATCCTCTATCAGAGAAACATTAAATATCTCAAATAAAAATAAAATAATTGAAAACTCTATATTTTTAAGTCCAGCTGCACACAAATGAAGTATCAAAAGCCATCGATAACATGAAAAATAACATCTCCGGAATGGTTAAAATAACTACAAAGATAAGATTAATTAAACATAATATCCTTAGTATCCTGGTATAGCTGATAAACGTATCATTCCAAAATTGCTAATTTTCAGATTCATTAAAATAAGCTATTATAATTCTAATATTCAAAGGTGGTGATAAACACATTACATATAACTAATAGACCAATTTCAGTAGTTAGTAACATTGCTAAAATATATAAAAAATGTATGGTTTCTCGATTCCAGATGCACTTAATGTTTCATAAACTAATATCACCAAAGCAATTTGGTTTTAGACAAAACTGTTCCACGGAAGATGCTTTATTCTACTTTTCAAATAAAGTACATGAACACCTAAATAAAAATGAGGAACTTATTGGAATATTTTTAGATCTAGTTAAAGCCTTTGATAGTATATCACATGAATTACTTTTGGACAAAATGGAAAAATACGGAATTAGAGGATTAGCATTAAAACATTTGTCAAAATTCATAATACATTAAGTAGCCCAGAGGAAGTAAAATATGACGTTCCACAAGGAACAGTTTTAGGTCCGCACTTATTTTTATTTTATATAAATGATATGCTAGAATAATATAAATGGTGATACCATTGCATATGTTGATGACACCGCATTAATATTTCATGGCACAGATTGGTCTGACGTTGTTAAGAACAGTGAACATAAAATGCTGGATGGACAATAATCTATTATGCCTTAATTACTCAAACACTTTTAGTAAAAGTTCGAGAATGCTATCTGGAATTTACACTTTAAAATATCATGCAAAATGTGACTTAATAAACTGCACTTGCCAAAATGTAATTCACAATACTACAGACGTGAAATATCTGGGTCTTTTAATAAACGAAACTTTTAAATGGAATAGTTACGTCTAATACCTTAAACTTGTTTATGTATTCTATAAATTCCGTCCATTTAATGCATTAAAAATGGCAGATAAATCATTAATAGAATCTATACTTACCTATAGTATCAAAATGTGGGGCGAAACATATAATAGTCAATTAAAAAATCTAAAAATTATTCAACAATGGATACTTAAAGTTATACAAAAACCGAAGATATTCTGCAGAGCGACTTTTTCTAGATAGTAATGTATTTAGAGTAAATGTGTACCAAAATTTAAATCATCTCATAAAAGAACATATCCACCATGGTTTAAAGGCAACATTATAAAAAAATATTAAGCTTAAGGCGAAGTATTGATGCATGTATAAACAAAATGATGACTGTTTCGTTTATAACGAATTTAAAAGTTTAAGGAGTACAATTAAAACGGATATAGACGTTGCCCACGCGAGTTATGTAAAGCAGGCTGAAGAAAATATTGCAAAGGAGCCGGGCCAATGTTGGTTATCTATCAACAGTAAATTGAAGTATACAAATATATCCACCCAAATATCTTATCATTAGCAACACCTTAATAAACCTAGTGATATTATTGAAGCTTTCGCTGATTTTTTCAGTAATTCTTTTCTACCATCTTCGGATAATTTTGAATATATTCCTATCGAGGCAAGTAACTTGGTAGTTAATATCATGAGTTTTAATGAAGATGATGAATTTAATGCTTTGGAAAAACTTAAATCTAAGATGACGACTGGACCTGATTTTGTTCCGTCGTTCTTGTTTAAAGATTGTGCTCGTATTTTTGCAAATCCATTCATGGCATTATTTAACTCATGCATAAAAAATTGTTGTCACCCTGATATCTGGAAATGTTCAAAAGTATGCCCAGTTTTTAAAAAAATGCGATAAACATGACATTACCAACACCAACTTTAGGCCTATATCTATTTTATGTAATTTTTGTAAAGTTCAAGAAATCTTACTTCATGATTCAATTTATTCTAGTGTCAGCAATCAGATATTGTTTGTCCAACATGGTTTTATGAAAGATCGGTCCACCACATCAAATTTAATTTGCATAATCCAAGATATCTCCGAAAAAATCGACTAACGTAAGCAAACTTGATGTAATATATATATATATATATATATAGACTTCCCAAAGGCTTTCCACCGACTTGATCACACCATACTGCTAAATAAATTGTCAGATATATGTTTTTCACCTGTTTTGTTATCATTCTTTTATTCCTATCTTTCTAAGGATGCATATATTTATGATTGATATTGTAAATGTTACGGACGTTTGTTGATTGCTCTATGCTGACGATCTTAAAATCTTTAAAATAATTTCTTCCTTAGATGACTGCGACTTTTTGCAAAATAGTCCTTCAAATATATCTAATTGGTGTGTTCAAAATAAGCAAAACTTAAATGTGTCTAAATATAACATTATGACTTATACAACTAAAATTAATCCTATTCTGTTTGATTGTGGAGTAGACACTTTAGTTCTTCTAAGACCTCCAACTCTTTTGGACCTTGGAGTAATTTTTGCCAAAGAATTCTCTTTTATACTATAAATAAGCTAGTAAATGAGTCACTCAAAACTCTTGGCTATCTAATTAGAACTAGTAGAGATTTTTCGATTGTTAATACTATAAAATTTTTATATTTTGCGTTTGTCAGGTCTAAACTGGAATATGCATCCTTAATCTGGAACCCTTATTATAAAAATCACATTAACGATCTAGATAGTGTACAAAGACAATTTATAAAATTATTATGGTTTAAATCTGATGGAGTATACCCGTTTGTTGGTTTTCCACAGCTAGAGCTCTTAAATAGATTCTCTATGACTACTCTTGAGAACAGGCGTGATTATCAATCACAGGTATTTTTATATGTATAAAAATATACACAATCAAACTGACTGCCAAGAACTTCTATGTTCCAAATTTAAATTTCGCAAAATGTTTATTTCTCAATTCCACATTCTAATATTCTTAAATTTTCCCCCCTATTCACAATGTGTAACAACTATAACAAAAACTGTGAAAAATAAATTCCATTAAAAAATGCTATAATTGAACCTCTGTTTTTCTTTTTATTCTTAATAAGTGTTTGTAATATTGTTAATTTTTTTTATGTAAAACTTTAGTTTTTAATGATTTTTTTTCTTGTGTTTGTCCTGCTCTTTAATTGGGTTTACATGTTGAGCAGTGTATGTAAAAATAAAAATAAATAAATAAATAAATTGATTATAAATTTTTAATGTAGCCAAATATATTTATAAAACAGGGAATTGAGAATAGCAATTAATTAATCACACATACAATACAAGACAAAAAGAACATAAGGCTCTTATGTATACCACGACCTAACTCAAGTTTATACAAAAAAATTTATTATATAACTTCACTGATCCAATAATTTAAAATATTATTCCTAAAAATATAAAAACATGCATAACTATAACCTATTTTGTAAAAAATTATCAATATTTATTATGTAAAATTTCAATTTATATAATTAAAGTAATTTTGTATGCTTATAACAACAATCGTACCATGTTTTTTAGTTTTTAGTTTTTTGGTTTAGTTAAGTAAATAAATCATTACCCATAAGAAATGTAAAATACTATAGTATCTGCTAAAGCACAAAACGATTTCATTATGAAATCAGGTGCATATATTTTGTGCTAATTTATCACTATATAAAAAACATGTAACTCTCGGTTAAATAAAATTTGATTTGATTTGATTTGATCTAATTGCGTTTGATTTTTTTGAGATCATAAGAAACCAAAAATAAATGCTCACTCTACTAACTCTATGAAATCCCAGCTTTAAGAAATGTAATTTCGTCTTTATTTATTTCCGCTATCTTTCTTATTATGATAGGCTGTAAAATTCCTAAATGAATCTCCATTTAAATTAAAATAAGAGAAACTATTAAATTAGCTACCTTTTATCGTCACAGATTTTTTTTTTGGTGTTCTTCCAAATTATAACTGTATTAGCCTTAATTTCAGTCAAAATAAAACATCCTCCAGTGAATAACTAATGAGTGAAAGTTTCACTATGAGTGGCTGATTTTACTTAATGTTCATATTATATCAAAATCGTGATACATAACGGAATAAATTTGGCAAATTTTATATGCATAAAATGATAAGTTGGATTAATTCTGTCAACGTATAGTATCAAATTCCTAAAGCGTATCATGATGTGCAATAAAAACTGGAAATTTTATTTTGGCTTTCACGGGTTGCACAATCTGCTTCTTTAAACCTGAATTTAAACTCTCAGAGGGCTTGTTTATAGAAGATTTATACAGATATGGTATATATCTGTAAATGGTATATACCAGTGGCATTCAACCTTTTGGTGTCCATGTACCTCTTAATTACGAACACAATTTTGTACCCCCTAGATCTTTTAAATAAAACTTTTTTTTTAAATAAATCTTTATGCATAGATTGTTGCTAGGTAATACAAAATTTGTGTGAAATAATAACAGAGCAAAGTTATTCATTTATTCCACAAAGTTTGTATACTGTTTTTTACAAGAAAAGATAAGAAGGCAGTGAAATAAATAACAAATTATAGAAAAAAATAAATCATAACATTAAATTCATTAGTTTGGATTTTATTAACTTTTGCTGTACACGTTAAAATTGCAGTTAAAATTTTAATTATGCTATAATATAGATACAAGAAACACTCAAGAAGAGGTTTGCACTTTATTGTTTAACGAACTTTATTCCATAATGTTCTTTAAATAGAGTAGGTAGCAAAGAAGTTTGGAGAAACGTAGTAAAAATGCTCCAAGACGAATTTGAGACCAAAGGCAGCGAAAGGCGAAGAAAAGGCTTCCGATATTTTGTTAACATGGAAGAAACGCCTCAAATATCAATGCTTGCTGTAGATGTAGACCCAAATTGTATCAATTAGATATCTTCTGAAGAAAGGAAAATTCTAGAGTGCATTTAGTTCAGGAACCAAACGAGAGGCGTCGCCAGAAGATTATAATTTTAATCTCAAATGTTAGGGACCTGTAATAATGACAGCAAACCGACATAATTGCTGATATTAGTTGAGAAATAATCGGCACTGAATGGAAGAGGGTATTATTGGGTCATTTTTTATGGACGAAAATTTCCCTACTCGAAAATATCTCGAACTCTTATAAAACAATGTGGTACCGCGCTGTTCATACCCTAATGGCAATAATTTAATTCAACATGGGAAATGGTCTCAGCAAGATGGTGTCCCCCAAATTTTGACGAAAAAGTCAGGGAATATATAAATCAGGTGTTTCCCGATAAATGTATTGACAGATGGGGATCCATAGATCTAATGTCGCTCGATTTATTTTTATTGGACCATTTCAAAATTAGGGTGTACAGTAACAGGTCACAGAATTTGGAGAATTTGAAAGCTAGAATAAGGGTCGAGAAAGACCAAATACCCTACACAGTACTGGTAACTTAGAAAAATGTCTTAATAAAATCTAAAACGTCCTCATAAATATTTCTCCTGATTATGAAAAAAAAATGTTATAAACATTTTATAAACCGTTTAAAGAATACCCCCTGGTAAAGGGTATGACATGTACTATTAAATTTTTAATCAAGTTTAATAGCAGTGGGCAATACCCCAGGTATAGGTTTACCACCATTCGTTGGGGTGAGAAAAAAATAAAAAACAAACTGAACTCGAAAAAAGTGGGCTTTCCGACATATAATTTATATAAGAAACTACCATTAATTTTTGATGTTCTATCACCTTCTGAAGTCCTTCCCCTAAAATATGGGACACCCTGTATTTAAAACAATCATCGTTGAAAACAAATTCTGTTTAAAGTTGAAAAAAAGTCGTCAGTGGAAAGTGGTATTAATTTTCCTAATTGAATTGAATTGATTTTTGATTAATAATAAATTATATTTCACAGACAAAATGTCCATATCCGCTTTTAAATGAATTGAGGTGTAGCCATCATTCCACTTTTTCTTACTTATTTTCGGAAAATTGATGCATGTTTGAAATGTTTTTAATTTATGACATTTTCTGTTAGAAATTCAAAAAAAATTATGAAAACAAGTGACTGAAAATGTTATACAGATTGAGCCAAGCCACTAGATACACTACTAGTGGTATGCGCAGTCAGTCGTCCGTCTGTTTTTGGCGCGA
This sequence comes from Rhamnusium bicolor, assembly GCA_029963845.1. NCBI lineage: Eukaryota > Metazoa > Arthropoda > Insecta > Coleoptera > Cerambycidae > Rhamnusium > Rhamnusium bicolor. The sequence goes on from JANEYF010005800.1 coordinate 1,343,734, forward strand.
ATATTAGAAGGGGCTTTTACAGTAGGTTAGGTTAGGATATTGCGTTTCTCAAGAAAGAGGTCTTTTTAAGCATGTAATTTGAATTATTTATTTATTTACTTACGTATTAATTTATGTATTTAGAATTATTTTTTGTTTAAAAAAAAAAACAATATTTGATTGTGTGCTGTTCTTACGAAGGCGTAGAAGGGCCACCTAATTATTTTTTTGAAATTCCGACTTTAATCTCGGAATACCGACTTTAATCTCGGAATTCCGACTTTATTCTCGGAATTCCGACTTTAATCTCGGAATTCCGAATTTAAAGTCGGAATTCCGAGATTAAAGTCGGAATAAAGGTGTATCTCACATACACGACTGTGTGACGACCGTGCTGTGTCGTGAACAGGCCGGCGTACATTGGCGGAATTATAAAACTAAATAGGCCAAAACTTAACTAATTTTGTAAAACAGTTACAAGTATTTTAGGAATTAAATAACTCTTTCTTGAAATTCCTGGGTATTTCGGTCAGTGGTTAAAATGAAAAGATTTTTTTTTAAAATAATTTGTTATACAGGGAGTTTTTTGAAAAGTATGTCAATCACTTCACCATAGATTGGGGGTATCAAAAGAAGTTTTAACCAAATTTACCTCTAGTCGAAAATGCCCCCCATGAAGATACAGCCTTCTAAAGTTGAAAATAAAAAAACTTATTTTTACAAATATTGCACAAATGACTAGATATTTTTTTTTAAATTTCGGTACACTAAACATATGTTGAAGAGCAATAGTTCACATTAAAAACAAACATTTTGAAAACATGCTTGCTAAGGGGCTCATTCAATGGTAAGCAATACTCATTAACCTCCCCTTTTTTTTTACTGGTACGCCCATGATTTTTTTGATACATGTATATTACAAGAAATTTAATTATACAACTTTTTTTGTATATAAGGTTTTTTTGATTTGAGTAACCATCGTTAAAATAAACTTGAAAAAGCTGAAACCATGTCATGCTAAATAATGAAATGGAAGCCATTTCGAGCATCTATGTAAATAATATTTAAAAATAAATAAACAGCTCTTTTTGATAAACGAAAGATCAAAAAAAAAACTTAAAATAAAATGAATTAAAATAAGACATTTGATTAAAACTTTATTTCAAAAGGTGCTCGAAAGGGCTGTCATTTCTTTATTTAGCATGTCTTGGTGTCAGCCTTAAAAATGGTTATTTAATCAACAAAATCCAAGACACAAGTAAGCTATACAGGGTGATTGTTTATAAATGCCACCCCTTCTAACTCCATTATTTTTGAATTCAGAAAAAAGTTTCAAATAAAAGTTATACAAGCTGATTTGGGGTTTTCAATCATGCAACACAAATTTATAAAGGGTGTTTTTTTTAGAACATCCTGTATATTGTTAGATTTTCAAAATCTACTACTTCTTGCGCTTTCGGTGATATATATTTATATATATGTTGTATATCGAATCCAACCATTTCCAAATCATATTGCTATAAACGAGCTAACTTTGTATACCATAAGCAAAGTTAAAATGCCATAGAAAAATATCAGAAGGCCAAATTTACTTACAAACCCGTTCAGTGGTTTTTTGGTTTTTGAGTTAGGTGTCACTTTTGCAGTCCTGCCTTAAGAGGAACCAGCAAAAATTACATATTTAAGCGTAATTGAATTTAATATATTAGCATATGAAAATGTTAACCATAACAATTTAAAAACTATTTAACTTCATAAATCTTGAACAATTTGAGAAGAAAAATACATTTAAAAAATAATTCTTAACTACTTATATCTCACGTCGACGATTCAAATGTTCTATGTGACCACCATGTTCTTGGACACAATTAATAATGGGTTTTGTTAAGTTATTGCTTATATAAATTTTATTATCAAAAAGTCCCATAGCAACGTATCTAGCAACTAATAATGTGCAGTATATTCTTCTACAATTGAAGGGAAAACTGAACTGAACTGTTGCATTGAAGAAAGTCGGAATTCCGACTTTAATCTCGGAATTCCGAGATTAAAGTCGGAATTCCGAGATTAAAGTCGGAATTCTGAGATTAAAGTCGGAATCCCGAGATTAAAGTCGGAATTCCGAGATTAAAGGCGGAATTCCGAGATTAAAGTCGGAATTCCGAGATTAAAGTCGGAATTCCGAGATTAAAGTCGGAATTTAAAAAAAAATTAATAAGGTGGCCCTTTTACGCCTTCGTATGTTCTAATATTTTTCATAGTGTAATTATATAAGATAGTGATCTGTGACATTTCGAAAGAAACACTGAAATCGTGAAATATTCAGAAAATTTTAGTAAATACGTCAATACGCAAAGATTTCTTTAGATGACCGAGTAACACCCCACTCCAGCTTTAGCGATACTAACTTATACGCTCCTCTCAGCAAGCGCCATGTCGCAATCGGACTTCGCATTCAGACGGACAACTGTAAACTTGCGCACACCGCTAGTCGTGTATCTAGTGAATTGGCTCGATCTGTATAGAATTTTTACACCTTCTCTAAAATTAATCCTGACGTGGTTTTCCACAAACCACCGAAACACCATATTACTGCACTCGATGCATATTTCGCCAATCAAGTTGGCATCATCTGGAGATGATTAAAACTAACCTGTGCTAACAATGTATCCTATTTATACCTAAACTATGGACCAGAAAATTAAAACTCACCGTTTTGTGTAGAGTACAGTGGTGAGAGTCCTTAGGGATATATCTTAAAGTACTGGTATCTTTTGTGTATGTCAAATTCTTACTTATTTTCACTATTTATTATTATTAACACGTCTAAAAATGTTAGTTGTCCAGAGTTTTCAATTTCAGATGTGAATTTAACTGACGCGAAACGACTGTTTAATTTAGTAACAAAGGTGTCAATATCAATTATTTTGTCACTGCACGCTGCAAAAATATCATCGCAATACTTAAGCCAAACCCGGGGGAAATAATCAAATTCTCTTTTGTTTCTGTTCATGAAATGATTGGCAATGAATGGTGACAAACAGTTATCCATTGCCGTTCCTTCATGTTGAAGATATTCTTTTTACCACATCTTGACTGAAATTGTTTCAATCGAGCAGGTCCTCAAGGTCTGTGTTATTGGAACACTTGGGACATTGAACAAACGCCAAAGAAGATCAAAATGTCACCTCCTTACAACTGTATATTTTTCATCTCATTAATGAAATCATTATAATTAATCACAGAGAAATTAGGTGATGCAATGGGTAAACTATGGAACTCCTCTGTTAGCTATTTTGATAGCTGGTAAGTCGGCGTTCCAATTGCTGAAATAATAGGACGCATCGACTTTTCTGGTTTATGTATCTTAGGCAAGCAGTACAATATAGGAAACGTAAATTTAAAGAGACACTTCGAAATTCCTCGACATTTCAAAATGAAATAGAAAATCCGAAATTTGTATCGATTCTATACAAGATATAGGTATGAAAGTGGTTCATGTATCGGAAAATAAACAACTTTTAGTCAATCCAAAATGCAAAATTGAAACAAACGAAAAGTCGGGGATTTACGAAATTAACTGTAAAAACTGTAATCAAACTAGACTATCAATTCATACTGGATTCAAGGAACGTATGTATGGCTTATCTCAGATATGGTAGAAGTTCATTGTTGCCCAACATGAATTTGAAAACAATCATAAAATAGATATTAGCAATTTAAGATTAATTAGGAATCTAACAAATACAGCTTAAATAGTACTTAAAGCGTACGAACTGACAGACATACATCATGGCGGTAACATTTTTTTTATCAAGCAACCACAAAATGCATAAATCCGTGTCTGTGAAAATTGTATGAAAAGTATAGCAAGTATAAAAAATGTTTCTGCTTCTTGATGTCTACTAATAATCACCTCAGGTATATTTATTGAAATTAATTCTTTTAAAAATTTTATAGGCTGTATGAAATGGCCTAGATGTGATGAAAAAATATTAAACTGAATATATTTTTAATATTCATCATACAAATGTAGTGTTACATTTCACCAAAATCGAATAAACATAGGTATACATACATATACGGACAAAATATAGCGTGCTGCTGATTAATCTTTTTTTTACTCTAATAAGAATAACGATTTCTATATTAACGTGACAAGAAATTCTTAAAAGTTATAGGAAATGATTTGCGTGTCATGATGTTTAATAATTATATCATTTGTTTATTATTATTCCGTTTCTATTAATCTTTAATACCTCATATTCCTACTACTAGATGCACTAGTTGAATTAAATAATACAATATAAATAAAAATAATGGTGATTATAGAAGATTGTCCAGAGTAATTACTTCATTGTCTGTGTAAATTATAAAGGAAGAAAAAATCTAATATCATTTTTATTTCTCAATAATTATAGAAATACAATAAAAGAAGTAATTTTGACGTGCCACTGTTTTAAAATGACTTATTTATTTAAAATTAGACGACAGTGTTATTCATCTAATAAGGTAAAACACGTTTTAGGCCCTAGTGGCCTCCCTTCACTGCGACCTAAAAAGATCTTTTGTGATTACCTATGTCTACCCATCAAAACTTTCCTGGGAGCTAGGTTCCCACTTCGGCAGCTATTGTGGATACCCACTCTAAATGTTGTAGCCTTCGGAGGATTAGGACTTTGCATTAGCAAAGTAAATGTTTCGCGGTTTCCGTTTTTTTTTTGTACAGAAGCGATATATGTCTCTTTCAGCTTTGCCCATTTTTTTGAGATGGTATCTCAGTGGGTAGTGATCTATGATCTATGAACTTTGGTTTTCTGAGTTCGAGTAGCTCTCTAGCACTTTTTTGCAAGTAGTTTATAAACTTCTTCGTTTGTCCTCTGGAATTAACTTACAGTGGAAGAATTTATGTTGCTTTTCCCATTTTCTAACGTAGTCTGTTGTTTGGCTTTTAGATATTACACAAAACGGTTTTGGTCTGATGAATGATGATCCTACTTTCTCTCGCAAGGCTATCAGCAATCTCATTCCCCTCTATTTCTTCATGTGCTAACACCAACATGAAGGTAACCCTGTTGTTCTTTGCCAGTTGCTTTACTGTTTGTAGACATTCCCAGACTATGTTGTACTTACAAGTAAAGGAATTTAAAGCTTTAAGCTTGGCTGTCTGAGACCATATATAGATTCTTACTCGTCGTGTGCCTTTTTAAATACATTCTCAAGCGCAGATTCTATGGCGTGAATTTTCGCCTGAAAAATAGTGAGAATTTGGTCTAAGGCTTTTGATAGCCTACATCTGGGCCCATATATTCCTACCCTTACTCCTTACTTCAATTCTGATCCCTCTGTATACCACATAAAGGATCCGTTTTCAAATGTGGGTCCTCCGGAGCTCCATATTTGGCTATCAGTTATTATCACTTCAACACATTCGAGTCTCATTGGTATTGTCAGTAGCTTTGTCAATTGAGACTAACTGAAATTCATTCAGGATACTCAGATGTCCAACCTTGGATTGAATTGCTTGGATTGCAGTCTTTGAGCGCTGAGGGCTTCTTCTTTCTTAACATCATTATTTAAAGGGAGGAGATCAAGCAAGGCTTCCATTGTTGCTGTTGGACAGGTTCTCATTGCTTTTGTGATTCCCGGACACGTTAACCGTTAAACTTTTAGCAACTTGTTTTGTGCTGTTTTATCATTTGGTTGTTGTCACCATGCTAATGATGCATAGGTATAGTATCACCCATTCTTAACATATTCCTTTGTAGTACATTTTTTTATCTTCGCTATAAAGGGCGAGAAAAAAAGAAACACAAAGTTTTTGTTTGCTGGATACTATTTTTTTTGCTACTTAACCGACTGAAATAATCTTGACGACAATAGGTATATAAATTAGTAAATAGTTCAAAACGGCAGACAAGAAATAAACCAAAATGGTGGACAACTTTAAAAATTAGGATTTCTCTATCCTCGTTCTTTACGGAACTTTTTGAGCTAAATCGGTCCATTGGTTACGAAATGATAGTAAACGCTATTTAAGAGCATATATGAAGAGCTATCACGCAAAAGTTAACAAATCCGTTTTTACCACAGGTTCTTACCTTAAAACGAACGGAGCATTACATCAGATCACACATCAGTAATGAGTTATCTCTCTAACATTCTGTTCACAGTTTTAGCCAAAAATAAACGAAGCTTTGTTAAAGATTTTCGATTTTCAGTTTTCAATCAAAGAGTAACAAATCCATGAGTTATTTCTTCTCGTTCATGCTCTCGTTTGTCAAGTGCAGCAAAAATAAACAAATCCTTGTGGCAGGTATGCATGTGACACTATTAATCATGCAAAGAGAAGTACATCCTGGGTTACTACAGGGCCATCGAAAAAAAAAATTGTATCTTTTAGGCATTGCGCCAACTTGTATGTGGTAGTGTGTGTAAATAATGTTTATGGTGTGTTTCCTTATGACGGTTCCATCATAGCAAACTGTTATGCGACTTTTTGTGGATATCTCTTAGACAACGATAAAAACGTGTGTTGTGTGTTTCATTATATTGCATCAACTAATACTCAGTGTTTGAAATTCGGTTAATTTATCGGTCAAAATAGAACAAATCCATAAACCTATGCAGCAAAACAGTCGTGGCCACTGGTGACATTTAGGCTATGTCATTTCTTAGTACTGGAGCGTGGGACCCAAGCAACACTTTAAGGCATAACTATCAAGTGTAAATGAAAAAGTTTTATAAAAAATATATTCGATTGAAATTTGCGAAAAAAAAGTTGAAAACTGTGAAATAATTTGTAAAATATTTACTGTGCAAATTTAAAACCGATGCAACTTTATAAAAGAGCAATATTATTTGATAAAATCTTAAATCTGTCGATATATTTTCCACATGATTCTGAAAAAAAAAGTTTTGCAAATATTTTACAAATTGTTTAAAAAATAATGTCAGGCACGTAATTTTTTTCAACTTTTTTTCGCAAATTTCAATCGCAAAACTTCCTTATTTTCTCCTGATAGTTATGCCTTAAAGTATTGTTACGCCACTGGGCTGTGTAGACTGGTTAGATGAGACTGGAATTGTACGCTAACGGCCGGGAATATTCTGGACTGCTCTAGATCGTGTGAATGGATGTATAAATAAAACACACGGTGGGCCGAGTCTCAGCGGAGAAAAGCCAGACGATTCTCTTCAGGAAAGGACGCAAGGAAACCCCCACAGGACACGTTTCCATGTTTGGTGAAGACATCCAATGGCACGATTCCGTCAAATACCTTGGCGTAATCATGGACAAAGGCCTAACATGGAGACAGAACACCGAAGCCATCGTGGTAAAAGCCAAGCGGACGAGAGCTCTCATCTACCCTATGGTAGGGAACCAGAGCAGGCTCAGTCTGAGGAACAAGCTTCTGCTAGTCAAAGCCCTCATCAGACCACAGCTGACCTACGCCTCCGTAGCATGGGGATACCAAGCGAAGACCTATCTGAAGAAGATCCAAGCCGTGGAAAACGTGGCCATCAGGACGGCGGTGAGCGCACCATGGTACGTTAGAAACGCTGATATCTTCAGGGACCTGGAGTATACACCAGTCACCGAAATCATCCGGGATAGAGCGAAGAAACTGTACACCTTAGCTGAGGAGCACAGGAACCCGCTGATCAGGGAGGCCACCTCTTATGATCCGGCCGACGCGCGACGCACCGAGGCACAAGAGGCCGAAAGTACAGTTACTGGATAACGGGTGAGCATAACTAATCCTTTCCTTACAGATGGACCAAACCACGATAAAAGACATGACATAACCAACATGACATGACATAACCAACCACCTTCCCACAAACCTTGCAGGCGCCGGTCAGTAAGCCGACCAGTGTCCGTTGTCCCCCTGGCTCCGTGAAGGACGAAAGTGCTAAGAAAGCACTTAGGCCTTCACCTCCTAAAGCTACATAGTTCATCCTCACCTTGTCCGATGATCGAGACGACAATGTGTCAATTGACACTTTGTGTACTGGCAGTCAATCCCAAGTCACAAGATATCCGCACAGTCCCTGACAGACAGATGACTACCCCCGAGAGTGACAAGCTGGCGAAGAAAGAAGACGAAGACAGAAGAGCGCCAGAAGAGGCCCTTGCCAGCAGGGTTCATCAGCCAGGACCCAGGGAGGTTGGCCGAAATCTTCGGCACCGCTCACATTTGTGAGTGGGGCCGTTAGTAAAGTAATCTAACCCGCCCTGCACGAGGCCGGTCCAGGTCTACAGCGATGACTAGGGTAAAAAGGCAATAGTCCTGCCTGGCCTTAGCAGCATCCGAGACCGTCATCAAGCCAAAAGGATATTGGCGCCGAGTCTCAGTCTGAAGTCGAACGTGAACGAGTAAAGAAGAAATAAGAAAGAGACTTATAAGTGTTCAAGTGTGATTATAGTTAAGACAGTAATTAATCTATTGTTGTTAATTGTTAATTAGTAAATAAAGTAGTGAGTAAGTGTTACCTGGACTTTCAATCAACGAATCTACGAGTATAGGTGTTTGTGTGGATAGCAAACACGTAACAGTATTGTTTGGATCCCATGCTCCAATACCAAGATATGACATAGTCTAAATGTTCAGCCGCCACTCCATGCATTTCAGGCAAATGCAAACAAATTCATATCAAATGTGCAAATAAGTCGTGTAATGCTTTGGTAAAAATTTTCAAATTTGATGGAGTAATTCCTTATATTTTTTCCATTTTTTTAAGGAAATAAAATTATGTTCTATAGTAGGGTCACAGAAAAAAAATCTCGTTCTGTACAGAATTAACTAAAGTGGATTTGTTCACTTTTGCGTAAGAGCTCCTGCATTGGAAATGATTGAGTATATCTTCCTCAAAAGCAAAGATAAATAAGTGTATCCTAACCGAAGATGTTACGAAAAGATCAGCCTACAATTGGGTCTAAACTGGATTTTACTTTTGCTGCTGGTGATTCCCACAAAGTGTTTAGAAATTTTGATTAAAAACATTGTTACGCCCTGTATTTAAAGAACAAAATACTTTTATTTCAAATCATCATGATTTTACATTCCAGAAATCAAATACAAAATCATAGTAAATTTTGGATTGTGCGGTAATTTTGGTCGTCAGTGTATTATTGTTATTATTGTTTATAAATATTTACAAACTTATTAATGTAATTTTATACAGAAAAGAGATTTTCTTCCTCAGATTTTTTGTTTTGATCAAGAATGTAAATCCACTACAAATAAGCAATGACAAAAGTAATTGTTGCAAAACGAGTACACATTTATGGACATTAGTTGATTTCATTTCTGCATCTGTAGATATGCAACTATTGCTGTTTATAAACAAATATTCTAAATATTATAATCAAATGTCTTTTAAAACGTCATTATTTAGTTTTTATGCTAATATACATGATTCAAATTTATATACCTATTTCGTAATATTTCAATTAAAAATTATGTTCCTCCAACATTTTCCATTTGACAAACATTAAGGTAAAGTCATGGACATTGAAATATAGGACAATTCTTTTACTTTAATGTAAATCTATCTCTGTTTGAATATGTAATGGTGTTAATGAAAAACCAAAATAAAACAAATATGAGACCAATTTCATTTTCTATTTTTAAACAGACATGCTGCGTAAAAATTTAATAATGTATTAAGCAAAAAAGTAAAATTAATTAATAGTAATTATTATTACTTCGACCGTTATTGGATCATTATGAATTGTGTGGCACAGAATTATATAAACTGATACAGTAATCATCACAAATAAGGTCATTTAAGAATATTAATGTTGTTTTCTTAAAACCAGTTAAAATGTAAAGTTTATTTCATTCCTAAATGAAGGGGTCAGTGGAAAAGTTGCCTATCCCACATATTTAAATATCTGATGTGGCCAGCACATAACTTTCTTATACCAGTATATATCATCGTGATGTATAAAAATCATTCAGAGAAACATAAGAAAAATATAAGTAAACTAAAATTAAAACGGATGAACGGCGAGGAATACACATCAGCAAAAGGGAAAATCATGCCTGCAAAAATATTAAACTCTGAAAAAAATATGTGGCTGCATGAATAAATGCAACACCAAAATATCTGTTGAAAGGAGAATTCAAATTCATAAAAATTTGTATTCCCTTTCCTGGGGCTTAAAGAATGCTTTCGTTATGGGCCAAGTTACTAGTATTAATTAAAAAAGAACCTATACCAAGAATGAAGACTCTAAGCGTAAAACTACTCGAATATACAAATTAAATGATGGCAAAAATGATGTGCCAGTTTGTAAAACTTATTTTAAGGACACACTTTTAATTTGTGATTGTTCAATCACTAATGCCTTGAAAAGAAAAACTGGAGATGGTACTCCACTTAAAGACAAGCGAACCTGCTAACAAAAGCAAACCTGATGACGTTACTTATCTTCGTAATTTTATACAACGATTTCTGACCTATAAATCCCACTAGAGTAAAAGTGACAACTCGAATAGGAGTTACTTATCTCCAAGCCTCAATATTCGTATAATGCATGATATGTACAAAAGGAGCTGTGAAAATGATTCGAAAGCTTTTCTTTCTTCATTTGTGTTTAGGAATATTTTCAACAGTCAGTTCAATTTACATTTTCATCGTCCACAAACAGATAATTGTCACAGATGTGACAAAATCAAAATATACCTACAATCATATTTTATTACAGATAAACAAAGAGACAATTTGCTTAGAGAAAAAGAACTTCATCAGTGCAAGGCTCAAGCTGCACACGCCATGCAAAAGCAAGACGTCTCTGATTGTGTGAGTGATCCAACGACGCGTGTAATAACTTTCGTCCAGCAAAAAACTTTGCACACTTCTGTCTTAAAAACTGGTATTGCATACTACAAACGACAGATGTGGACTTACAATCTTGTTAATGTGTTAATGATGAAATAAGTCAGCGATTCTTTATGTACATGTGGGCTGAAAATGAAGCATCGTGTGGAATGCAAATGGTGGCTTCTTTCTTGTTTCATCGTATCAAGCACAATATACCAGATTGTGTTACACACCTGACTTTGTATAGCCATGGATGTGGCGGTCAAAACCGCAATATCAAAATAAGTTTGATGTTGACAGTCTTTTTACAATCTGTCACCCTTAAAGTTATTGTAAGTGGACACAGTTTTAATTCATGCGACCGCCCCTTTGCATTAATCGAGAAGGCTAAGAAATACTACAGTGATATTTTTGTACCAAATGATTGGGTAGATATGGTGAAGGAATGCAGAATAAGTAGTCCAAACGTCAAAGTTATTAGAATGGGAAAAGAAGATTTTTTTAGCAGTAAAAACTTGGAACAAAACATAACAAATAGAAATGGTGGTACAAAAGTACAGTGGCTAAAAACAGCATGGATTCAGATAGAGAAAGATAAACCATTGATATTAAACATGAAATTCAACTATTATGGTGCTAATTTTTATGAACTCGACCTATGGCCGAAAAAAAAGGCCGAAGCTCATACAAACCTAGACATTTAAATGTATTATACCCGAATGAAAAAGATCTACTGAAGAGAAACTTCAACATTTGATGGACTTGAGTCAGTATATTCCGCCAGTTCACCAGAATTTTTTTTAATAGCCTGACAGCGCATACAGAGGCCGTCAACCTGTTAGAAAATCCTGATCCCGGTGAGGCAGAAGAATCTTCGGATTGAAAGTTTTGTGTATTATTTTTTACAAACTATAAAGTTTGCTCTGAATTTATTTTTATTTTTAATAATAACTATCTTATTAGAATTAAATTATGTTATAATCTCTTGTTTCGTTGAAACAAAGTTGCCCATACAACAATTGTTTTGTATATTATTTTGCAACTAGTTTGCTGTGAATGTATTTTTATTTTGTTCTATTTTTAAGGTTATAAAAGTTAAAATATTTTATAATATCTTGATTTGTTGAACCAAAGTTGCCTATGCAACATTTTTTGTGAAAAAAAATATATTCTCGGCTTTTATTACATACTTTGTATCATGCAGTAGGTACCATTTTAAACCATTTTAGTACTCCTATTGAAGTCACCCTCATTTTTTAATTAACCTTCAACTTTGACCACATTTTTCTCATTTCTTAGTTAATCTGGGATAAGCAACTTTTCCACTGACCCCTTCAAATATGAAACGTACCACAGTATGAAAAAAATATATAATACCAAGTTTTAAATTAACAGTATTGACACCTATTGCATAGTTGATCCTGTATTTTATATACTCATTGTTTATTTGTAACTAACATGTGTTCAGATTCTGATTTATTTTACTATAAATTCATTTGGAGAGGAAATTTTTAAATTTTTTTTAAAAAAGGTGTGACAGAAAACATTGGATATTTCTAATTTGTAAAAAAAAAGGTAAAACGAGGGAAAAAAAGAAAAGGAAAGAGAAAAAACAACTAAATGAAATGTTGCAATGAATGATTAGCAAAATGAACTACATAAACTGAATCAAGTAGTTTTAGTTTCGTTCATGTGCTGTATTTACATTGTTCTGAAAGCTTCATAAGGAAATTCATAGATAATAAAAAAAGACAAGTGAAATAGATATAGTCGCATAAACTGTCAGGGTGTGGTTATATGAAAAAAATGTGATGTAAACCACTAGCAAAAATGCGTTATAAGATTTGTTCTATTTTTTTTATGTCCAAGACCGTATCTACACGACTTTACAAACTTCATTTCAAAGTTAAAACCAATGAACTTTCGTGTTCCACAGATTACAAATACGTTTCGCAAAGTTTAAGAAGTCATTTGCAACTAGCCAGTAAATGGATAAACTTGTTTATTGTGTCATATTCATCGTAAAGCATTACTGTTTATATTTTGCCACTGGTAACACAGACATAAATATGCATATTCGTTCATTGTTTTCAAAATTGATATGTGTCATCATCTTACATAATACTTTTGTACAGTGGCGTATCATACGATTTTAAAAGAGGTAGGTAGTCAATCTTTTTGTGACGCTGGAATTTTGACATAAACAATACCACTAGAAAGTGAAGTAAAACACAAATTTGTTGAAATAAACAAATATTTTTAGTATATATTTAAAAACACATACGGGGACGGTAGATAAGTGATTAGTATAACTATCTAACTATAAAGATATCTGGCGCATCTCGGATTTTGTATTCCGCTTACAGCGAAATAATTTTTCTTTAAATAAATGTGCTTCGAACTCTATTATAAACTGTAGGACTCTATCTTCTGTACACAAACAAATCTTGGAAGACAAAAATATGTTTTAATTTATTGGTAAAAATAACTGTCTTTAAACCTAGTTTGTATGAATTATTATACACATCTCATATTTTGTGTATATTTTTATTAATATTATAATTCATAAATTAGTATTTAAAATTTTAGAGTTGAAAAGTCAGTTTAATATTATGAGACTATTTTTGTACACAATTTCATCTAAAACGTGTTGGTGTCATCATTCAGTCTAATTGTTCATATGGTATTTGACATTGCATATAAACTTTTGTTTAGTTAATTTATTTGATTCTTTTTTTCCTCTCAGTGTTAATAAGTGTTCAAGGAAAAAGTACTTTATTTTCGCATACCCGGATCTTATTTATTTATAAGTTACATAGATTTAATAATTTATTTTGTATCTTAATTATGAAATAACATGTAAATAATTATTGTAAACACGGAATATCAATATCTACTTTATTTGACATATCATATATTCTTGGAACTCTAACTTTTGACATTTAGCTTTTTGGATTCTGATATTCTACTAATGACTGAGGATATTTTATGACTTATCTTATCTATCAATGAAGGAAGTAAGGGGAAAACGCTTGGTTGGGAAATCACCTTTAAATAACACATCACATAACCAATTTCAAGTTTTTTTTTATTTGTGAATGTCCTCCACATATATGCAGAACTACATTCAGAACAATTTTATAATGAATAACTAAAATATCTAACTAGCAACTTTTGCATTGTGAACGTGGAATTACTATAAATTTTATGTTGTTTATTTTATCATGGGATTATGGGTATATTTGTCAACCATGTTATATTAAATTTTAATCTTTTAAAAAATATTAAACTTAGTAGATCTCTATATTTGGATATTTTGGAGGGAATATAATATAGTAAATAATTAAATATTTAAACAAATGACCCAGACGTTTTCATTGTTTTCATTAATTAAAAAATCAAATTTTCTTTTTGTCACTTCAATAATAGCACTACACTACTGACATATTAAATAATATAAACAAAATTACTAATAGTAATACCCATAAATAAATTTCATCATTACAATGCAATGTCATGATTATAACTAATTGTGCTATAAAGTACAGTAACGTGTACGATGGTTTCAATATTGGGCAATCATTTGTTAATATTATCAATAATTAAAGGTTTTGACAAGGTTGTTTTTCCTCTTTAGATTTTAATTATTTAGAATAACACAATTGTTTACTTTTTTTATGTTGCTAAAAGGTGTACCGAAATGTCAAGTTTATAAAATTATTGATGCACCTGACGAGTATAAATGTTAAAGTGACTAGCAAAATGCTTATAGGTCAATAAAGCAAACAAAATGAATTGTTTTACTTTGAAGTATAGTAAAACAAAAGAAAGGAGTTTACCTAAACATTTAAATTATTACATGAAACCACGCACAAATATGCTATGATTAACCGTTAAGTTTTATTTAGTAATTAGTAATTAATAATTAGTAATTAAATAGGGATAATGATATTGGTTTCACTGCAACATTATAACAATTTAATTTAAATTTGGAATAGACATCTAAAAACTAGGTCGACTAGTAAATCTTCGCACGATGTATTAAGTTGGATGCATGATTCAGATACGTACTAGACCCACAATAATGAACTATACCGATTTCTGTAATAACATACAGGGGTGCAAAATTTTCAAAAAATCGTTTTTTTTTCCGTACCTCGTATATTTGAAATTTAATTTTTAATACCTCTCAAAAAAATGTTACAAGACTAGATTTTATTTTTTTTCCTAAGCTTAGCAATGAAGGCAGGAAATCCAGTGACTGTGGTACTGTCACTAATGTCGTAATTAAACGGCTCGTTTAGTATAAAATATGGAATTTTGTCGAGAATGCATTCTTGGAGTGAAAAAAATAATTTGTGAAAGAATTTAAGGACAGTCAATTTTATTATGTAATAATTTGTATAGAAAAAGTAGCATAGAACTAATTCGCTGATACTCTAAACTTTCAAAATGAAATGTGTTTAGAAGATAATTGTTATCTATACCCCTCTCGGGATATATTCCTGTATCACTTAAATGATAAAAATTTTAAAAGTTTTCTTTGAACTTGCTCTAACGCGCCTTAGTGAACTAAATAGTAAAGGTTTCAGATTATGGATCCGTACTCAAGTTTTGATTGTACATAAGAATAATATAATGATTTTAAACAATTTAAATTTGTAAATGATTTACAGTTTCTTATAATAAATCCTAATATTTTGGTTGCCTCTTTAGATTTGATATGTTCGACAAAACTTAGTTCAGAATCAAAATATATAACTAAATCTATAATTGTTTGTATGCGCTCTAAAACAGTGTTATTAATGCTGTAGTTAAAGCAATTTTTCTTTTTTGTGTAAGATACTACTTTACATTTAGCAGCATTGATATGAATTTTGTTCAGGCTGCACCATTTGCTGACTATATTAAGGTTTTCTTGAAGATATATACAATCGTTTACGGAATTATGGCTCTTAAAGATTTTTAAATCATCTGCAAAGATTAATTTGTCGCACTTCAATTCAGTGCATAAATCGTCAATAAATAATAGAAATAGTAAAGGCCTAAGGTTAGAACATTGCGGCACTCCGGAAGTGGCTAAGTATATTGACGATTTATATCCATTGTAAAATATAAATATGAAATATCCGGTGAGATATATATATATATATATATACATATATATATATATATATATATATATATATATATATATATATATATATATATATATATATATATATATATATATATATATATATATATATATATATATATATATATATATATATATATATTACAACACCCCCCGTCCAATTGTTGGCATAACACAATAAGCTGGGGGTTGTACTTATGAACCGGTAGCTCAGTAAGCAGGTCGTGAATAAGGGCTTAGATTAATTTGAGTTATCACCAAAATCTAGGCTGGGCGCCAGGACTTTTGCAAGTACCAAATAATTAAAATTTTACTTTAAAAGGTAAAGATAACGTTAAAACTTGAAGGTAACGTTAAATTAAATTATTTATTAGTTCCTCGGAGAGAGGTTCTAAAGAATTGCAGATAAAGTTAAATAAAGATATATACTTGACTATATGTTTACTTTAGATAATTAAAAGTTAATCAAGTGCCAGATAACTAGGCAGGTATCTTTGCCACAGAACTAGGCAAGGTTCCACTAGAGTAGCGTTCCTGAATAACTACTAAGGACACGTTCAAGCATTCGATATTTTAAATTTAGAAAAACCTTACGTTTCTGAGATCTGGTTTATAAATATATGCACTGGTATAAAATAATCCACCACAAAACAAATGCACCAAGTTAGATAATTTTCACAAAGGTTATAAACAAATAGGTTTGTCCAACCAGGTGTACCAATCTCCAAATATCACCAGTCACCACTTTCAGAGTGCTACCAACGTAGCTAAGTGACCTAAAACATCAACAGGCAAAGACAGAAAACAACTAACTACGATACAAAATGGCGACATCCGTTGCCAAGTAAATCTAAAATTTACAATAACCGAAAGTTAGTTTAAATTAACACATGAAATTATTACAATATCAAAGTAATATTAGATAAATTGCCAGCAAGGCACGATAAATTGATACTAATCAATATTAATGATGGCTGTTCCAAAGAACCAAGGTGAACTGATCACCGAAAAGCAAATTCGCCCAAGGCGTAAATTAAGATAATTACGGTACAATATAATTATGAAAATTACCTCAAAGGTACTTTAAATCAATATAGCAACTTTTTAAATAATGATTAGCCTAAAATCACAAGATAATACCAGAAAACATATAAATTTTACCAGACCGCAGAATTAGATGGTTTCAATCTGAACGCTGCACTAGTAAGAAGGAGGAAGCTTCGTTCTGTCCTCCCACCTAAATTCGGTTATAGTTTGGAAAGAGACAGAAATTTGAGAGTAAAGTATGAGCAATCAAGATAGATGGATATTTAGTGCAAAAATCTGCAAACCCAACTGTTCCAGTAGAAATCAGTGGCACCATCTAGACTAGACTGGCTGAAACTTAATTCATAGTGGAGCACAAACACACTGGAATGAAATAGCTTGCAATTTCGTTACACAATATATATATATATATATATATATATATATATATATATATATATATATATATATATATATATATATATATATATATATATATATATATATATATATATATATATATATATATATATATATAATAAGTAGGTGTCATAGTCAATAATATTATCCACCCTATATTTTTTGAAGCTAAATTGCGGTTAATTTTCGTTCTATTTTGTTTACATTTCTTAGAAAAAAACAACTGAAAATTATAGACTTTTTGTACATTTCTCATAGATTTAACTGTGGGCCTTATATTAAAATTTAATTTTTATAACACTGGTACTGTGGAGAGGCTTTAATTTTTAAGATTTTTTTTCTGACACTTCTGACACCAACAGAGATATTTTGAGTGAGCCATTTATATTATGCATTAACACATACTAAGTGCTTGGTACCTGTCACTGAATTGGTATTAAATTTATTTCAGTTTGGTTTTCATGATTAATCACATTTTGTTGAATATTTTAAAAAACATTGTTCCAAGAAAACAAATATATTCTGATAATGAACAAAATGTATTTAAAGGATACTTAAAACGATTACATTTTAGTAATAACAATAATATTGAGGAAACATTTAGGACAGAATAGACGTAATTCATGCGAGATGTGTAAATAATTAATTCCTTACATCAGATTTCTACTACAGTAAATGTCTATAATTTTTACATACCTAGCCTGATTAAAAAAATTAACTGCATTATCAGGATACAAACTAAAATTACATAATCACTATTTCCAAAAAGATTATACTTTTTGGTGTAGATGTATCCTCTTAGTTCACGGATAGCACAGATTAAATATGTGTACATAAATAATTCCATCCCATGTTTAAATTTGTCGCTCTAAAATGTGACCTCAAAATTTTTATTTCGTTGTGGGCAGTGCCTGTTTAGGATTTTGTTAGTTTAGAGACTGTAATGTTATAATAAACCTTTTGTACGAATTTGCTGTTAAAATTGACAATATCGTAAATAGGCGTTGTTCGCGTCCATTTAAAAATTTCGGGTCCAGAATTTGGAGTGATAAATATTTACATAAGGATAGACTGTCTATGTATATTCAATTTATGCAGGTAATAATAAAAATAATAAAAACTTATTTGTTGATGAACAGGAAAAATAAATATACTCACTGTTTGCACATTTTTGTGGATTTGGAAGTGAAAGAAATCTTCCTGGTCTGTTGGAAACTGGCCTGATTTGGTTAATAGCGGGATCGGCCACTGCACATGCGCATGTATACGCCACCAATACAACACACGCAATTTTCATCTAAAAAAGAAAATCTACTAGTACTACAAATAATATTATTGTTTCTGATTTGGGATCAAAAAAAGTAATCAGAAATCTGTCGCAAATTACAGCTTTTTGGTTGTTCACGACCTATTCCATCGAAGATGATGTGATGTGTCCAAAAATCATTCATAATGGTGCCAGTATTTTAATAGCACAATATTTGTGTCAATACTTAAAAATAAACTAATGTAAATTCATTACTTTTAAATCAACATGTCTCTCGTTTAATAAATTTCAGACAATACTGGTGATTCCACCATTCTGAATTTCTTTTGATTAATACCCAAATAAGTTGGGGAAAGTTAATATATATATATATGCAGAGCTGTACAGGCAATCATTTTAGACCATGCAATATATCTATAATAAAAAAAATTTAATACAAAAAAAGTTTTATTGAATATGCCATGACATGTTGTCAAAGTGCGGAATGCTATTTGAAAAATTGTTATTATTTAATAGTCGTGGGTAAAGTATGGTATTCTACTCGCATTTAATGGTTATTATTTACCCTCGTGAATAATACCTATCATTACATGCTCGTTGAATAATATATAATTATGAGGTCGTTATACATTTTTCTTCCGCCAGTTTAAGCCACAAAATATTTAAAACATATACTTTTTCATCGTTATCATCGTAATGTCGGATAAATAAAATAGTCTTAATTAATATTTACATGCAAAAACAAACAGTATAGAATTATTTTAAAGAATGACAAATATTTGTGATTTTATGACCTATTTCTTTTTCAGAGTAATAAAAGATTGCCTTTGTAAATTTAAAACTTTAGTTTTGTGAGGTTATGGCGATGAGAGTTGGTGATAACCAGCGATGAAACTGAAATATCGGTAAATTCCACGTCACACTTACAGTCAGAAAAATGAATGTAAAATTGTTGTTCACCTTGCGCATCAGAAAACGGTAAATTCGTCAACAATTTATTTAAATACTCTATAGTAGTAGGTAATAAGAGGTTCTATTGAGTAGGTAATCCTAAATGTGAACTGGTCTAAAAATAATTTTAGATTACGTTTATTAACTAATTACTGATATTAGGTTATTATTAATCACAGGAAAAAAACAAATATGTTTATTTATTATACAATTAATTTTATTTATATAAACAGGAGACCTTCATATGGCAGAATAACAAATAGACGAATCGTCAAAATGAGGTATGTCTATGAATATTT
The DNA here is from genome assembly GCA_029963845.1 of Rhamnusium bicolor. Lineage (NCBI taxonomy): Eukaryota > Metazoa > Arthropoda > Insecta > Coleoptera > Cerambycidae > Rhamnusium > Rhamnusium bicolor. The sequence goes on from JANEYF010005800.1 coordinate 1,363,646, forward strand.
ACATAAATTTGTATACCGATTTATGTTTTTAATAAGCAAGGTATTTCTGCTACGAAAAAGCTTTATAGATTTTCCGGCAATAAAAATTATGTGCAAAAGACTATTTGTCAGATTTTGACACAAGATACCAAAAGTTGTAATCCTCTCGTTTTATTTAATTGAAATTGATTTACTTTTTAACACGCTTTTATTAGCTTCACCTGTATGTTTGTTTGTTTGTTTGTTTGTAACCGACTCTTTGGACTCGATTTTGACCCACTTTAAACGGACAGATTTAATTGAAACTTTGTACACTTACGAAGAACCGGTAACAATACAATAATTTGATAAGTTTATATCATTATCCTGATCAGGATCGCCAGTCCTTTCCTCACGTATCCTCTGCGTGAGAGCAAGAGGCTTCATATTGTAAGTATATTCCCTGATTCTCAGTTCGGTCGTTGGCCGAGCGGGCAAGTCTCAGTCGACGCGAAACGACGGACTCCTCGGGCGTGAGTTCAAATCCTATGGCTGAAATAAAAAAATATTTTTTTTTCCAGAAATATCTGTTGGATCGTAATATGTTATAATATCAGCATCAATAAGCAATATAAATATAGTTTAAAAAAACTACAAAACACGCTTTCATAGCACATCAAACTAAAAAGTGAAAAATAAATATAGTTTAAAAAAACTAAAAAACACGCTTTGAAAGCACATCAAACTAAAAACTGAAAAATAATTATTAGTATAAACTGAAAACAATAATGAACGAAAAATACTAGTATTATTGTGAAAAAAGCGTGGGGCGCTTTGTGCCATATTTTTTCGTATATCGAGCAACCCACGCTTTTTTCACAATAATACTAGTATTTTTCGTTCATTATTGTTTTCAGTTTATATTAATAATTATTTTTCACTTTTTTAGTTTGATGTGCTTTCAAAGCGTGTTTTTTAGTTTTTTTAAACTATATTTATTTATATCGTGACCTACATAAAAAATGTACTCAATCGGAAGAAAAAAGAGAATGAATAACTGTGGAGGAAGTGAGACTGAACCGGGTTGTAAATTGGTTTGATATTTCGAATTACTAATAATAGTAATTAGTGTAATTATCCATATTGGCAAAAGCAACTACTGCCAGAGGATCTGGACAGACTCTCATCCAATAAAGTTATTAGTTTCATTAAGAGACTGAACTTATTGGGTGAAATATAATTAGGAGTGAGCCACAATAGACCTGCTTATGGCCGCGGTGGAGGGTCCACAAGGACCCACTCACAAAAAACCTAACCTAACCTAATTAGTGCAATAAAAAATTAAGTACCTAATTGATATTTGTCACACATCTCTGGTTCGACTTTATCGTTTTTATAGAAACTCAAAATTGGTTATTTGAAATATCTGCGGAGAAAATATTTGCCCAATTTTAAGTGGCTGTATTTGAGAAACGATTAGAAGGAAGCCTTAATTAAACAATGTTTACATGAAATGTTCTCCTCAATAACTTATTAAGATATTTACATTAAAAATTGAATAATCCTGTATATTACTAGTCTCGTTCAAATTAAACTACTACGTTGAACTCATTTTGAGAAAAACCGTTTATTTTAAATAGTAGGTATATTTTGCTGTGTGATTTGTAAGTGGTAAATGTTCTTTTTTCTAGCCATTTCCAATAAATAAGATATACATTTTATATGGTTTTGGATGTTTTATTTATATTCCTTACCAGCTTTATTTCATATGGCAAGATAATTGATTCTATATTATATTTTAAATATTTTAACACATTTTGCAATATGCAATATGAACAACGTTTCCAAAATTCTTTACATGTTTCGTCAATGTAAAACAATTTCAGTGCACAATGAAATGAATTATTCAAGTAATTGCACATAATATATTTCGACACCATTTGGCGCCAGCGTGGAAAAAATCCCACACAATTATTATTTCCTTCAGATTTAATCTTGCTCGGTGCAGTTTATAAGGTCACCCGTCCAAGTATTAGGTAATTTATTTTGTGTACTTAAAAGAGCTTTAACATGTCGAATTCCAGACTTAATGTTAAAGGACTTTCAAATTTTATTGCCACGATTCACGCACCATAACAGATATTTCAGTAAATTAAATGTTAGTTGCGTTCAAGATTTATTATTATACCTGTGTATTATTTTGACTTCGGTACTTTTTATTTCTGAAATAGGTGATACTAAAGACGTACTTGCAATTATCAGTATCACCCGTCTCAATGACTTCTAATGAGCTATATAAGGCGTTTTACAAAAAAAAACCATAGATGTAAGAGAAGCATTTATAATTAGATATTACGTCACTATGAATTTAAGGAGATTCTTTGGCGAAAGTCGAATAATGTTCTGATCCTTTTTTAGAAATCGTTGTAGAAAAACATACGGACATTTATATACATACCACACTCTTGATGAAAGTCTAATAACGATTTTGATCCATTTGAGAAATCGTTGTGCGATTTTAATTTTTTTTAAAATATAGAACATGAAAAGTTGTAACATTGCAATTTGTTAAATAATTTTAATTACAAAGCATGGCTAACTATGATTTTTCTTCAAGTGTGACTTTCCACTAAGGTTTATAAAAATTATGCCTGCCTTTTTGAAGCATTCAATTTTGAAGGCCCGTGAAGTTTTAACGATATACAAATATGTTATGTTAATTATAAATATAACAGTAGAAGGTCTTATTATTTTGTTAGGTTGACGTAAATTAACCAAAGACAAATATTATTATTATTGCTTCATAGACAAACGCTCGTTGAATCACATACGTGCTATGGACGTTTGAGAAGCAATTCTCTGGACATTTCAGCGCGGCCTCTCGCCAGTGGGGATCTCCCGCTGGCGAGCAGCTGACTATGAATACATACCAGCAAAATACTTCCGAAAGGTCGGAACAAACGAAAAGAGTCCTGTTCTAGAACGTAATAGCGCTGTGGAACTTGTTGCTATTTAAATGAACTCTATTCTCAAGGAAAATGCACTGTAACGAAAATCATGAAGATGTCAGAATTCTGGAACCAGCCCATCAGATGAAGAAGTTGTTACTCAAAATACAAATATGTTGATCAAACTCGCATCAGATGAAGCCCTAACATCGTATTATTCTAACTAAAAAAAGGTGCTCTTGTATTATTCCGGCAAATGCAAGGTATACGAGAAAATAGGATAGAAAGTATAAATACTCAAATGGTTTATCGACAGAACCCTTTATATACCAGGCAGTTCCTCTGATATGATTTGCCGGTGAGTTATGCAGGTAAAAAGAGTGACCCAATGAGAAAATCACCAACAATTCCATCCCATACGTTCACCGAAAACCGATATTGATTCTTCTCCATTATTTCATGTGGGATCTCCGGCACATACATTATTTATTTATTTATTTATAGTTACAACTACCCAACAGACGAATTCAATTACAGGTCAGGAAATTACAAAACATAAACGATACTAATTAACTTAACAAAATAACTTAAATATTAACATAATCCACAGAAATAACATGACTTTTTATAAACCTAATATTACAATTAAAATATCGATGTTTTCTGGAACCGACATATAATTTGAACACATGCTGTATAAAGGTGAAAATTTGTTCTGGGAACTGGCAAAAACTACTGGAACAAGTTTGAAAAGCTGGAACATGGAGAGAGAAACTGCTAAGTAATTCTGGACAGTCATTTGGTTATTTAAAATTTTATATAAGGTTCCTATTGAATAATATTTCCGTCGAGTATTCAAGTCATTCATGTGAAATCTTTGTAATAACATATTGTTGAAAATACCTTGAGGGGGATAAACACCAACCGACTTATCCATAGAAACTTTGCAAATTTCCTCTGTACTTTCTCAATATGAATTTTTTGAATTTCGTATCCCGGATTCCAAACTAGGCAAGCATATTTCAATTTAGATCTAACGAAAGCATTAAAGAGTAACTCCAGTGTAGCAGTTTCCACAAGCTGCTAACTGTTTCTTATTATAGAACCCAGATTTATATAAGCACCCCCTACTATATCATTGATGTGGTCAGTAAAAGTTAATCAGCAGTCAAAGATTACTCCCAAATCTTTAAAATTATAATATCTAGTTACATTGTCTCGTTAATTGAATATGTGAATTCAATTGGCAGCAGTTTTCTCGTAGAACTCATGCAATTGCACTTACTAACAAAGATTCAATTTATTTACATCTTCCTGCAGACTAATACAGTCCTCAAAGTTGGAAATCGACGAATACAGTTTTAGATAATCTGCATATAATAGAGCATTACAAGTTCACAAGAGTTCACAGACGATATTATTTATGAAAATAATGAACAAATTAGGTCCTAGAATGGATCCTTGCAGAACTCCTCAAGTTGCTGTCATTTCAACGGACTTAAACACTGGTACTGCACATATAGGCTTCTATTGTTTAAATAGGAATAAAAAAATTTGAGGAATCCATCACTAAATCCTACATCGCATAGTTTATGCGGCAATAATCCATGATCAGGTCTGTCCAATGCCTTGTTATTGAAACTTTTATAGTAGTATAGTAGTATAGTATAGTATAGTAGTATAGTAGTAGTGCCTGAACCTGTGAGTGAACAAGCAGTTTGCAGTGCTTAAGGTGCTTAAAATATTAAAATGAAGTGAGAAAAGTATGTAGAGGAATATAATAAACTCAATAAACAGTTATAGTGCTGGAAAAACCAAAATCATTCCATGATTAGTTCCACCGACAAAGAACAAAATGTTTTATTGTTATTGTGTAGTGACTCAATATCTGTCAATCAATAAAGAACTTCGGCAATAAACATTGCCGAGTACTATAATATAATAATAACGGCACCAAGTACAAGATCGAAGTTGGAAACAACAACGGCATGTGAATGTGTGGGAATTAAAGAAATTTTGAATGATTTTAAATCAAAGTCAGAAGCTTGTTACAATGTTGTTATGTAGCAAAATATAATGATTAATGAAATGCGAGAGGAAATAAAGGAAATAAAAGAAAATTAATTAGCAGCACCATCTAAAAACATCCAACCAACGTACGCTGAAATTCTTGGTAAACAGGAACATGTTTTAGTCGTTAAACCCAAAAATGGAAAAAGAACCAAATGAAATTAAAAACGATTTAAGAAGTAATATAAATCCAATGGACTTGCAAGTGGGTTTAAATATCCACAAAAGTACACGCAATGGGGGAGTAATTTTAAAGTGTTCAAATGCTGAAGCCCTGAATACTGTAAAGAAGGACATTAAAACGAAATTGGGAAATAATTATGAAATTAATGTTCCAAAAAAATTAAAGCCAAGGGTTATCATTACTGGTATTGCGGAGGAAGAATTAGCAAATAAAGTAGATGATAAGGAGTTGATTGAGCAGATTCTTAGGCAAAATAAAATACCTCAAGAAGCTGACGGTTTGAAAGTATTTATAAAACAAAAGTGCGAAGAGGAATATTTAACTGAATTGTAGAGGTCGATACTGAAACATTTATACATCTAATGAATAAGGAAGAGGAAGTTTTACATGTTGGATGGAATAACTGCAATATAATATGAATATTTCTGGGTAAAAAAGGTGTTTTAAATGTGGAGGATACAATTACGAGGCTCAAAATTGTAAAGAAAAGGTTTCGTGTACACTATGTGCAGAAGAACACCACAGTAGTGCTTGCAGAAGTGAAAATAAAAAGTGTGTGAATTGTGTTAAGAGCAAATGAAAAACTAAATCTCAACTTGAATATCCAGCATGCTGCTTTTGATAGGAAAATAAATGTGAGTGTTACTTAAAAATTGTTGATTCAATAAAGAAGAAGATAGCCTATAACGAATAGCAACCACAGGATGATAGTGCGCTATTTCTGTCTTGAATGAACGCTGAAAGTTATAAAAATAAAGACCAAATATCAAAGTATGTATTTAAATATAAACCCTTGATTCTGTGTCTCACTGAAACATGTATTACTGAAAATTTTATTGACAGTGAATTGGAATTAAAAGGGTATAAGACCGTTCGTTGCTACTCGAGCAGCCGTCACACAGGTGGGGTATTAATATTCATTAAAAAGGGTATAAAATGTGACAATGTAAAAACATTAATTCTAGATGTAAATTTTTGGTTATTATCTGTTGATATAAAAATTAAAAATGCCATATATAGTGTGACTGCTGTTTATAGATCGCCTAAATAAGGCAATGCGAATAATACTAAGATGCAACCGCTTCACTAGCAGTCAGCTAATGCTTAATACATTAAAATGGCTTAACAGTAAACAGTTCGTCTTCTTCCAAACTATGACATTTATTTTCAAAATGATTAATAACATTTTACCGGAATATCTCACACGACAATTATTGCCTGTTACAGACGTACACATATGTAACACACGAACGACTAGTGCAAATAACTATTATGTTAAAAGAACTTCTAGGAATAGTACAATGAGAAGTCTGTTCCACAAAGGAGTTGTACAATTCAATCTTCTTCCTCACGTAATTAAGACTAGTAATACCGTTAACCAATTTAAGACTTAAGAGTCAACTTTTATGTTTTATAAAAGATAATGCATATCAGCCAAATTGATGTTGCTTGAGGTTTGTTTTTTTTTCTCTATATTATATGTCTATATTATGTAAACTAGTATTAGTTTGTAACTATTGTTTTTATATCTATTATTTTTATGTACATACTATCAATGGATAAATAAAGAATATATTATCTTATCTTATGCCTATAGAGCAAATTTGAGCTTTTAAATGACTAAATAATATTTCATATAAAATTACTTCGAACAACTTGCCGAAATTACACAAAATAGTAATTGGTCTATAATTCTCTATAGATGTTTTATTTTTGTTTTTGAATATAGGACAAATCTTAGATTTTTCTAAATTAGAGGAAATGTGTTCGTTTGCACAGACATATTAAAGATTATGGCAAGAGGTTTAGCTAATAAAATGGCATAATCTTTTAGTAGGAATGCTGGTTTGCCATCTGGCCCTGTTGTTAGTTTCGATTTAAATTTTTTTAATGCTTTCAATCCATCATCTTCAGTAATACTTGGAATTATTAAAGGAGATGCGTTAGATTTTGATTCTTTGTTTGCTGCATTAAAATTACTTGACGAAATAAGAGTTGATTGAAAAAATTGTACAAATGCATCTAATATTTCCTGGGGATCATTTAGTACAGCATTATTAAAATTCATTGAGTTGGGAATATTAGATACATTTGAAATCTATCTGCAAATGGTATGCACGACGGCCTTAAGAGGGATTTACATTTATGTGGTAAAAATTCTTTATTAGTGGGCAATCGCAATTAAAGCTTAATCACTTCTCTTAGTATGATACAAATTTATAAATCATTAAAAACTGTATGGTGGCAAATTTATTTAATCTTTAATTAAATAAATTGAGAGGATTTCGACTGCTATCTATTTAGGTATATTTCTCTTATTTATTACTATTTTGTAAATTAACTTTTACCCTCTCTGTTGGAATACATTGGTATTATAATTTTTATTATACCTTTATGAGTGTAATTTATTTATAAATACCTTGGATGACCTTTTTACCTCTGTGCACCGTCCCAAATGGAAACGTTTCGCACTTTACATGCAGACTGCAAAGGCTATTGAAAAAATAAGTAAAAGTGAGCATAACACATCACATCATAAAGAAACCTAAAACGCGTTCAGCTTAATAAAATTAATTCAGCCCAATACGATTGAGTAACTTAAATTACATACTGGCATTATTTTTTCTAGAGAAAGTAAAGTAAAATCTAGATCAATATATGGTAATATCAATCAATTATCCTTTAAACTTGTATGTGTTACTGTTATATCACATATAAATAGGTATGACCAAGAGCAAGGCTAGATATAGTTGTGTAACTTTGTTTATGAATTTTAACTGAAATGAAATTATTTATTGTATATTTAGAAACGTATACAAGGTATAGTAAGTATATGATGTATATTACAATTTAAAATTATTCTTATAACCTTATTTTGTAATAATTACAACCTATTTATATCTTTTTTTTTTAATCATTTATTTAGCACCAGTCAGTTTCCAGTACCAGGACCAAGCACCAATGCCAAGAGCTATCCCCAACCTGGAAATTTTGCAGAATCTCTTCTCTATCGAAGAGTACAGATATCTTACTTGCCTAGCATATAATAGACAAAGAACCGACTGCTTTACATCGTCTCCGAGGGATGATATATCACATATGATTGCAGAGTTTCTGCGTATAAGCTGATATAGAAGCCGTTAGAAGACGGGACGAGGTCGCCGAGTTTCACTTGGGTCACCATCCCAAGTTACTGACTGTCTAACTTTTCATATCAAAATAAGAGTATGTTAAGTCGAATCTAAGCTTGCCCCCCTACATCTTTTTTTTTTTTGCTTTAAATTAAGAGAGAACAACAATAACTGAAATATAGATATTATAGGTATATGAACAATTTACACGATTTTGATATATTTCCAAGCCCAGAGATTTGTCAAAAATAACCTATTTTTTGCGGATATAATCCACTTGATTAACAAAATTTAATTGTAGAATCTAAGTAAACTCCCAAATACTTGGAACAGATGTGTTTTATGCAATGCTGATTCTCTTTGATCCGCTGGATTATTATGTTACAAAGATTTATTCTGATATCTGGGTCAGCCTCATTTACCTAGTTCCTGATGCAATTACAGTTTTTATGGGTACAATTTGTGGGACTAACATTCCTTCCACTATCATACGAAGTACCTTGAATCATTAACAAAAACTAATCGAGAAGGGTCTAACTGAATGTGACCCAAGAGGCTAACTTCTTTTTCTTTATTATGGAGTTGTATTGTATTAAAAACAGAACCAGTGTGCAACGATTTTCCTGCGAAGATATTTCTCTGTATGAAGGGAGCTCATTAAATATGCATAGAATTTTTTTTGTATTTAATCGTAAATCAAAATAGTTTCAATTTTCTTCTATATTATTAATCATTTTCTCGACAACTTTAAAGAAGAGCAATTACGAAACCTTTATTGATATAATTTTTGTTAATCACTCTTTATGGATGCAAAAACTACATTTCTTATAAGAGTTAATCATATAATATAGAATTTTTTATATGCGGTCGCGCGAAATTTGTGAAGGCATATACTCAGTTCCTTTGTAAAATATAAAGGGTCAATTATTGTTACATTTATAAATTAATCTTAAATTGCTAATATCTATCTTATGATCGTTTTCAAACGCATTTGGAGCAACATTAGACTTATCTGCTCTTCCACTATTTAAGATGAGCTTTACACCATCTGTGTACTGAACGTCTCGTTTATCCAATATACTTGCTATTACAGTCTTTAAAACTAATTTCATGATTTCCCGACCCGTTTATGACGTTTAATAATAAATGTGTAGCCCCTCTCGCATAGGGTAATTCGAGCTACCTTTAGAGATACCGGGGGTTGTATACCTGTGATGTTTAATTTTAAAATTTTTTGAAAATTGAATTGTAATGCCTGAAGGTACAACAGATTAAATTTATGCTGATATATTTTAAGAATAGTGTTGCATTTTCCATGGCGCAGAGTATTTTTATTTATTTGGACACAAAATTACTATTTAATATTTAAAATTCCCATTTCGAGTACCAATTACTACTGTACTGTGTGTCCTCGAAGCGAAAATATTTAGAATCTAAAAAAAAGTTATTATTAATGAAAGTAAAATGCAATAAAGTGAAATGATTATTGATTATACTTTGTTTTATATAAATTACAAATAAAAAATTTGGCTACTAGACATTTGTAGCTGACAATTGATTTTAATTCAATGCAAAAGGTTAGATAAAATGGTGATTAATCGAGGTGGGTTAAAGTTAATTCGGTATAATCCCTATGTAAATATTCAAACAGCTACTTCTATGAAAATAATGAATTGTAGATGAAAAGAATGTAATTTATAATTAGTCAAACCCATCCAAGAAATACCAAACAAACATTTACGATCTGGGACGAAATGAATTAGGAGCCTATTTCTATTGAAACGTGCATTGGTTCTGTTTAACTTTCATCATAAAGTAATAAATTTACTTAAGAAATCGTAATGACTATTGAGATTACAAAGTGATGTACATAGAGATCGTGACCACATGTGTCTGTTTAAAGACAAAACTTTAGGTAATTTCTTGTATTTTATTAAGGGAAAGTGTGTTGAATATAACGCAGGCTAATGCATTTTGACCATGATTTTCTTTTGTTTAAAAAAATATATTCCGACCAAAATCGTCTATATCAATGTCACAAATAATTTGAGGAAGATAAAAAATTTATTCAAAACCTCGATAAGTGAAATAATCGTGTTTTACCATACGAAGATACAGACAATAATTGTCATTTCAAGTACATATTGGATGCAAAGTGCAATGTTTATTTAATAAAACTGAATTCTAAAGCAAAAGAAATATCGTATATTATTCACAGGCAGCGGAAATATTACCATTTTTCAGAGCTGGTAATTATATATTTCTTAAACACCATTTATTAATTATTGATATGTCAATAATTAATTCAATCATTGAAACGTATGCGTTTATTTATGTACCTGTAATATATGCATCAAGTATTGAGGCTGGAAGCCGGGATAAACGTATATAATGCTACAAGCAACTTTGCTCCTCAGTAAGCGACACGACTGCTTACAGTTACGTGTTTGGCATATGGTCCTAAGATACAAAACAATGTGTAATATTTGTGTAAATTATCTGTACCTTCTAGTTATGAGAATAATCGAAATATTTCGATAATCGATTATTATTAATCGATATATTTTAATAATCGACTGATATCAGTAGTACTAATTTTAGTAATTTTAGGCTCCTATGTTATTTGTTATTTTTGTTATCATGCTGGGTGCATTTATTTATAATAAATAGCAATACACACTAATTTTTGGATTGTTTTATGTTTTATTTGTTTTACAAATGGGTAACTATTTACTTAAAATTGAAACTACTACTTTTAAATAATTTCACACTAGGTATGTAGCCTTTATATAAAAGAAACGCTACTTTTCGCCAATTATTGTATCTGGTTAGCTAAATCAAATCTATGGGTTTGTTGTAATCTGTTATTGCATCTAATTACCTACTTTGTACTTTATCGTGTTCATCGATGAATGGTTCCAACTCGAAACTGAGAGAATAATCAAATGGAGAATGAATTTTAGCTGTAACCATGTGCGCTAATGCGATGGCAGAGTCATTCTGAATAATACATTGTATCAAGCGGTACGTATTTCATTATTATTTTATACTTTTCCTTTTATTTCTCTACGTGTGTCCTTCTGTCAAACATATGATGCAGTAGACGTTACACCGATCCTGGAATCTGGTCAAATTTTTTCTCCCTGTATTCACATCTACGAATCTGCTAACCAAATAAAACTAATTTATGGCAGTCAGTTAGGTTTCTAGAAGAATCCGTACTTGAATTTAGAATTTATAAATTGCAGGGCATATAAGATAAAAGTTGCTTAGATATAATATATAAAATGATTTATGCTTTATTTAGTTATAGAAAAAAATATGCTTTAATATGGTGGGAATCGCTCTAAAAGAAATAGTTTTTATCGTATTGGTTGATGTTAATTTTAGCAATTAATTAAAATTTCCAAAATTAGCTAATAAGAATAAATAAGAGAAAAGTTTAATACTACAACTTAGTGGGGAGAGGTCGATTAAAATAGAAAAACTACTTTTTTAATTTTGTCGATGTTTCGTTATGTTCATAAGCATTCTTAGGACTAGTTCAATTGTGTATTTCTTGTTCACAATCAGTAATAAACTAAGAAACAAACGAAAAGTTAAACGTATCGTATTTATCAATAAATAACCATCATTCAAGGTCTATCTTAGAAGGACTATAGCTCCCGAAGGACTCATTTTCGGACACGTGTCTATTTGAACAGTTTCACATGAAATATTCGTAGGAATCACAAGATGAAGTTTTTCCTGGACGACATAAGCAATTACCCTGTATGTATGGATACACAGGAGTTAAACAATCTTTACACTGGGTATGACTATCCTGACAGTTAAAAAACCAGTCAGAAGTAATATTTAAACTAATGCAGATATTTACCGTAAGATAAAAATTTTTTCGTCATAATAATAATAACACAAACATTCTAGGATCTCAAGATGTAAGAAAACCGAGGAATCCAAATTTAAATGTCTGAAGAGAAATTGTGAGAGGGACCATAATTTGGTAGTAAAATTCGTTATTTTGCTGTTTGTGGTAGCAAAGAATTCTGAAAAGGACAGTTATGGATTTAAGGGAAAAATAGTCATGTGCCTTTATTTGCATTTATAAATATATAACATGTTTAAAGGAATCCCGTAATATTTTAGTTTTAATGTAACAGTCTTTGTGAAAGTTTAAATTAGATTCATGGGTCACTTAAAACCGTATGGCTGTCACAAACTTCCAACTTCCAATTTGGATGTGAATAATTTTTAACGATTTTGTTGTGAATTAACCCTTTAAGACAAATTTCTCTGCACATATAGTTAGATTTATTCTCGACATGTGTATATAAGTTGATATACCATGAGAATTTTGTTTCTTCGAATTCGCCCCCTCTTGGAAAATCCCGGTTGCTACGCCACTATAATACTTTTTATGACTTAAACAGTTTCATCATAGTTAACACCAAGATCGACAAGCAAATAACGTTTACTTTTATTTAATTGGTTAATATTCCAGTATAGAGAATATTAGATTTTTCGAACATAATTTGAAAGAACAGTTTTCACAAACAGCAAAACTATTACACATACTAAATTTGACGCGCATTTCGCTAAATCAAATTGGTCTCATCTGGAGACGATTGCAAACAACCTTAATCTTCTTCACCTTCATTTCCTAGGACTAATTTTCTAGAAATTATGCCAGATTGGATGGAAAAACGCGTGTCGAATATGGAGTATATTCTATACTTGTGGAAATTGTTTTATGGTTACACAATCTAAAATATTTTACATATTATGCATATGTGTATATAATACCAACTAAATTGTGACATAAAAAAACTACCTACTCATTTTACTACCATGTACACAAAATATAATGTAAATACAAAATATTATTTAATACAAATGCATTTTTTATTCTAAATTAATATCTTAAGAACACAAATCAAAGAACTTTTTTAAAAACGTAGATTTATATTATGTGTAGAAATTTAAATATCAAGTAAAATTTGAAATATGTGTACAGATTATTATAAAAATCGTGAAATTTAACAATAAATAAATATTTTTCGATACACCCGATGGTACAACACTTGAATTATTGAGAGAAAAGAAAAACGTTTGCTTCAGAAAAGATACAAAGTGATTTAAAAATATAGTAATTTCTATTTCCGCACAAAACTCACTGACGACTCCAACGTTCGATCAGACGACGAACCCATTAAAAAAAGTCACTAATTGTATACGAAATTTCTTATTTCAACTCACCGTGCTTAATCCAATGAATGAACTAGAAAGTATACAACACACCCACTCATACAACACTGAATATGTGCTCTTACCTTGTGCTTACGGTAACTGAACACGAAATCTTCTATATGAGAGTGAGAGTCTTCATTTATATGGTAAGATGTGATGTTATTTTGGGGGGATTATTCTCAGCTAGAATCTATATCCCCGTTCAAAACAATTGATTAACACTATTTTTTTCATTGTTATTTTAAATCGTGAGGATTGTTCCCGGAGAGATATCTGTTATTCTTAATTTAATTAATTTGAATTCATGTCATATGTAGAGTAAGATTTGCAAAATTGGGAGGGTTTTGTGGTATTTAACTTTAATTGCATGCAAGCTTGTAGTTTTATGTTAATTGTCATGTGCATATACAAATGAGGGATGCTCCATGTATCTTTCTATAAATGTCGATAATATATATATCACTTATTTGCAATACAATAAATAATACTCTGTTATAACATAGAATACTAGTACAAATGACTAAATTTATTATCCGCATATGGTTTTGGACTGGATTTTTAGAAAACTTAATAATCTAAGTTCTAACTAAAAATACATGTGTCAAAATAATTTTTATAATCATTAATCATTACTGGTATACTATGAACTGTAGGACTCCGTCCTCTTAACTCAATTAAATTTAGATTTTTTAGATATCAGGAGGTTACTTCGTTGATTTCAAAGGGCGGTTAATAAACAATTTTAAACAAGCATTTTTAATCAGCAAATAATTACATAGTAATGCGTATGAGCATTACTATGGCTACTCTTATAATATTTCCACAATATAGAACCAAATGAGGTTTGTGAAATTTACTAAAAAATCTGACACCGATTTTCCAAAATTTTATCACTTTTATTCTAGGTTACACAACCATTGATCTCTACTACGACTACTATTATATAATTCATGGACACATTAAGAAGTAGACTTACTAAACAATAATAAATTAGTAATAAATTAATTGTGAACAGTTGAACCACCTCGATGCTTACTTAATGAATCAATGTAAATAGATAATATAATTATATAAGTTTTTTTTTCAATGGGAAGTTCTGATTGAAGTAATTAGAAAATGTGTATGTATATTTATATACAACTAGTTGAATTTTTAAACTCTATCCCCTCATTTACCCCCTTAAAGTTGAATTATACATCCCTACTAAGTTTCAACGTTGTAGCAGAAAGAGTTCGGCAGAAACAGGGAGTTTTCGAAGAAAAAAATCATTTCTTAGAGTTTTTTGGCACCTAAGATATACCTTTTAAAATTTTAAGGTTCTAGCTCTTGCACTTGAATCAATGGATCTTGGCGTGCATGTCTCAACCAACTGCAAATGGAAATGACAACAAACTAATTTTTCGCCTTTGTCTATCTGATTATGAAATGCGTGTCGTATGGGAGACGCGTGTCTTTAATACCTACGACAAACGTTAACTGGTTATAGAATGAGTAAAATGAAGAGACAAAACGTTGCATAAGTCATAATTCCAATCAGAAAAGATCTCCACTTGTCTGTACAGTGTCTGGCAGTGATTTCAAGTTTCTGTTATGATTAATTGGCATCTTCTAATTTATGACGTGCACGCCAAGATCAACTGATTCAACTTTAAGATGGTGAGAGTGTGATGTTCGAAGATTCGTTCGCATGATGAGGCTCATATTAATTTGGTCGCTATATTGTAGGAGACTATAAAAGACCTTGAAAAAGTCCCACAATAACAATACAATAAAAACTTCTCCGGAGTTTTCCAAGGTGATTCCTTGGTCCATCTCCTCTTCTGCACCTCACTGCTGCCGTTTTTTGTGGAGCTCTGCTAAACCTGGGAATATCAATGTCGACCACCCAGCAGCAACTAGAGGCATAGGGTCACCCATCTATTTTAATGAATGACCTTAAACTTTATGTCTCTGGAGAGTGCGAATTACAAAACGCTCTTAGGATAGTCGAAGAATTTAGGCGGGCAATCAGAGCTATCACACGTACTCTTAGAAATTACTTGAAATTTAAGTATCAAGTATCAAAAAATGACTTGAAGTATCAAGTACAGTTTTTCTTAAAACATACGTCAATTATCAAGTCCTCATGAAAATTACTTGATTTATCGCCAAGTATTTTACTTGAAGTAAAACAACAGTACTTGAGGTATGCTTTATAACTTAAGTATATAGAATACTTAAAGTACATAAAATTACTTGGAGTAATACAAAAAAATTCATAAAAACTAAGTAAAAATCAGTAACTTTCGATTTAAATATAATTTGTATTTTTGGAATGGATAAATGGTTTAATGGTTTCCGATTCAGATTACAGTTGTGTAAGAAATATAATTTGATATGCCAAGCTTATACGTGTAAATCACACGGTGAAAATTAGTGAATATAGAAATAAATTTATTATATGTAGGTGTCGCGTTTTAAAAATGTTACTTGTTTTGTCCCCCTGCAATATGGACCGTGTAAATCTGTTTTAAATTAGCAAAGTCTACACCAACAAATCTAATTTTAAACCTTTAAGATGGAGATCATTTTAATTGTTTCGGAGGAAAAAGTATGCAACATGTAATCTTATCGTAATAACAAGTGAGAACGCGTGAACAGTATAAGCGGGTGAACAGTATGAGGACCTGAACGACTAACCCCCGTCTCCAATTCTGATATGTGCATTAGTTAAGCGTGCGCTACGCGCACACTTGGCGCGTCGCAAGGCATTCTCCTCTGTCGCAACAAAAATTTGTGTATTATTGGCCGCCACGCCGTTACGATGCGTCGGATCGAATTCGGTCATAAGACTTTTTTAGCGTCGTTTGCGACGTAGAACGACACGCCACCCGCGAATTTGCCGAAAAGGCGTTTTCCAAAATTAGCCCCCCTCCCGGACCCCCAACACCCCCTCGATTTTTTTCCGAAAACCTCTCGCCCAACGACGGCCCCTCACGGAAGCGCGTTCCTTAATATGCGTATTTGGTATTTTTCCCGACCGTTTAAAAAAAACGCGAAAAAGCGATCGATTTGATCCGCCTACAGTCGGATCGAATTCGGTCATAAGACCTTTTTTGCGTCTTTCGCGATATAGAATGGCACGCCGTCCACAATGTTGCCGAAAAGGCGTTTCCCGAAAGTAGTCCCCTTTCTCGACCCCCACCCCCTCGAATTTTTGTACGGAAACCTCTCCTCGAATAATACCTGCCCACGGGAGCGCGCTCCTTAATCTGTCGACGAAGTATTTTTTTCGGACGATCGGAAATTTTTAGGCGCGCCGACGGCCGGCACGTCGTTACGATGCGTCAGATCGAATTCGGTCATAAGACATTTTTGCGTCGTTCGCGACGTAGAACGACACGCCCCCCGCGATTTTGCCGAAAAGGCGCGTTCCGAAATTAGCTCCCCCTCCCCGTTCCACCAATTTTGTCACGTAAACCTCTCCTCGAATACTACCTACCCACGAAAGCGCGGTCCTTAATCTGCCGACGAAGTCTTTTTTTCGGACGATCGAAATTTTTCGGCGCGTCGAAGGCCGCCGCGCCGTAACGATGCGTCGGATCGAATTCGGTCATAAGAGTTTTTTGCGTCGTTCGCGACGTAGAACGACACGCCGTGCGCGATTTTGCCAAAAAGACGTTTTCCAATATTAGCCCCCCCCCCGAATATTTTTCAAAAACCTTTCATCGAATGACAGCCCCCCACGGTAGCGCGTTACTTCATCTGCATATTTACAATTTTTTTCGCTCGATCGAAAATTTTCGGCGCCGACGGCTGCCGCGCCGTAACGATGCGTCGAATCGAATTCGGTTTTAAGACTTTTTTGCGTCGTTCGCGACGAAGAACGACACACCCCCAGCGATTTTGCCGAAGAGGCGCGTTCCGAAATTAGCCCCCCTCTTCGACCCCCACCCCCCACCAATTTTTCTTACCGAAACCTCCTCGAATAATATCTGCCCACGGAGGCGCGGTCCTTAATCTGCCGACGAAGTATTTTTTTCGGACGGTCGAATATTTTCGGCGCGTCGATGACCGCCACGCCGTTACGATACGTCGGATCGAATTCGGTCATTAGACTTTTCTGCTCCGTTCGCGACGTAGAACGTCACTCCGTACGCGATTTTGCCGAAAAAGCTATTTCCGGAATTAGCCCCCTCCCCGACCCCCCACCCCCCTCCAATTTTTTCGCGGACCCCCCCCCTCGAGTAATGCCCACCCACGGGAGCGCGTTCCTTAATCTGCCGACGAAGTATTATTTTCGGACGATCCAAAATTTTCGGCGCGTCGACGGCCGCCGCGCCGTTCGATGCGTCGGATCGAATTCGGTCATGAGAGTTTTTCGCGTCGTTCGCGACGGAGAACGTCGCGCCGTTCTCGAATTTGCCGAAAAGGCGTTTTCCAAAAATTTTTTCCCGAAACCTCTCCGTCGTACGACGGCCCCCCACGAAAGCGCGTTTTTTAATTTGCATATTTACCATATTTCCCGACCGTTTGAAAAAAAACGCGAAAAAGCGATCGATTTGATTCCTGTACAAGCCAAACGGAGCGTCGTACGCGTTTAGTACCCCTATACTTTTTTGTAGGCCTGACCATTGGCCTTTACCATTTGGGGGTCGCGACCCCCCTCGTCTCTACTCGGGGGATGTAGCTACCCCCTCAACGCACGCCAATTGTGGGGGTGGGTCGAGATGGAAGTTTTTTCATGTCGTGTCGCCCCCATGGCCCCCACGGGGTCAAGACGGGGCTCGGAGGCTCGATGTACTCTACTCTTGTTGCTCTTTGGGCGGCAAGGGGGGAATTTTCCGGGGCTTATATCTCGGCAACGGGAAGAGCTATCGAAGCGATCTCGACGGCGTTGTACTCGTCTAGTGGTCCCATACGTGCATCGGGGCGACCACTTTTTCGAAAAAAAACGATTATTTCAAAATTCACCCCCCACCCCCGTGAAAACGCGCGGACAAACCATCTATGTTTATAAGGGCAAAATGTGCACAAAAGCACCCCTTTTACATAATAATGTAAAATATAATTTAATTTTTAGTTTTCCATTTAATTGTGCCATGACGGTTCCGATTTATTCTAAACGACCGACCCGTGTAATGCTAGAAAAATCGAAATCCTGTCACAAATACTAAATTACGTGATTTGTGAGCAAATAAAGTTCATCAAAATGGTTTTTGGGGAAAATTTTTTCAAATAGAACCATATTGGTACCGTGGTACCATTTATTAGTACAATTAATAAGGAATTTATTCATACGTCGTATTAAAATGTGCGATAAATACAAACAAAATTACAGCTAAAAGAAAATAAGAAAATACAATTTTGTTCTAATTACCTTGATATACATAAGGTGGCTTTGGAATACAAAACATGAACACAAAACATTACAACAGTTGTTCAAAATGCTGTCCATTAACGTCAATGCACTTCTGAACTCGCATAGCTGATTCTCGAACAACGTTTGACAACTGCTGGGCCGTTATGCTATTAATTGCGCGTCTTACTCGTAGCTCCAGGTCTTCACGGGTTGCAACGGCGATTTCGTAGACAATATTTTTTAAATGACCCCAAACATAGAAATCAAGGGGTGTTAAATCAGGTGACCTTGGAGGCTACCTCACAGGAACATTCGTCGAAATTACGTTTTCTCCAAATCTCCGTTGAAGGTAATCAATTACTATCCTTGAATTATGGGGAAGCGCCATCTTGTTGGAAATTCCCTGTCGTAAATGGAAAGGTAATTCAGCTAAACTGTCCTCAATTTCATTTTGCAGAAATCCCAACTATCTGGCACCAGTCAGGGGTCCTTCAAATATTATTGGACCAATGATTCTACTACCGATTATTCCAAGCCAAACATTGAAACCAAACCGCACTTGAAAGTTACCCTCCCGTAATAAATTTTGATTTTCTTGTGACCCATATTTTGTATTTATCGGTTAAATAATCTCAAATTTGTAAACCAAGACTCGTCCGAAAATAAAATCATTCCCAAAAATCATTGTTTGGCTGCACGTTATTCTGCAAAATCCAATTGCAATATTTCATCCTACGTTCGTAATCAATTTCGTACATGTGCTGGTGCAATTGATATTTAAAGGATTTGTAGTGGTATTTGTGTAAAATTCGGCTTCCTGTTTGGTGACTGATTTCCAATTGAAGGGTTTGGAGCAAGAACTGATTAAAGACCAACTTGAGTGAAAATGAGATATCGTCGGTTTATAACCAAAAAAAGTACATGTGCATCGTTTGACGCTAGAACCGTTCACGTATTATTCATAGGCATATGATTTAGTTACACATAACCAATTCTTGCTCCGACCATATAAACATATCATCTTACTAACGTAGATGTGTTGGTAGTAATAAGTGCCTATGTGATTCACGTAGCCGGCTTTTGCTACCAACAGACAAAACAAAAATGGTGTTTTAGTTCATTTTCTTTTATCCCTTGTAAAAACAGGAAGGTTTTCAAAAATCATACATCATTTACCTGAGCCAGGTAATAGTTTTCTGCATTCTGATAGGGATTTTGGACAAATAGAAAAAAAGGAAGCGAAGAAAGGAACTAATATACCTCCCCGAAGAATGGTATTGTTTAGTGGAAAGCTGTGGGAAAAAATACGTGGTGGAAAGAGTCACCCAAGACATAATTCGTGATTTTAAGTCACATTTCGGGCCATATTTTAAAAAAACATGTGTCGTGAAGAAAAAACCTTTCAGTATTTCAAAGTATAGAATTTTCAGTTATGACTCAGAAAATCCTGAAATGGTTTTTGTCACAGAAAGCCACAATATTAATACGGTGGTTATCATTTATAAAAAGGAGAAGGAACTCTGGTGGATATAAAAAGTGCTCCTCAGGCATATAACGAAGAGCTTCCATTAAAATGGATAAAATATGATAGTATAATGCCTCTAGTATACAAATATGTTCCCCAAGTTCATCTGGCGTTTTATGCAAATATAAAAATAGCAGAAAATAATGACGATTCTGATTAACTTTTGTTTATTTTAGTTGGAGCCTACTTTTTTTGCTGACTATGTGTTATTATTATTTTCAGTTTTGTTATCTAAGATGTAACTGATGATGTTTATTTTGTTAAAATTAAAACAAAGTATAGTCACAATAAGTTTTGATCTCTATTTACCTTTCTCAAGCATACCATTTCTATAATTGGTGGTAAGAATCAGCTATGTGAACTTTTAAATGTGATTTAAAATGTATACTAATCAATATATTCCAATTAAAAATTACTAAAAATATGTATTTTCAGTCAATAACAATGTGTAAGTAACAAAAACTCATTGAAATTGAAAAATAAAATAATGACAGGTTTTTCTCATTTTTCTCGAAATTATGTATATTGCACATACATGGTTCTTGCACCGACCCCTTCAATTTAAACCCAATTTGCCTTAAAGAAACAGTCTTATCAACTTCTACTCGAGCCAAAACATTAATTTCCATTCCTTCGTCAAAAATGAAATTTGTTGGGTTCACTTCGGAATTGATTTTCAAGACGAATAAAATAATTTCTCTGGATATTGTCTATCAGGATATCGTTCGGCATAAAGGTGTCTAGCCGCAACAGCATTTTTTCTACATTCTCCATAAATAATTAACATGTCCACTTTTTCATCTCTTGTATAAATTTGCGGCATTTTGAACACAATTAACAAGAATTTTTAACAGTTTTTAAAGACACAATAAAAACGTCGGTAAATCAACAAATTTTTGACAAGCTAAATATTTCATTGTTTTCAAAGCCACCTTAATTAGTTATTTCTTAACATTTAATTAGAACAAAATTGTATTTTCTTATTTTCTTTTAGCTGTAATTTTGTTTGTATTTATCGCACATTTTAATACGATATTTGAATAAATTCCTTATTAATAGTACTAATAAATGGTACCACGGTACCAATATGGTTCCATTTGAAAACATTGAGTTTGGCCCCAAAAACCATTTTGATGAACTTTATTTGCTCATAAATCATGTAATTTAGTATTTCTGACGGAATTTCGATTTTTCTAGCATTACACGGGTCATTTAGAATAAATCGGAACCGTCTTGACACACTTAAATGGAAAACTAAAAATTACGTTATAAAAAAAAAGTGACGTTTGAAATGTCACTTATTTGGTATCGTTGGATTCATAAAATTATGCAGATTCCCAAAATGCAAAATGTAATAATATACAGGGTGTTCTATTTACAAATCGATTGTGACTTCCGGCAAAACCGGAAGTGAAATAAAAGTCACTTGTATGTCAAAAAGTGCCGCTTATTATGTATATAGGATATCCCAAATTTCAATCATCTTCAACACTAAAGGAAAAAAGGGGGGTGTACCATGATAATGTTACACCCGGTGTATGCTATCTACCTACCTCTTTAATTTTGTATATCACTAATCACTGAATGCACTGTGCTACTTATTGTACACTATACACAAGACAAAATTTTAGAAATGTCTTTTAAAAGCACCTTACCTCGAGACGTTGCAGCATCGAACTAAATTAAATAAACCTTAAGTAATTCTAGTAAGTCCGAAGCATTTCTTGTATGGTTTTGTTTATGCGAGTTTTGACAAACAAAATATAATTGAAAAAGGAATTTTACTTCAAGTAATTGTTTCAGAGTGCAAGTATCACACAAATATTTACTTGAAGTAGCCCAAGAATACTTCAAGTACAATTTATTACTTGAATTATGATGTCATATTTCAAATATTGTTAAGAATACTTAAAGTAACTTACTTGACAAAATCAAGCAAAAATTCAAGTTTTTTTACGTGAATAATTGAAATACAAGTACAAATATCTACTCAGATAAGTACTTAAAGTAAAGTATTTCAAGTACTAATAAATACTTGAAGTATAATTTCAAGTATTTTACTTTAAGTATTGACAGCTCTGCGGGCAATTAGTATGGAGTTCAGGTTAAATAAACGTGCAGCCGTCCACCTCAAGAGAGGATGATGAGGAAGCATTCTACGGCATCTGGATGCTGGAGAGACTTATACCTAGGTGTACAGCAACGTCACTTCCAGGATGTAAAACAAATAAAGGATTCTCTCCGCGGCAAGTACAGACACCGACTTCAGAAGATTTGGTGTTTCTAACTTTCGGGGAAGAACAAGGTGTCTGCAACTAACACGCTTGCTGTTCAGGTTTTGCTCTACCCCCTATGGAGTATAGAAATGGACGGTAGACGGGCTGCGTCAGTTAGACAGAGATTCCGTTCTCAAAACTAGAGCAAAATTTCTTTGATAAAATGTTGCTGCAAAAGACAATATTTTATCAAAGAAATTTTGCTCTAGTTTTGAGAACGGAATCAGAGAGTATTCCGAAACGTCAACTCTTAATCATCTTAAAATATTTGACATTTAAGTTTCTTTTTTTCAGATTAATATATTTTTTTAGGTGTGAGACATTTTTTTGGATAGGAAAATGCGTTTTTTTCAAAAACCGACCTCTTTTGCCGCAGAGATTTTTTCATCAATTTTTTTACAATAATTTATTGGACAGTGGCTTAATACCCAAAGAAGGTGAGAAGAAACATTATAGGATGTCACAAATAAATAACTATAGACAATATCTGGATAATAATGCTATTTGATAATTTTACAGGTAAGTGGGACGCTAGGACCAAATTTTAACAAATTTCTTTAGAAAATTTAACATCAATCACGAATTATTTATAAATAAAGATCTTTTAAATGGTCGTCAAAGTTTTAAGTACCTAAGAAAAATATATATCGGTGTCGCGACGCCTTACTTGGAACCTGAGGTGCAGTTTTTAACTCTATTTGAAGAACAAACAGCTCCAAAATAAAAAAAATATTTAATTACCATTTACAGTTTTTGAAAAAAAGGACTTAGACAGTGAGTCTTTGATCACCTGTACGTTTTGTTAATACGACTTGAATTATCTCGTTCAGGATTTACTGGTATTTTTCATTTGTTTCTCTTATAGCAGATGTTATTGAAGCAATTTATCAATTTTTTTAACACTAAAAATAAATTCCTTAACTTAAATTTATAAATACCACTAATCCAGGTGAATGAACAGTATTTTTTGTTTATGTGTTATTCTGCTAATTGTTTTTCTTCAAAAACTGGCTTTGGTGTACACTTATAAACAACATTCAACTAAATTAATAAATTAATTTGAGGAACGAACTAAAGGGAATAAAAAATATATTATTATTTTGTTGACTACAGTTGTTATGTTACATTATCTTCTGGCAGAAATGTAGCACAATAATTTTTTCCTTAATACCAAAATATCTTTAATATAGTGAATACTCGTTTTCCCTTAATAGTTAACATATCTAATATAAAATTTATGAGACAGTATTTTGAAAATATTCGTTCGAAAAAATTAAGGGGATAAATATGTGTAAATAATTTTGATATTTTATAAAAAAACTCCAAATGAATGTGGATGATAAAACTGCTGAAAAAAAGATCTCCGATTTTTTTCCTATACATTCTAGCCTGACCGTCGAAAACGAGTAGTTCCAGTAAATCCGGCATTTCTATTTTTTTTTTTTCGGTTTCCCGATGCCGGTCAGTCCTCCCGTGGCCTCCGACGCCTCACGGGAGTCGCGCCGGCGCATCAACTACAGCCACTCCCCACATCCCGCAGGGTTAGTGACTGTAGATACCAGAATCGTGTGCCCTAAGCAGACGGAGAGAACCTAGAATGACCGCCTTCTGCATTTGACCTGCCAGCCACTCGGCTGGTTTTTGGCAGGCCGGTATGATCTTCAGTTCCGAGAGCAGCGTAGGCTTTATCCCTCCGAGTACACCGATAATAAGGACGACCATTTTGACCGAGTAGCCTGGGTACAGCACTTGGAGCTCGTACCGGAGATCGCGATATTTGGTCCGTTTCTCCTCCTCCTTCAAGGTGATGTTTTTCTCCGCAGGTGCCGAGAACTCGATAACATACATCACCTTGAGTTGATGGTCGAGGAGGACTATGTCAGGCTTGTTGGCTTGGATTAGCCTGACAGTCGGGAACGAGTAGTTCCAGTAAATCCGGCATTTCTCGTTCTCGACAACGGACTCAATATCTCCGGGGACGTAAGGCAGCACTGGTGTCTGGTCTACCCCGTACGAGTGCCTTAGATGGTAGTATAGCACTCGTAAAGCCGCGTTATGTCGGTGGATGTAGGCCGAAATCGCATATATAGGGCATGCAGAAAGTAAGTGCATGAGCGATTCCGGCGCCTGATGGCAGGTCCTGCAGTTGATATCAGGAACCTCTACACGCCACACGCGGCTACGGTAGACCAAGGTGTTGATAACACCATCTTGACAGGCCATAATGAATCCCTCGGTCTCCGACTTAAGCCCTGCTGACCTTAGAAAGGCGAAGGTCAGCCTGGTCGATAAACCCAGTGTTTCTATGTTCTTATAGAAGACACCATGCTGGGGTTTATCGACATGCTGCCGAAACAGATTTTCCTGTTCGGCAGCTCTAATTCGGGCTTTCAGACGATTTGGCTGAAGTTCGGTGACTGACTCAACATCAGCACCTCGCCGGCCTCCTCGCCTGATGTCAAATGCGAGACCGAGTTCATCTGCGGCTCTTTTTGCTGCCTTGAACAATCCTGCTCCCACTCCTACAGTTTCATGATGTTTTACGAACCGCAAGAGGGGATCTGAGCTCCTGAGTATGTTACATGCCATACTCAGTACTACTCTGCCATGCGTACACTCCAGGCTCAAGAGTCCTCGGCCCCCCGTTGACGTGGGAGGTACACACGAGGAACGGACGATCTAGGATGAATACTTCTGTGAATATTCATCATCTTGCGGGTATCTCTGTCTAATTGACGCAGCTCATCTACCCTCCACTTTACTACTCCGAAGGAGTAGAGCAGAATCGGAACGGCAAGCATATTAGTTGCAGACACCTTGTTCTTCCCCGAAAGTTCGGAAGACCAAATCTTTCGGAGGCGGTGTCTGTACTTGCCGCGGAGAGAATCTTTTTATTTGTGATACATCCTGGATGTGCCTTTGTTGCACACCCAGATATGTATGGGTC
This sequence comes from Rhamnusium bicolor, assembly GCA_029963845.1. Taxonomy (NCBI): domain Eukaryota; kingdom Metazoa; phylum Arthropoda; class Insecta; order Coleoptera; family Cerambycidae; genus Rhamnusium; species Rhamnusium bicolor. The sequence goes on from JANEYF010005800.1 coordinate 1,389,273, forward strand.
TCTCCGGCATCCAGATGTCTTAGGATGCTTCCGTCTGCGAGCTGCGCATCTTCAGAAAATTCCCCGCATCGTCCTCTCTTGAGGTGGACGACTGCACATTTGTCCAACCCGAACTCCATACCAATTGCCCGCGTATATTCTTCGACCACCCTAAGAGCGTTTTGTAGTTCGCGCTCTCCGGAGGCATAAAGTTTAAGGTCATCCATATAAAATAGATGGGTGACCTTATGCCTCCGGTCGCTGGGTGGCCCACATTGATATCCGCGGGTTTGGCGGAGCCCAACAGACAACGGCAGCAGTGAGATGCAGAAGAGGAGAGGACTCAGGGAGTCACCCTGGAAAACTCCTCTCCTAAATGCCACCTGCTCTGTCGTAACCCGCTGTGTACCTGATGTTATGGTGAAGCGGGTCTTCCAGAGCGGCAGCAGCTGTTCTATGCATCTCACTAGTGGTGCTGGTACCGCAAGGCATTCGAGCAAGTACAACAATAGCTCATGTGATGTTGTATCAAATGCCTTGCGGTAATCAATCCAGGCCATCGATAGATTCCGCTTGTATTGCACAGAATCCTGTGTAATACAGCGGTCTATCAGCAGGCTGTCCTTGCAACCTGCCATGCCCTTCTTGGAACCACGCTGTTCGTGTATCTGCTGGAAGACCGGATCAACAGACCTCAGCGTCCTAGCATACAAGATACGTGTAAATATCTTGTAGCAGGAGTTAAGGCAAGTGATCGGCCTATAATTCCTCGGGTCGGAAAGATCCCCCTTTTTGGGGATAAGCACAGTACGTCCCTCGACAAACCAGTCCGGAATCTGCTGCCCCTCGTTCAACCATAAGTTGAAAACTCGCGCCAGACGGCGGTGAGTGGAAGGAAATTTCTTCCACCACCAGTTGTTAATGCCGTCTGGGCCCGGGGCAGCGAAGTTCTTGGTACCAACAAGCGCTTGTTGGACTTCCTCCGTACTGATTGCCGGGCACACTTCTTCTGGCTCTTCAAGATGTCTGTGGCACAGAGCCTCGAAGTGTGCTATTGCTGGAGTGTCGCTATTGAATGGACGCGTCGTTTCGTAGGTTCCCTTCCAGAAGGTTTCGACATCTTCTACAGTCGGCGGATTCTCGACAACACGCTGTGGCTCTTGAAAGAGGCGGAAAGGATTCGTACGGAACAAAGTGTTTTGTTCCATACTCCTGACCCGCCTCTTCAATGTTTTCTTTATCGCCATGAGCGCTCGAATCCTATCTAGACAGTGCTGCTTGATCGTAAGCATCACTGTCAGATTTAGAGTATGGTGTTGACGTCTTAATCCGGCTGCTATGCGCCGGATTCTGGGAGTAAAGACTCTACCAGTCGTCTTATATTCCACCACACTCTGGATCCGAGAAGCGTGTTGTCTGGCCGACTGTATTTTGCCCTCGATTTTTGTACACGCCGCTTGGCTTTCTCGACCCCGTGATTGGTTGACCTCTCACGGGGGACGAGTTGCTTCGCGGCGTTGTACACGGCACAGTTGATTTGCCAGATGTCTACATCCTCCGGAATTTCCTCATCGATGACCGCGTCCATTCTAGCCAGGTCTTGTGGCTTTAGGTTAGCCCTGGTGTTAAGGCTAACCCTCGTCCTTAAGTCTACGTCGGTGAACTCTAAAGGATGTTCCCCATCAGCTGGTAATTGCCGCGGTGGGACTGCGGCTGGCAGTTCTTCCAGCTGACGGGGTGCCCTTACGTAACCTGTCCTGCGCAAGAAGGATACTTGATCTCTCAGGTGTTGTTGAGAGAAGGCGCGATGCTCTGGATGCATTTCGCACCAAAGTGCATGCAATCGCGCCATGTATCCCCTTCGCTCAGGTTCGCTACTCTCGCGGCAGGTCAGCAAGTCATCTTTTAGTTCCCTCGTCCACTTAAAGCGTCCATGTACAATTGCGGTGTCGTTATCGTTTGGACCGTCCGGTAAGGCCCCTCCCATCTGTCCCTGACCTCCATCCGACTG